>CM055443.1:6897066-7331863 GCA_029228465.1 Salix viminalis
GTGTATTCACTTGAAAAAAAAAGTCAAATTCATGACATCAAGTTACTATTCATGAAAAAGGTATTACAATTATACAAAGCTTGAGGAATTTTTTTAATTCTCCTTCAATCCACTATAAGACTTAATTCTTTTCGTTCCACAACTCACATAGCATGAATCTTGTCATAACCCGATTTTGGGTCATTCCCCTAAAACTACCCGAAAAATAACAAAAAAAATAAAAATAAAAGGGGTCGAGTGTCGGTAGAAAAATCAAGGTAAAATTTTGGATATTTTTGAGAGCTCGATCGTACCTCTTTTGTACTCGAAAATGAAGGAAATCGCAAATTTAAGGTTAAAATAATTTATTATCAGATAAATTTGCGTAAAAATTAAGTCAGCAGGCATGATTATATTTTTATGGGTCAATTTGATTTAATCGTTGGTCGATTTAAAAGTGTAATTATGTTTGAGAATTAATTTAGGATCCAATCAAAATATTTAATTAAGTGCAGGGGTTTGATTATATTTTAAAATTGGCCAAATTAATTTTATTAAGGGCTTAGTCAATAAGAAATCAAGTTCTTAAATTTAATTTGGGTTTAATTGAGAAAATCAGAATTTTTGGAGACCCAATTGAATTTTTTCAAGGCAATTATGCGAAATCGGGGACCAATATGATTAAATTAAGAGTTTAATGTTCGATCGAGGGTTAAATTGTGCAAATCAGAAATTAGGGACCAAAATAAAAAAGGTGCACAAAGTTAAGGATGCTCTCGAAATACTGACGGGGATACAATTGCACAAATTAACAAAGTTTAAAATTGATTGGGGATGCAATCAGAACAATTATAGGGTCAAGGATCAAATTGCACTTTACCCTCCTAACATCAAAATTGCATGTTTCTCGCGACTGTTCGACACTAACAAGCAGTAGAAACGCAGGGCTGCAACTGCCTCTGCAGCCCCTCACTCGCAACATACTGACCACACGACATGCATCTCCGCCCACCGCAAATGCAACAGATAGCGTCTCACCCTCGCAAAAATTCGGAGGGGAGCAACCTCATGCAAGGTGCATGACAAAGGTTCGCCGCATTCCCCTATAAAATGGCACCGCTCACATGCAGAGAGGGAGACGAAAAAAAGGGAGGAAGAAAGAAGAGAAAAAAAGAAAGAAAAAAAGAGAAAACGAAAACAAAGGAACGGGAGAGACGATACTGAGAAGAAAAAGGCACCACCAAACAGAGAAGAAAAATAGTTGAAAAACTTAGAAATTTGTGTAACTAATTGGCTCAATAATCACGCAAGAACAACACCATATCCATCTGCAACAAGCTCCGTCTGTCTCCCTTCGATTTTCGTGTCCTTTCTCTCTAGAAACGGACTCGAAGCTCTCTGCCCAGCCAGACCTCCATCACCGTCGACCACCCACATCCCCCCCTCGAGCACCACCTAGGCATTGCTTTCGTCTCCTCCATCAACCCCAAACGAGCTCAGCCACCTTCTCCCGTGAAGAAAACCGAAGCAGCTCCCGACGCCAGACAAGCACGACCGTCGCCTTCCGGACCCCATTTCCGCCACCACAGGGCCACCATTTCCGACGCCACCATGATCGGAAGAACCACCTCGACGTCCTCTACCCAAAGGTGTTAACAGGTAAGCCTTTCATCACACTCGAAATTTACCATATCACTGTTCATCTTCTCCATTTTGCATGAGCGGGGAGTGAAATTCACTCGCGCGGTCAGTTAGGCCGGGCTTTGTGCCCGGCCTGACCACTGAAGAGGATGGGCTTCCAGCCCATTTGAGCTGGAAGCCCAGTCCGAGGGGAAAAAGGGCTTCTGGCCCATATGGACTGAAAGCCCAGTCCGAGAATAAAAGGGCCTAAGCCCATCCTTAGAATAAGTGGGCCGAGGCCCAATACCAGATCCATGTGGTTCGGGCACGAGCCCAATCATCAGTGATGGGCTGGCACCAAATGATGAGTGGGTAGCCCAGTCATGTAGGTATGGGCAACCCCACCCATAAATAAATAAATAAAATATAATAATAAAAAAGGAAAATAATAATATATATATAATTTGCAAAAAAAATATTTTTATATGTTGTTTTCTTGCATACGGCCAATACAGTAGCATGTTTTTAAATTTGTTTTTTCTTTCAAAAAGTATATATTATCTTGGGTTTTTAAGAGAAAATGAGTTTTAGCATGGATTTTGCAAAGAAGAAAAATCATTTCTTGCATCTTGAGATTTTATGACATGTTTGTAAAATCCAAAGGGTATTGGCCAATATCTCAAAAAAATATAAAATCTTATTTTTTTGAATTTTATTATTCACTGTTGATATTTGGATAAATAAATCCTAAAAGGGGTTAGTATCCAAAATATTCGACGGGAATGATATGCTATTATTCATTGTTGGGATTTGGATAACTACATCCTAAGGGGTTAGTATCCAAAATCTTCGACGGGAATGATATGTTATTATTCACTGTCGGTATTTGGATAACTAAATCCTAAAGGGTTAGTATCCAAAATATTCGACGGGAATGATATGCTATTATTCACTGTTGGTATTTGGATAACTAAATCCTAAGGGGGTAGTATCCAAAATATTCGACGGGAATGATATGCTATTATTCACTGTTGGTATTTGGATAAATAATCATAAGGGGTTAATTTCCTAAATATCCGGCGGAGTAATATCTCATTCATCATTTAACCAACATATTCTTTGAAAGATCAAAATCATAACAAATCTTAACCAAACAAAAACACCAAGCAGCTTACCTTAGGTAGGGCATTAGGTGAGGGTTATTGATCCCGGTCCCGTGCACCGCTCCGGTTTTTGTTTGGAACGGAACGCTCGGTTTCGGTGCATTCGCTGTTCCGTTCCGGTTTTGTAATTGTTCATATTTATTTAATTATATATATGAAAAAAAAATATTAATTTAACAAGTATAATTTAAATTCTAGATAAATGAAATTTAAATTATACAATACATACATAATCTCAAAATTAGAAATATCTTTAAAATTCCAAAATATTATGAAAGTAAAATGTTCTAAAATAAAAGAAAAATACATCAAACATCTTCTACATCATTAATATTATCATTAAATACCCCCTTATTTTTCCCCCTAAATATTATCATTAATTACCCTTTATTTTTTCCCCTAAATATTATCATTAATTACCCTTTATTTTCCCCCCTAAATATTATCATTAATTACCCCCTTATTTTTTTCCCTTAATATTATTATTAATTCCACACACACTCACCCGAAACCCTACTCCTTTTATCACTATAGCCGCCCCCTCACTCTCACTTGGCCGCCCTCTCTCACTCTCACCTGAGCTCCCTCTCCTCCCATGGTCGTCCCCTCTCACTCTCGATCCGCCTCTATCCCTCTCACTCTCCCATCTCGTCTCCGTCCCCTCTCACTCTGCAATCTCGCCTCTTCTCCCATGGCGATTCCCTCGATGACAATGTTTTGCTCTACGCTTTTTGTTCCCCTTGCTCCGAGTCTCTTTGATTTGACGCCCATCTCTCTTCTATCTTTTTTTCTCATGTCCGTTGAAGTCCACTTGGTTTGAAGTCCTTTTCTTCAATCTCTTTTTTGTAAAGATCATGGATTTGTTTGGACTCGAACGGAACGCCCGAGTACTGGGAACCAGGCGTTCCTGAAAAATGGCCGGATTTTCCGGATCTGGCCGGGATTTTGACCAGGACAAAAACGTCGCCGTTTTGTCCCGGATTTTGGATTGGAACGGAACGGGATCAATAAGCCTGGTACTAGGGGTGCTAAAACCTTCCCTTTACGCAACCAGTCCCTTACCCTAGAATCTCTGAAAAATCAGTTTTAGGTTTTCTAGTAACCATAATACTAGGTGGCGACTCCCTTTTCCAAAAATAAAGATAATCCCCCCGACACATTGAATATTCCCCCGCCTCGCGGGGAGGGTCGTCACGACGCTGCGCTCATTTGTGGGGTGCGACAAATCTTCTGCTATTATTCATCATCAAATGCCTTAGGCATTTCCCTTTGCTAATGCCAACAGTATTCAAGGCTCAAATCTGTACTAGTACTATATCTAGCTTAAGATGAATCAGCTACAACCCCCTGGAGCAAATCCAACTTTCCCGGCTGAGCCATCATAGAAAACTTCTAATGTTTTCTGCTGAACATTTCCGAAGATGAACACATCAGTTGCATCACCATTTCCAGCAAATGCCAGGCACACTTGGGATATGCTATTCACGTATAAAATCCCTGTCGCATCAATATCTACCTCAATCCCACTGCTAAAGAAAAAACCAATCTTAGGCACTGAGATGGTGGAATAATTGCTAAAATCATAGCAAGTGTCAAGTATGGATAGTGCACTTGTCAACGGATACTTGGACATCAATTTCCTGAATGAGGCTCGAAGCGCAGAGTAGGCTGCTGGTGGCAACCTTGAAATGACAGTCCCTGAATCTATGATAGCACCAGCAGTTGAGAAAACTGATGCAGAGATGGCTAGTTTTGTCCCACCAACGCTTATCCCTGAAAAGTCCAGGCCATAGAAGGAGGAGCTAGCAGATATTGTTGAAAGTGGGGTGAATTTAGCATTCTTTGTATCCGAGCAACCAAAAGTTAGGAATCCGGTTGAGCTAGAAGAAGATGGGAGACAATAGGAAAACATTTTGTTGTATTTGTCGGCAGTTTGTGACACTACAGATAGTTTGTCACGACCTAGGCCAAGTAGTCCGGCCGAGCCACCAAAGAGACCTTGGTTGTTTTGGCCACAACCAAAGTAGATATTGTTGAACGCGTCGGTAGATGTTAAGGTTAGCTTTTCTGCACCGAAGAATCCAATCGAAAACGAGGAGTCCCCATATTGGATGCCATAGACACATGTTGAGGAAGCACAGCCAGGGTCAGCGTCTGCATGTATAAAAGAAGATTATAAATAATCATCACAATATTTTGGATTCTTTGAAGTAGAGTCTATGATGTCTGTGTTTTGGGGGCAAAGGTGCCAGCATTCATCTAGACCATTGAGTTTGAATACAAAAACAGATCCGGTAGTGGCATAGTCATTTTTGTTGTGTCCAAAACACGGATATTGTCGAAACTCACTAGATTAAATGCTCTTAGATCATCACCTATTGCAGAAGTAAGTGAACTGCAGATTGGTGAGGAGCATGAAATGTTTGTGTACGATGTTGATTGACTTGGATCAAATATCTGCTCCTTCTGTTTATAGCAAGACCTCGCGCATGGCTGGCATTGCGTCCAGGTAATGTCACTGCCAGTGTCGAAAACCAAAGAGAGCTCCTTCTGGGGCGTGCCAAGTCCGACTGTCACAATATAATTTCCTGAACCCATTGCGTCACCATCCTTGGCTGGGATGGTGGTTGCATCGATCACCTTCACATCATTGCCACCTGAGGTCTTGGGATTTGATAGACGAGAGTGAATTGACTTGACCCTGGATTGGTCTTGAAGGAGGATCTCAGTGTCTGTTGGAGCAGCGAATGTTTTGTCTAGGTTTAGCGTAGAGCAAGGCCCATGCTTGTGGACTACTTCGAGAGATGACTTGGTGTCGTTGTTGCTCAGAACTGAAATTGGACAACAGCATATGATATGAGAAGATCTCATGAATGTTGAAGTTTTTAAAACGAAGTTATTAAACAGACTGTAAGAAAATTATGGCAGAATCTCCCAGAATAAAGAATAAATAGCAGAAGTATTTGTAAAGAAGTATTATTCTATTTCTAGTTGACAAAAAACAAAATGTGCCTTAAATTGATACGAGTCATTAGCATGCATGGAGGTATAATTAACTCTTAGCTACACTGATATTTGATGAACCAACAAAGGATTGAATAATGAGTTTCATGTAAATAATTACTTTTGGTGGAAGATTTGCAGCTAGTTGATGGAAATAGAGAGCTCGTTTCAATGGTATGGCTATGGTGGTTGTCAGCATTTTCCCTTCCTTCGAAGCCGTAGCTCTTCTCCAAAGAGAAGAGAAGGCATAGACAAAGAAAAGGAGCATACAAAAAACACTTCATGGTGAGGGAGATGGAGGAAATGGGATCAATATACTGCCTTCTCTATAAATTTATACAAGCAAAGAGCATTCTCTTGGCCATATTTATAAGCTATTGGTGAGTGATCAATAGATCAACAGTCCTTACACGTCACTAATTTTCATTAAAATAAATAAAAATATTGCATTAAGTTTGATTAATTTGTCTAACTGGGCACACATCCAAGAATGATAGGAAAAGAGTGATGGGGAAAAATGCTATCATCAACTCTCATGGATAAGGATATTTTAGACCACATGAGTAGTAGCCGGAACCGGTCAACTAAGCTTAGTGGACTAAGAAGAAGAAGGTTTCTTCAAAATTCTTCACACTCACTATCTTCCAATATATACGGGTAAGATTCCATGAAACACCACAATATTTTCCAATATGGTGCCAATTTCTTTGTCTTTTCTTTCGTATCTTTCTCCATATATTTTTTACTCCAAGTTGCTCTAAAAAAAGTTGATTAATTTGTCTAATTGGGCACACATCCGAGAATGATAGGAAAAGAGTGATGGGGAAAAATGCTATCATCAACTCTCATGGATAAGGATATTTTAGACCACATGAGTAGTAGCCGGAACCGGTCAACTAAGCTTAGTGGACTAAGAAGAAGAAGGTTTCTTCAAAATTCTTCACACTCACTATCTTCCAATATATACGGGTAAGATTCCATGAAACACCACAATATTTTCCAATATCAGAAGAATTTTCCTAGGGCCAGCAGCCACATTCTTAGAGTGATATTCAAATATCCAGCAAAGATGCCTTGTTGTAGGGTAGGAGATGTTGATTTAATAGCTATTTCCACTGCAAGAACTTGTGATTTATTTGATTTCTTTACACCTTTTTGATCCCTGTAGAGCACTCCGCCAATACCTGGTTTAATCCAACCCACAGGATTCCTAAACTTTGATGAAACTCGTCCACCTCCACATCCCTAATTCTTAGCTCGTCACCATGTCTTCTCCTGTATGAACAAGTCGTCCATCGGAAAATCTAATCCCACCAAGCAATTCTATGGAAGATTATTAAAATTCATGGTTAGTTTGCTTGCTATTTGTAACAGGTCATACCAAAAATCACTTTCGATAAAAAAAATATATATGTATATTTCCAAGCGTTGTTAATGTTTAAATCAATTTCAAATAAAAGTTAAGATTTGTTGGGTTGTGCTCTTTCTTGATCCATATTTTAAACTAGTCAATTAAGCAAGCCAAAGTGCATCATAATCAATCTTTTGTTATCATGATCTCATTACTCGGGCTATGGATTTAAAAAATTAATCTAGGTTAATTCAATATGTTGTCGTCTTAATACAAATATATTTTTAAAGATTATCTTGATTTTTTTTTACTCAAATTATATTTTTACAAGTTTTTCAGGTTGTGTTTAACTCTCTATTTCTTCTAGCGTTTAAAATTTGAATGACATTATTTCAGGTTAAATTTTTTGTAAATTATATTTATTAAATTAATATCTTAAATTATATATATAGTATAATCCTAAAATAGTATATGAAAATATTCAAGCACTAAAATATATTATTTTAATTGAAAAACAGTAAAGCACATGTTAATTGCTCAAAGACATATCCTAGTCTTGTTTCCTCTTTTCCTTTTCTTCTTTTTTCCAGTATTAATGTTGTCATAATCAAATTTTTAGTGTCTTCATGGGGTTTTTTTTTGTCTCTTTCTCCTTTCTCTTTTCAAATTAGAATGAAAATCGGAGAGATAAAAAATATAGAAAAGGATCTTATAGACACTTAAAAGCTCTCATTAGAAAGCAATTGGTATTATGAAAAAGATCTCTATGAAACAAATCCAACAACACTAAGAAAAAGTCACCAACAATGATGTTACTCATTTTAGACCCCTCGTGCTGGAAATGATGTGCATCTCTTTGGAAGTAAATGCAAGAGTTTATATCATGGTTACTACATGATGGATAAAAGTAGAAAATAAAAATGTTTTTTTAAACACTGTCTTTGTTGCTTTCTGATTTTCTTATCCTCCTCCTTTACTATCAAAATCATCAGGATTCTTAGACCAATTAGGAATTTTCATAAAGCTAAAGTCATTTTTCCCTTATCTAGTCTTTAAGGTTGGATGAATCTCTTAGAATTTATATTGATTTTGTTGTTGTCAAAATTCTTTTCTAATATCAAATTGTTCTTTCAACTTAAACTTTGAATCTAATTTGGTTTCATGAATATCTTACCATTCCAACTACATTTTGTGATTCATGACATGTTTAACAATTAATTGGTCGGCTATTCTTGGAAAATCTTAGTTAGCTCCCCAAAGTAGGTTGCCAAAGGTCAGCTATTCTGACAAAGACATGATGCCTTTTGAATCAATGAATAAATTCTAGCCTCGTCATTCTCATCAAAGTAAACTGCTTTAAAGGAGTCCTAAATATCCTTTGATGTAGACAATCGAATGTATGGCTTCATAATCTCAGGCTTCATTAAAGACAAAAGCCAACTCTTGATTTTTTTTTTATCTTCAAAGAACCAGTCATCATATTTAGGATCATCTTCGTGAGGTGCCTTGATCACCACAGATATATCCCATCTTCTTCCTTCCATCAATATGGACTTGAATGAGAGGAGCCTATAAATCATAGTTTTTTATCCAAAACCATACCAATATTAAAGCTTGAATTTTCTGTTTGCACCATGATTGGAGCAGCTGTTGGAGCATCTTAAGAACCAACCCCCTTTTCTTCAGACATCCCTCTTATTGTTGGTATACCCTAAAACTTGCACTTTTGATAGATTATGGAACAATACAGACAGACTTACAAAGCAGGGGAGGGGTAGCAACAACTTCACAATTGCTCGCTGAAATCAATCGCAAACACCGACAGCCAAGGTAGTCAAAATCGTGAGTCAACTCGCAAACTCGTACGAGTTTGCGAGTTGGCTCAACAAACCTGGTTGGACCGGAAGAAAAATCGAAACCGGTCAAACTCGGTCAAAATCGGGACTCGTAAAATCGGACCATATCGGTCCGATTTTATGATCCCAAGTGTTCACTCTTCACTCTTCTTTGGTCTTCACTCTTTCTTTTTCATAGTCATTTGCCCTAAACCCGTTCTCTTCCCCAAATCGTTTCTTCTCTTCTCAGTTCACACCCGATCTCCTCCCCAAATCGTCTAGGCTTCTTTTCTCTGGGAGTCCTTGGCTTCTTTCCCTTAACAAGATTCTCCTCCACCTTAGGCTCCTCCGTGGCAACTGGTTGCTCCCCGACCGGAGCCTCAGTTTCAGCTTCTTCGGTGGCTGTCATGGCGATTAGGCATAGTAGAAAACAGACAAAAAAACGATTGAAGAGAGGTAAATATTGCTGATATGATCTTGCCTTGTAAATGGGAGATGAGGGTGCGGCGGCGTGAGAGAAGAAAAGGATTTAGGGTTAGTTGCCTTTTATACTTAGTACTTTAGTAGTTATAACTTATAATAATAATAATATAAAAAGGAGGTTTCTTTTCTACGGAGGGGGGTTATAAATTATTATTATTAATAATAATAATAATATATACGGGGGAGGGGTTATGATAATAATAATAATAATAATAATCTGGAGGTTTATAATAATAATAATAATAATAATAATAATAATAATGATAGTTAGCATAAAAAATAATTTTAAAAAAATTCTATTAATTTAAGATAATAAATAACATTAATTAATTTCAAATACAACAATCATAAAAAAATTTACAATTACTTGTACGCCAGCTGAAAATTCGTTTTAAATTTGTTAGTTTTTAACTTATGAACTTTTAGGGACATAATTATTTTGTAATGTGTTTTAAAGTTATTTTACATCATGTATGAACCTAAACTAATTAAGTTTTATGTCCATAATTATGCTATTTTGTATTCAGAAATATTTTACATACGATTTTACGATTTTTCTTCTCACACGATTTTAGCTGTGATTTTACGATATTTGTACGGACAAATTCGGGTACGATCTTACGATTTTACGATTTTACGATCCGATCTTACGATCCGATTTTTCGGAGCCCTTTCTGATTCATGTCAAAATCTCGATTTTGACTACCTTGCCGACAGCAACAACTCTAAGTAGGTCGTTGCAATTACTTAGAGATATGGCAGGAAACAAAAAAAAAATAGTATTCAATGTTTTCTTTTCTATTCAAGCTCTAATACCAATTGCGTCACCACAGACAAGTGATTCGAAGGTCAATAAATCCAACGTCCCACAGACAAAATTGAGCTGGGATATATACGGGGAAAATAAGACAAGCATAATAATAATAATAATAAAACTTGATATTAGCTTATTTTAATGTTGTGATCATGCAAGGAATAACATGTGCCTATTTTTCCATTCAACAACTTCATTCTGTTGAGGAGTATACGGACATGTGGACTAATGAACAATACCATGCAACTCCAGGAAGGAACGAAGTTCTCTATTAACATATTCACCACCATTGTCACTTCTAAGAACTTGGTTCCTATTGTTGTATTGCACCGTAATCATTTTTATGAAACCTCTGAAAGGCATAAATGAATTTGTTTTTTTATCTCAACAAAGTGACTCAAGTCTTTCTGGTATAATCGTTAATAAAAATAACAAACCAATGAGCACCACCAAGAATAGCTATTTTTTACGGTCCCCGTACATCAGAATGCACAATCATAAAAGGAATGGTAATTTTATTGAAACTTAGAGGAAAAGAGGTTTAATGGCTCTTAGCCATTTCATAAACATCACACTTAAATTGAGAAACACCAGTCCTGACAAACAAACTAGGAAATAACTTGTGTAGATAACTAAAGGAAGCATGCCCAAGACGTCTGTGCCACATCCAGATATCCGACACTTTATTAGTATTCCTTTGAGACTCATAACTGGAAAGAGCTTGAGTCAGCAAGCTAGAACTGTTGGCGGTTAGTTCCAAGTAATAAAATTTTTCTCTTTTTAATACCATAATCAATCATCTTTTGCATCCGGATATCCTTAAAACAAAAAAAATAGGGCCAAACAATGTAAGGTAAGAGTTAATTGAGCAACATACAACAAATTATAGTTTAGAAGGGAACCATAAGAGCAATGTCAAGTTTCATGTTATTATAAAGGAAACAGTGCTTCTCTAATAACAAGGATGACTTTACCATTAGCAACATTGACCTCGATTTGGGCTGATGTTTTTAGTGATGGAACCTCTCTAGAATCGCAAGTTATATGTTCAGTAGCTCCAAAATCAATTATCCATGTATTATTCATAACAAAAGTAAAAGTACTTAGTGCCTTACCATCTCTACCTATTGCAGCAACCATGGCAGATTCCTTGTCTGTTATCTGGTTTGAATCCTTTCTAGTTTCTACAATAGAGGCTCGTGACTTGTTGCACCGAGGATCACGAGTTTTATCTTAATTATTAGGATATCCAATCAACTCAAAACAATGACTCTTGGAGTGTCTTGGCAGGCCACAGTGTGGGCATTTTTCTTGGGGACGATCCCAGCTTGGTTGGCTAGGCCAAGTTTTTCCAGGTCGGTTTTGTGACCATCCTCGATTCGACCCGGAATATGATCTACGGGTTCTTGTTGCCATGGCAACAGGTTCACTCCTGTCAACCTCCATCTATCTTCATTGCTTCCTTCTTATCAACTTCACGACGAACATATGCATAAGAAGCTTGAAGGCCAAGTGGGGGGTCCTTCCATAGCGCTTCTCCACGTACTTGATCAAACATTTCATCAAGACCACTAAGAAATATATAGACTTGTTGTCTCTTAGTGGATTTGTGAAACATCTTGATGTCATTTTCACACTACATGGATACTCTATTAAAGTAATCCAATTAATGGAAAATCTTAGTTAGCTCCCCAAAATAGGTTGCAAAGGTCGGCTATTTTGACAAAGATGTGATGCCTTTTGAATCAATGAATAAATTCTAGCCTCGTCATTCTCATCAAAGTAAGCTGCTTTAAAGGAGTCCCAAATATCCTTTGATGTAGACAATCGAATGTATCGCTTCATAATCTCAGGCTTCATTAAAGACAAAAGCCAACTCTTGATTTTTTTATCTTCAAAGAACAAGTCATCATATTTAGGATCATCTTCGTGAGGTGCCTTGATCGACCACAGATATATCCCATCTTCTTCCTTCCATCAATATGGACTTGAATGAGAGGAGCCTATAAATCATAGTTTTTTATCCAAAACCATACCAATATTAAAGCTTGAATTTTCTGTTTGCACCATGATTGGAGCAGCTGTTGGAGCATCTTAAGAACCAACCCCCTTTTCTTCAGCCATCCCTCTTATTGTTGGTATAGCCTAAAACTTGCACTTTTGATAGATTATGGAACAATACAGACAGACTTACAAAGCAAGGGAGGGGTAGCAACAACTTCACAATTGCTCGCTGAAATCAATCGCAAACACCGACAGCAACAACTCTAAGTAGGTCGCTGCAATTACTTAGAGATATGGCAGGAAACAAAAAAAAAATAGTATTCAATGTTTTCTTTTCTATTCAAGCTCTAATACCAAGAAGAATCAATGCTTTCTTATTTTTCAGTTTTCTTCATACAACATGTATATATACAACCCTACACTTTCCAAACAAAATAAAGAAAGACTAATTACTTTCTAAACTAGGAAACCAAATATTATAGGAATCCCGCAAATTGTAGGAATCCTAATACAAGTTAATAGTTTATACTCCAAATCATTTTGATCCAAAAACTTAATCTGATAAGTGAAATTTTAAGATATTTATATAGAGTGAATAGAATGGTGAAATTTAAACATTGATCACTAGTTAGTAGTGTATTCAGCTTGAAAAAAAAAAAACTCAAATTCATGATATCAAATTACTATTCATGAAAAAGGTATTATAATTATACAAAGCATGAGGAATTTTTTTAATTCCCCTTCAAGCCACTATAAGACTTAATTCCTTTCGTTCCACAATTCACATAGCATGAATCTTCTACTATTATTCATCATCAAATGCCTTAGGCATTTCCCTTTGCTAATGCCAACAGTATTCAAGGTTCAAATCTGTACTAGTACTATATCTAGCTTAAGATGAATCAGCTACAACCCCCTGGAGCAAATCCAACTTTCCCGGCTGAGCCATCATAGAAAACCTCTAATGTTTTCTGCTGAACATTTCCGAAGATGAACACATCAGTTGCATCACTATTTCCAGCAAATGCCAGGCACACTTGGGATATGCTATTCGCGTATAAAATCCCTGTCGCATCAATATCTACCTCAATCCCACTGCTAAAGAAAAAACCAATCTTGGGCACTGAGATGGTGGTATAATTGCTAAAATCATAGCAAGTGTCAAGTATGGATAGTGCACTTGTCAACGGATACTTGGACATCAATTTCCTGAATGAGGCTCGAAGCGCAGAGTAGGCTGCTGGTGGCAACCTTGAAATGACAGTCCCTGAATCTATGATAGCACCAGCAGTTGAGAAAACTGATGCAGAGATGGCTAGTTTTGTCCCACCAACGCTTATCCCTGAAAAGTCCAGGCCATAGAAGGAGGGGCCAGCAGATATTGTTGAAAGTGGGGTGAATTTAGAATTCTTTGAAGCCGAGCCACCAAAAGTTAGGAATCCGGTTGAGCTAGAAGAAGATGGGAGACAATAGGAAAAGATTTTGCTGTATTTTTGGGCAGTTTGTGACACTACAGATAGTTTGTCACGACCTAGGCCAAGTAGTCCGGCCGAGCCACCAAAGAGACCTTGGTTGTTTTGGCCGCAACCAAAGTAGATACTATTGAACGCATCGGTAGATGTTAAGGTTAACTTGTCTGTACCGAAGAATCCTACCGAAAACGAGGAGTCCCCATATTGGATGCCATAGACACATGTTGAGGAAGCACAGCCAGGAGTATTGCCTGCATGTATAAACAAGATTATAAATAATTATCCCAACATTTTTGTCTTTATAAATAATTTACAAAAACAGATGCTGTGTCCAAAACACAGAAACTGTAGAAACTCGATCACCTGTTGCAGAGGTAAGTGAACTGCAGATTGACGAGGAGCATGAAATGTTGGTGTACGATGTTGATTGGCTTGGATCAAATATCTGCTCCTTCTGTTTATAGCAAGACTTCACGCATGGCTGGCATTGCGTCCAGGTAATGTCACTGCCAGTGTCGAAAATCAAAGAGAGCTGCTTCTGGGGCGTGCCAAGTCCGACTGTCACAATATAATTTCCTGAACCAACCACGCTGCCGTCCTTCGCCGGGACGGTGGTTGCGTCGATCACCTTCACATCATTTCCACCTGAGGCCTTGGAATTTGAGAGCCGAGAGTGAATTGACTTGACCCTGGATTGGTCTTGAAGGAGAATCTCAGTGTGTGTTGGAGCAGCAATTGTTTTGTCTTGGTTTAGCCTAGAGCAAGGCCCATACTTGTGGACTACTTCGAGAGATGCCTTCTTGTCGTGGCTGCTGAGAACTGAAATTGGACAACAACAAATGATGAGATTATATTCTTATAACAAGGTATTGAAAATATAATCTTGAAAGTATTTACTTTGTATTATTTAAAGATCAAATATTTCATGATCCACCAACATCTTGAAAATCCAATTTATCTAATTTTATCTAATTTACATTGAAAATTCAACGAGTCTTCAAATTTATCTATACGCGTTTTGATTGATTATAATGAAAAAGACATGAGAAAGATAGTTTACAGAACAATCATGAAATGTTTCAGTTATTAAAGTAAAAAAGTTGAAGCACCTAGTCAACATACAATTACTACACAGTAGAAAACTTTGTTTTCAACGAGGCTGCTGGTGCCCAGCTGTGTTAGATTGATAACTTTTTCAACGAAAACAAGAAACTTAACATTGCGTGAGAGACATGCTACCTATCATTAAATCTGCGCAGGAACATATCATAAAAACCTTTTGACGACATGTTCCAAAAGTACGATTTATATTATTCTTTAACACATTCATTTAAATTAAAGTTATTTAGACTTGAAACTTGAACAGACTCACACTATTTTGTACTTGATTTTTATCAAATAGAATAGGGTTGATAATACTCGAACTCATGACCACTAAGTCAACAAGGTTCTAATATCATATTAAGAAATCATCTCACCTAAAAATTTAAACTATTAAATGAGATCTTGAAATATAATTTATATTATTTTCTAACAAATATCACAAAGATATATGTGAATTTTGTTTAAAAGATTTCTCTTTTTCACAAGTATTTTGCAAAAAAAGGAGAAATAGATTGCTTAAAAAGATAGTATAATTGTATAGGTAGAGGAGAAGATCGTTCCCTAGAAGGAAGGGAAAGTGGCTAGCAAATTGGTGGTGTGCTTGAAACCAGTTGGTGGGGTGTCATGCTTTTGTTTGTTTTTTTGGGTGAGAACTCACAGCATAATGGCAGAGGAAAATGAAAATATTATTCGGTATCATCTTTTTTTGAGAAATATATTAATTCATTCATATGTATTTGAAAAAACTAAATAATTTTACACTACTCATAATTTAAAAGAGATAATAAAAATGTAAATTGAAACCTCAGACTATATAAGAATTTCTTGTTAATTAATTAACATGGAAAAAAAAATGCAAGGCACCCAAGGAATAATATATATATATATATATATAATGTTATCTTCCTCTTCTTTGATATGAGTGTATGATACGAACTTGCAACTTGAATTAATAAATTAATTTAGTTACTGTCAAAGTAAGACTAGTGCTTGACTTGTTTACAAACAAGTGATTCGAAGGTCAATAATTCCACCGTGCCACGACAAAATTGATCTGGGATATATACAGGAAAATAAGACAAGCATAATTAAAAAATAAAAATAAAACTTAATATTAGATTATTTTAATATTGTGATCATGCAAGGAAGAACTCCAAGTTTCGTCTCATCATTAATTTGTGAGGTTGAAGCTTGCTAAGATTAGTTTACATTGATTCAAACGAATCCCTGCAATTCATGTAGAAGCAAGCTTGTTAACATTCATCGGACATATCTGAGTCCTGATTGACTCGGCATCGGATCTAGTTTAACAATTATAATTATTTTTATCTTTTGATTAAGCAAAAATGTTTTTGTGGCCACAAATAGTATTTCCAAAAATGTCTTGGTTGGTATGTGCTATGATTTTAATTAGACAGTGGATGATGACTACGAGACTACTATATGCTCCTGCTTTTTAGAAGTGGAGGGGCCTCGGCCTAATTTTCATTATTAATTCTCGACATACTTTTACCAGGCCAGACCTAATTTGTCACGTTCAATTGTATATATGTTTACAAGAACGCGTTTTTCGCAATTTATTAGGGGAATGGAATATTAAAGAATCATTTTATTTAAAATCTTAAACTGTTATGTGATGTCTTGAAATATGATTTATATTATTCTCTAACATACTCTTTTAAATAAAAAAAATTTGGGCTTGAAACTTGCACAGGCTCACCCTATCTTGATTTTTTTATTAAATAGAATGGAGGTGATAAGATTTGAACTCATGACCGCTGAATCAATAAGGTTCTGATACTATGTTGAGGAACCATCTTACCTAATAATTTAAGTTGATAGGTAATGTCCCAAAATATAATTTATATTATTTTTTTACATGAAAAAACTTTATGCACTATCAAGGAATAAAATTATAGCAGAATTTGCCATTGCAAAGCATCAAGAATATATGGCAGAAGTATTGGTAAAGAAGTATTGTTCTAGCTGACAAAAAACAAGATGCGCCTCCTCAATCAAGTACTGGTGTGACCTAAATTGATATGAGACACTAGCATGGAGGTATAACTCTTAGCTACAGTAATATTTGATGCCCCCACAAGGGAGGAGGAGCAACACCAAGAGAATATCGTGGTGGTGGTGGTGGTGGTGGTGGTGGAAACTCAGAGACAGCAGAAATTGATAGAGATTGAATAATGAGTTTCATTTCAGATAATTACCTTTGGTGGGAGATTTGCAGCTGGTTGATGGAAGTAGAGAGCTCACTTCAATGGTATGGCTATGGTGGTTTTCAGCAATTTTCCTTCCTTCGAAGCCATTGCTCTTCTCCAAAGAGAAGAGAAGGCACAGACAGAGAAAATGAGCATACAAAAAACATTTCATGGTGAGGGAGATGGAGGAAATGGGATCAATATTCTGCCTTCTTCAATTATGTTGTTATAAATATATACAAGAAAAGATCATTATGTTGGCCATATTTATAAGCTATTGGAGAGTGATCAATAGATCAACAGTCCTTGCACGTCACCAGGTTTCATTAAAATAAATAAAAAATGTCGCATTAAGTTTGATTAATTAATTTCTCTAATTAGGTACACATCCAATAATTATCTACTACTCGGCCTAGCGAGTTGATCCAGAAATAAAAATAGGTAGTGCTGGTTTTAGAAGAAAAAAAATAGAGGGAGTTGATTCAGTACAAAAAAAAATGACTTGTAAATTGAGCTGATAAAAATAGGTTTTAAAATATTTTTAAAAATAATTTCAAGTATCTTTAAATATGAATATATATTACCTCATTTTATTATTATTATTATTTTGTCTTTTGGGATATTTTCATTTTTCAAAAAAAGTGATTGGGAAAAATGTTATCATCAACTCTAATTGATAGGGATATTTTAGACCCCGTGATTGTAGCAGCCGGTGACCACTTCTTTTTTGTATTTTGCATGTGTCATGTTTTTTGTTTGTTTTTTCAAAAATATATTAAAATATTTTTTTTTATTTTTAAAAAATTATGGAAGAAGAACGTTTCTTCTCAATTCTTAAAATCACACTCACTATCTTCAAATATATATGGGTAAGATTCCAAGAAATACCACAATATGATGGCTTAAAATATTGTTTACTCTTGTTTGTTGAATTAGCCACACTTTCCCATCATGAAAACCAAATAATTGAAGATGGACGGTAGATTGAAGATTTATTTTTATGTGAAATAGTTTTCACGTTTAAGGATCAAGTGTTCTCATGAAACATAATATAATAGCAAAAAACTTATAATCTATACAAAAAGTCTTGAGTTTGAGTTAGGACGTGCATCTCTTGTAAGCGTCTGGGACAGTTAAGATTTTACTCATTTATCTAGACTCACATGATGCTCTTTTCAAAGAGTGAAGTTTCCTGACATACAAAAAAATTTAAATTTTTACGATAAAATTTTAAAAGAAACTATTCATACTAAAATTAAAATATTCAGAATTGCATAGATTTATTTGGGAGAAACCTTGGAAATTCCCATTTAACCATATTATTAGTTTCATAGTTGTTAAATCTCTGAATTTCAGAAATTTTTATTCAAAAACTCCCAAATCATCTTGCAAGCTTTCCATTTCTATCGAAATTATATATTATTTTTATAAGAAATTAACATGATCAACGTTCTTTATTAAGTGATTTAGTTTGAAGAAGTAAGTGAGATTTGATTTGTTTACCTTTGACTGCTTTCAATTCCATTGTTTTGTTCTTGACGGCACACCCGATGCAAAGCCAAAATCGGGTGACCCATGATCACGCAACCCATATTCTTTCGTGATTCAAGTAGTCCACATTCGTCCATTCTATATAATTATTATATGGGATCATGACTAGAAGCAATTGTAAGTGTTACTTTGCACTCGAAAGAGATTTGAAAGCAGAAAGATTCATGTTGTACTTTATAAAATAGGCATTTAATGTCATTAAACACACAAAAAAATAATTCTATAAACAATGAAACAAATGTAAAATTATTGTACGTTTTCTTTTTAAAATAATAATAACTTTTGTAAGATAAAAATGATAAATTTTCATAATCTAATTTCAGAATTTAATATTATAATATTATTTAATTATTGTCTCTAGATAAAAATCATACTTGAAGATTATTTTCCAAGTAGAACTCTAAGTTTTTTTTGCCCATGCACCAAGAAAAATGTAAGAAACCTCTTATTGCTAGTTCTGCTTGGAGACTAATGACAAAAGCTATTTTTTGTCTTTTTTCCCCTATTTTCAACAACTGAAATTACCCAGCAATTAGCTAGGGGCTAAAATGATGATTTTATTGTAATAATATACAGGAAAAGTATGAACTGCGTCTATGTGAACAGTGAAGAAATGCACAGGAAAAGTTGCACGCGATTTATATTTTAGTTATATATATATATGCAAGAAATTCTGCCGTGATCACCTCACAGGAAGCTTCTTGCAACAGCTTGAATGCAATATAGGAATTCCACAAGAGAGTTTGATAATTGAGTCCACGCAAGACTTGAACAAAACCCATAAATTATTAGAGGTAGAAAGTGCAAGATTACCAACCCATACATGATAATGATGGAAATGTTAGGCTAACATCAAGTGTCATACACTTCCTACATTTTTTTAATTTCTTTAATGTTATCCATTTAAATACTTTATTGTATATTTAAATCAAATCTTTATCCACTCGAATCTCGTATAAACCCTCCACAAATCTGAATTGATATATTGCAAAACAAGTTTTAAAAAAGTAATTATTATTTTACAAAATTCTTATATATACACCCTGTCGTGACAGTAGCTAGGTCAGGAATATAGCGTCAAGTCAAGCCCTAACCCCATCAATCACTCCGATGGAAAACATTTCATGCTTGAGGCGTAGAATTGGCTGCATGAATCTCAAAGGCTGTTCACATCATTATCGGAGCCTGCTAAAACAATTGTATGAGCATGGCCTACAAGCTTCCTTCCTTCAAAATATAGAAAAATGGTGGGGTCATTTCGTGACCTAAGATCCAAACTTCTTTGTGTTTGTAGTGGGCCATTGTATATTTATTGAGGGAATTAGATAGACGGAATCTCCATCAATCGTCGAAAATAATACGAGAATAATATAAATTAAATTTTAGAATCTTTAATTGTAGGAGTAAAATGGTTTTTTATAATCGATGGTTACGAGTTTGAATATTATTATTTTTATTTTATTTAATAAAATTTCAAGTACAAAATAGTATGAGCATGTATACAAGTTTCAAAACTCAAAAGACTTTCATTTGAGAAGATATGTTAAAAAGAATTAGATAGACAGAATCTCCTTCCATCTTCATATAAATTAAATTTTGGAAATCTTATTTAATAATTTAAATTTTTAAATAAGATGATTTTTTAATATGATATTAAAACTTAATTAATCTAGCAATCACGAGTTTGAATCTCATTACCTCCATTCTATTTGATAAAAATTAAACACAAAAAGTAGTGTAAGCATGTATGCAAGTTTCAAAATTCAAAAGATTTTCACTTGAAATGATATGTTAAAAAATAGTATAAATTATATTTTAGTAACTTTCATTTAATAATTTAGACTTGTAGATTCTTTAATAAAGATAAGAGAAAATGAGAGAGAGCACCATGGCTAGAATCTTTGGGTGTAGGCCAGCAAAAAGCACTTGATGTGGGTGGTGGAAGCAAGCTGGAATCTGTGCCCGAAGAGAGACGGGGAAAGAGGTTGACAGCCTAACGGCTTATCACCTTACAAACACCATTTCAGATGGATCGAAGTTTTGTTTTTCTCATGCACCGAGAATCCTTTCATCAAATTTCACTCTTTGATCTTAACTTTTTTTTTTAATACGAGAAAATCTTTTTTTGAAAAGTATATTTTATAAATTTAAATGAGTAAAATTATTGAATATCTTAGATTTTTTTAAAAAGTACATATCATAACTTAAACTTCGATACCTGCTAAAAAGTACATGTCCTCACTACCTCGAATTCAAAATCTACCGTGTAAATCACAAAACTTCTAAGATCACGTCGCAACTTTTGAGACTTGTTGATCATAACGTGGGCATGAAAAAGGAAAACAAATAATTTTACTTTGTAATAAATTCTAATCATTCGAAATCTTCTTTCTTGCTTGTTCCATAACAGCCAATGAATCATGACTCCTCAGCAATTGCAATCAATCCAGTTGGTAAGAGCAACTAATTTTCATTTCTTAATTTGAAATCATTGTCGATGGAGTTTGATAGACACCATGGGCTTCCTGACCCTCCATGCTCCCACCCTCCATGCATAATAATATTTTTAAAGAAAATCATTTTTTTCTTACCTTGCCTTCATACTTTCAATATGGTTTTTTTGTTATCCACTTTTATTTTATTTTATTTCAATCTATGATCCTTTTGTTATTTGCTGTTTAATTTATTAGACTATTTTTTTATTATTTCATTCTTCATTGGGTTTTTTTTTACTTTGATAAAGTTTTAAAAATTAATTTAATTTTTATCAATTTCATCCTTTCAATATATTGACTTTATCCTCTATTTATTTAATTTAACAAAAGAAAATTAAATGAATTTTTTTTATTTATTTTAACCTTCAACATCGAATTGAGCTTTTTTTATTAACAAATTACCGACAAACTATGAATTTATTAGATTAACTCAAGTTTAGGAAGTTCACTTGGGTTCATTAATTTTTTTTCTTTTCTATTTTAAAGCTCGTGATGATTTAATTTTATCTTTCAACATTTGATTTAATTGGAGATTGAAATCTGTTGTCTTTTTAATTTTTTTATATAGATATTCACTAATTATAAAAATGACATGGATCATCTCGAATCTTTTTATTTATCATTTTTTTCGTTAATTCAAGTTTTTTTAAAAAAAATCTTAATTGAATTTCATGAGGCTATAAGAGTTTCATACATCATATCATGGGTTTTCTTGATTATCAATGATTATTGTTTTGATATTTAAAAAAAAAAAATGTATCATTATCTTAATATAATAAAAGTGTTTTCATCTAGTATACATCGAGTTTCTTACCTCCTTACATCTTTACAATTCTTTTTGACCTTTTGATCGGTAAGTGAATATACTTCTCTCTCTCTCTTTTCACATCTCATGAATTGGGTCTCAATAACTCCATGGAAGGGCTATAAATCTAATGAATTTCTTGTGTGAACTGAATCCTAGCAGACACTGCACAGTGCAGGCAGATATTGTGAAACCAAATAGAGGCTTTGATCTTCGAAGGGGACAAGACAAACAAACCTATCACAAGCAGTTTGGTGTTTGTCTTCTTCACTTTTCCAGCTACTGTGAAATGCGTGATGCTTTTTGAAGCCAGTTAACTTCAATTATTTTGTTATGGAAGTTCACACTTCAATCCCTCATCAAACTACTTCAGCTGTCCCTTTCGTCGAGCATGTCTGTTTGGGAGTATAGTTGAAGTTGCTTTTTTTAAAAGTGTTTCTCGTTTAGAAATACATTAAAATAATTTTTTTATTTTTTAAAAATCATTGTTGATATCCGTGTATCAAAATAATTTAAAAATACCAAAAAAAAATCATTTGTTTTTCAAAAAAAACACTTTCTAAAAATAAATCTGAGACACCTCCAATTCTGCGGGCAGACGCAAGCATGATAGGGGCATGAGAGACGACGTCGTCATGGGTCTATTTTCTGTCTGCTATCAAGTGAGATGCTGAGGGCTGTGCTTCACTTCTCTGTTCATGATCTGTCCGTTTTTGACAAAAATGAGAGAAATTCTATCCTGAACAGCACCGGCTAAATAATTATGCCGACTGGTGTTTGCTTGAATGATTAACCTAATTATTGTTAAATTTGTCGTCTGAATCGTCATAACCTTGGAGTCACTGAGCAATCAACTCGAGTTTGGAGGTACTGTCCTCAAGCTTTGCTTGCAGGATGAACAATCTTTTTTCTTTTTTTTTCATTTTTAGATAATTTATGATGATGCCAAGTGAAATGATTAAAATGACTTTTTTTTATAAAAAAAAATTACTACCATCATGTATTAGACAATATCCAAGATAATTTTTTTTTTTTTGAAAAAAAAAAAAATAAATTCTCTATTTTTATAGTTCTTAGAAATTTCTCAAAATATAAAAGGGAATTTTACTAAATTCATTTGTGATATGAGTTGTCATGAGGTTATGATAAGAACAATCAAGTTATCACAAGATTATTGTATAATCAATATCATTTAATAATTAGTCCATTAATTGATTATAATATTATTTTTGTTTTCATGTCAGATTTATATTATTTATCTTTCTTATAATTTAGATTACTAATTAATTATAATATTATTGATTTTTTTAATCAAATTTTAATATAATTTAATGGCTGAAACTGCCAATTCATTGCCAAAATAAAATAAAATAAAATAAAATCATACCAAAAATTAGGTAATTCAGGTGCTCTAACCGAGGAGGTAGGTTTCTTCTAATGGAACGAAAGATGTTCAAAATGAGAACATTTTGTTGTCAAAAAAAGCAAACTCGGCCAATCAAAAATCCTTCAATTGTCAGCGTAAAACAAAAGAATAAAAGATAACATATTTTCATACAATATCTCAATAGAATTCATGAGTGAGTTGCAGAATCAATCATATGTAGTTATTTCATTCTATTTCACCATTTTTGGTATTGTATTTCCCGAATGATATAGGAAATAAATAGATCTAACAAAATTGGGGGTATTTGACAGGCTAGTTCCATAATAAGAAGCATTTTCAAAGTAAGAGATGCCCTTATCAAGACTAACAAAATTCGAAGAAAAGACACCAGAAAATAAACACCTCTCTACAAAAAAAATTGAAAAAAAAAAAAAAAAAAAACTTAACTTAAATGTTGACCTTGAAGCCAAGCAAAGGTTGCTTGAAATAGAAAACGGCCTCTGAAAAGTGGTGTGGATATCTGAATATATCACTAGAGCTTACTCCTGTCCGAATTCAAAAGAAAGAACTTCCTCCGAAACATCTAACAATTCCTCAACTTCAACTTCTTTTGCCTCATACTCTTCCTCCTCATCGCTAGCTTCTCCGTCCCTTAACATCTGCCTCTGCAATTTTTCCACTTCATGCAACCTCTTCCATTCACTCACCCACTTCTCCCATTCATCCTTCAACTTCCTCCTCTTCTCACGGTCCTGTTCACTCAATTGCAATGACACGTCCTGGTCCTCTGTCTCATACTTCTTGCTATACTTCTTCAAATTCTTAGCAATCTCTTCCTCCTTTTCTGGACTCAACAAGGATGGTGGCCTTGGGCGCCACAAGAACTGTCATAAATGATAGAAAATCAACAGGAAATTAGAAGCGTTCGGTCAATTTCTCGGTCAATTTCTCGGTCAAAGTGACCATTGATACTATCAAAGTGGAATAATAACAACAAAGCGCTAATGAGCCTTCTGTACAAATTGCCCCCTACCTGCCCTCCTAAGAGATCTCATTTCAAATACTCTCCTTTTATATAACTAAAAAAAGGCCCAGACTCCACGATATACACAATTGTTCAAGGTGACACTAAATTAACATTGGTTTTTATGCATAAATACTTCCATCCAATTAAAGTTGATTAGGGCCATCAGTTTTCACTGCCAAAATAAATTTTTGACTCTTACGGAAAAATAATTGATCTTACCTGGAAGAAATGATCCTTCATTATCCGATAAAGTAGCTTTCCATTGAAAGACCAAATGTTGAAGCCGTTTTCCATTTCATGATGAACTGAAGTCACTAAAGTTGCAACATACCTGCATACAGGAAAAATATCAGCTACATGCTCGATAATAAAGGATCCACTTGATTCAAGCAATCGAAAAGGAAACAAATCAAACACTACAAATATGGTTACAGCAATTTCATTGTTTGCTTAAAAAAAAACATTATGAGTGCCCAAATAGCCGGCTCATCAATGCTATCATACAATGTATCAAACACTACCTTCCAGTGGGATCCCATTCAACATCTGTTGCTGTAAAATGCTCAGCTGTTGCCATTGTCTCAAGCTCATCAACATTGTAAAATTCCAACTGACCATTGAAACCTTTAAGTCCTGCAAGTATTATGTAACGACCAGACGGTGACCAGAAAAGAGCATTTGCTTGTTTGCCCTTAAGAGTGGTGAGCTTTGAAACCCGACCAGTATTATGAGCAGTCTTCATCGAGTAAAAGCTTACATCAGGCCTGGGGTTGTCACCGTGAATGACGGCAAATCTATGGCCCTTTGGCTCCCAAGCAAAGGCAATAATCTTGTCGTTCTTGTTGTCTAGTTCCAGTACCTCAATTGGTATATCCCTCTCTTTTATTCGGAAAAGCTCAAATCCTGTATATGTGCTTTTCTTAGTCTTTGTATACCTATCCACCTTCACAGCAAGGTAGTCCCCATTACTCTGCCAGTACAGTTTACAGTCGCTGACACTGAAAAGGTTCTTTTGTCGCAATTCCTCTTTACTAGGAATTTGAACAAGGCTCACCTATACATTTGGTGAATACAGAACACAAGTCAGATCTTTTATATGCAAAATAAAACAGCCCATCCATTTGAAACCTAAATACTCACCCTGGCAGGTTGATTCCCGCCACCAAGTTCAGGAACATAGAAGGCAAGAATTGGATCTGTTGGTGACCAGCTAAAGTCCACCACACTTTCAGCCTTCAATGATTTTTTGTCTACAAGGCTGAATGACTCCGTTTCATACACGGAAATCATGTTCTTCCCAATTTTGGCAAAATATTTGTCATCCTTCCCACCACCCCACCTGGAAAGCATGAAAAATCAAATCAGACCTTGTGATCAATATTGAAAGTGGACAAATTAGTTTTGAAAGAAAACAAGAAGCTTAATAAGGATTGCAGTTATAGTGGAAAAAGAAAATCACTTGAATACAGGCCAGGAGACTCCTGCAACACCACCAGTTCCTCCAATAGCAAATTCATCAGCACTGCCCTTAAAATCTCTCATTACTTTGCCAGTTCTCACATCAAAAATATTTATCACAACCCTCTGGGGAAAAAAAAGCACATTAGTCCCAGTACCATGGAAAAGTAAACTGACAACAATGCAAGGAGCAGAAAAGAAAAACACACATTAGCATCACGAGGATTGCTTGGTTCATGGCCGCTGTAGGTGACCAAATATTTCTCACCAGGGGAAAAGTCAATGAGTTTAACCTGCAAATGATATCACCAGAATGGAGATTGTTAAACAGAAAAACAGAATTCCATGTCAAATTGAAGGAAAGAAACACAAAAACAAACCTGAGGATGAGCATAACGCATAAGCTGATTAAAGGTACTTGCACCACCCCAAACTGCAGTACCCTGCCTATGGACTGTTGCCAGGTATGTCCCAAGGGAGGACCACTGCACAAAACTCTCAGTCCAGTACTGTATAGATAAACATGTAAAGTCATTCACCATTGTCTGCATTTTCTAATCCATGAGAAAAAAAGAAACTTGTCAGATTATCAAAAAGGAAAAGAAAAACACTCACAACACGCTTGTAAACAGGGTCAGGCTTCAAATGTCTTGCATCATTCCAGAACACCTCAGTATCTGAGCTAGCACGAATCACAAACTGATCTCGAGCCTTTTCATCAGCGAGCCAGCTTTGAAGATTCTCCTGTTTATGACACAAGAGTAGCAGAACATTTAATACAAAATAGAGTCCAGAAAGTTCAAAAGAACATCATGTCTATGGCCTAAGTTGTTATCTCTTTCTCTGTTAGGAACATAAAGTTGATAAGCTTTAAAGAGTAGAGAAACAGATCGTCCAAGAAATGTTGGTAGCAGAAAAGAAAATGGGAAAGGATGAGACAAAAGTTATTAAACTAATTACCCCAGGAACATATGGTCTGATCTCTGGAGGTGCCCATTCATCAGGAACTTTCATAAATCTGTTGAAATCTTGAATCATGTTGACAGCAAAAATATGAGCTCTGTCAAGCTTGTACCCGTTTGTCTTTTCCTTAGCTAGCTCAGCTTCCTGCAATCATACACAACTGAATTGGTAACAATTAAAAAAAAACTTCGTTTGACTGCGGACCTCAGACATGCTAGGCACAAACCTAAGTACATTTTGTTAGCAAAAAAAAATCTACCAAAAAATGAAGAACTTGTTCTAATTGCAATCAAGCCTTCAAATGCCAGTACTTTCATTGATCCAGACAAAAGCCAAGGCCCTAAGCATGCTTTAAATGGTATGCTAAACACAATACTTGCTACCTATCCAAGACTTCAAAAGCCATCACTATTTAGCATAAATATCCAAAGTGTGCTCTACATTAGCAAGCCAGGTACATTTACTCACTACCTATGCTACTTCAAATTTCTACTGTGACATAATTACTAGTCAGCCATATAAAACCACATTTGACCATATGGATGCAGGAAAAGTAAAGTGACTAACAATCATCTGAAAATTCAAAGAAATTGGATGTAAAAGAATACACTCATACATATTGACAGTACCTGAGGAGTATTGTATTCGATGAAACAGTATCGCAACGTTTTATGAGTGTCGGGATCAACAGGCATCCAAAAGCCATCCTCCTTAATAACACCAATCTGACCATAGATCTTACGGATAACTCCTTCAAGCTTACTAAACTTTTCCATTGGAACAACAGGAAGATTATCGACCACAATAGTGTTCCCTAACCCATAGTCAAAATCCAGCTGTTCTTCTTGATAGACATCTTCATCATCACTACCCAAATAGTAAAATAACAAATCATAATCAAAGCACAAACTACATTCTCGCAATATTCAAACCTAGATTCCAACAGCAAAACAAAAAATTAATTAATTGATAAACAAACAAATTCAACTTCTCTCCAGTTTTGATTCTTAGAAGGTAGGTATTACATATTAATTATAAATTTGACTTTCTTTCCAAATACATAGCAAAAAACAAAAAATATAAAAAACACCCCACTCCAGATTATACAAAATAAATCATATACGTAACTGTACTGTACTGTGTTTTAGCGTAAAAAAATTATGCATATAATTATACTGTATTTTCAGATTAAAAAAAACAAATCATAAAAGTACGCACAAGTAAATCAGAATTGTAATATATACATAAAAAAAAATTAATAATCTAATTTTGCTTTGTTTTCCTATATTTTCTAAGCAACCAGAGAAAATTAATGATTCTTAACCTAACCAATCAAAACCAAACAAAAAACCCTAAGTTTTTGCTTTCTTTTCCTAAATTTCCTAAGCAAACAAACAAACTTAACAAAACACGAAGAAAAGTTGATACAGCTATTTTATAGTAAAACTGACCTAATAATGCCAAAGTCATCTCCAGGAGGAAGTTGTATTGAATCGAGGTCGATTTGCGAGAGATCGATACCAGCCGCATTGGCTCTCGCTTCTAATTCGCTCAGTGATATTTCTCCCATTGCTTGATGTCGTTTAATCTATATTTCTCTCTCTAAAATCTAGAGAGAGAAACAGAGAGGAAGCTTAGGAGATAGAGAGAGGGGATGGGGTTTGCACAGCGTGTCGTCGAAGCCGGGGAAGGAGTGGGAGAGGTGAGTGTCTGTGAATTTTAGGGTTTTTGGCTGATGAGATGAACGGACTGGAATTTACGATTGTGCCATTACTGATCTGTCTATGTTGGGCTTTGGTGATGGGGTAAAAAATAAAAATAAAATGATATTTGATAGAAATAAAATATAACGTGTTACTCATGACTTGATCCTATAATTAAATGACCCAAATTCTTTTCGGGTCAGGTATTTATATGATATCATGGTTTATTGTGTTTTTAAAAAATATTTTTTATTAAAATTTTATTAAAAAATATTTTTTATTAAAATTTTATTAAAAAATATTTATTTTTTTATATTATCACATCAAAAAAATTATTAATTTAATATTTTAAAATAAAATATATTTTTAAAAATCAAATAAATAAAATATAGTGTCAAAAAAAATTGTCTTACAAATATATAACTATTACCCCCTAAATTGTAGATATAACGGGCATGAAATACGGCGTAGAAAGGATATAACATGATATGTGGGAATGTTCATATCCTACAACGCCACATTATTAAAATGAAAAGGATCAAATTGTTCAAACAAAATAACTACCCCTCACGCTGTCGTCTTCAACCAAACCCTAGGGGTTGAGCTTAATTTTCCCGTTAACAACAAATTCAAAATCAGAGAGGGAGAAGCATGAGGATAGCAATAGAAGGATGCATGCATGGCGACCTGGACAAAGTCTACCAAACACTCAAACGCATCGAATCTCAAAACGGCACCAAGATCGACCTCCTCCTCTGCTGCGGCGATTTTCAGGTACTAGAGCAATTTCCCAAACCCTAATTTTCATCAAAAACTAAACACTTTCTTCTTATTCTTCTTCGTTTTTGTTAATTAGGCAGTGAGAAACGAGAGAGACATGGAGTGCTTGAACGTGCCGTTAAAATATCGCGAGATGAAGTCGTTTTGGAAGTACTATTCAGGCCGAGAAATTGCTCCCGTTCCTACGATATTTATCGGTGGAAATCATGAAGCTTCTAATTACTTATGGGAACTGTAAGTATAATAATTAGTTTTAAATATATTTAGTTTAATTTATTAATTAGTTTGTGTGTAACTGTTTTTGTAGGTATTATGGAGGATATGTGGCGCCTAATATATATTTTCTGGGATTTGGTGGTGTGATTAAGTTTGGGAATATTAGAATTGGTGGACTTTCCGGTATTTATAATGCGCGTAGTTATCGTACAGGTAAAGAACTTAATGCTTACGTGTAATTGTGTATGGTCTGGTTGTTATAGTTGTGTCTTGTTGGTGAATTGTTGTGAGAATGATAGATTTTGAGTAGGGATTATTGTGTTTTTAGTGTTTGATTCGAGTAAGTATTGTGTGAGCAGGACATCATGAGAGGGCGCCATACAATGAGAGCACTATAAGATCAGTGTATCATGTTCGCGAGTATGACGTGCTTAAACTGATGCAAGTTGAGGAACCAATTGATATTTTTCTTTCACATGATTGGCCTGTTGGGATAACTGATTGCGGGAATTGGAAGCAGCTTGCTCGGTATAAACCTCATTTTGAGAAAGAGGTAGGTGTTATTCTATAATCTGATTGACTATTGATGTATTTTCTTAGTGTTACATTTTTAGAGTTTGTTGTTTTATATCAAGTCAAGGCTTTCTGAATGGAATGAGAAAAAAATTGAAAATGTTTCTTGTGGTATATAAAAGATTAAAATTTCTGACATAAGTACTTAATCTAGTAGATGTATTAAAAGAGGGTTTTTTGTTTGCTTTTAGTGCAAGCTTGTTTTCATCATCCATAAACATGTTTTGATAGCTCAAACTGATGGTGGCTGCTTATGTGGTTGGTAATATTTCAGATTCAAGAAAAAACTCTTGGAAGTAAAGCGGCTGCTCAACTGCTGGAAAAATTGAGACCCGCGTATTGGTTTTCTGCTCATCTGCATTGCAAATTTGCCGCTGTTGTTCAGCATGGTGAAGGTGGCCCATTGACAAAATTTCTTGCACTTGATAAGTGTCTTCCTCGTCGCAAATTTTTACAGGTACATAATGTAATCTGTGATTGTTGTTTACTTTGTCTTTCTTTGTTAATAGCTGGAACCTTACTTCATTAGTTCTGGCTTCCAATGATTTTGCAGGTTATTGAAATAGAATCAGAACCTGGACCATATGAAATTCAATATGATGTAGAATGGCTTGCAATTACGAGGAAGTTCAACTCTATCTTTCCATTAACATTTAAAAATGCAAATTTTGGGTTTGTATTGCATATAAATTTTCTATAATATGATTTAGCTTGATATCCCTCCCTTTTCCTGTTTTCCTCATCTTTTTGCACACTTAACTCTATGTTTTGATATGATAGGGCTACGCAGCTTGAAATGGAAGATTGCCGGCAATTGGTCAGTAGCAGGCTACAAGAAAGAGGGACCAAACCATTTGAATTTACACCGACTGCTCGACCTTTTGATCCCACTCATTCAGATCCAAATGGTTCCTTTTCTGGTAATGGTGATTTGTTATTACACATCATCCATATTAACACATCTTAAATATGGACCCTATAGAGCAATATCATTTATTGATCAAATATTAGGACTGTATCAATTAGTAAAGTAGTGTTTCCCATGACTAGATTTAACAAATGAATTGAAGTTTAGGCCTTTTTTGTGTTCCGTGTACAAGCTGAGTTGCATTAGTTATCTGAGTCCATGTTTCTGCTTGCCAAGTTCATAATTTGATACTTAGAAGTGCTTTAATTTGTTGTTAAAGTCTATACATTTATGCTTAGAGTCAGTGTGATTGTGCACCAAGTCCATGTTCTTTTGCTTCAATTCTTTAGCTTTGTACTCCCAAGTGGTTTGCAATTTAAGTCCTAATGGACCTATCTGTTTCTGGTCTAAATCTTTTTTCTAAAGTTGATGGCATTGAGCATTATACTTTCCAGGTTGTAGTTTTCTCTGATTGACTTGCATTTCTGTTAGATAAGTAGGTAATATGGGTTTGTACATCTGTAGTTCAACATGCACTGATCAAGATGCATATGGTCTCTTCATGTGGCTGGTTTATTCTGTTTGAAGTGTTTGTTTCTAAATTTACTGCAGGATGTCCTAGGAATCCTCAAACAGAATCATTGTTGCAGCTTCTGGAACTTCCATATCTCTTGGACAGTACACCAGAATCAAGAGAAGGAAGATATAGTCCTAGTGCTGCCCATTCAATTCAGAGAGGTAAATTATTATTATATCTGTGGTTGATGAAGTGAGATACCCTCACATTTAGACTCCTTGAATAGGTGATCTTGCTGTTCCTTGTCAATGCTGTGTGCTAGTAAGTTTAGATGACTCCCAACTTGGGATTCTTGTGCTTTGTTGCTTAGACTGATTTTCTTCTGTAAGCCAGTCCTATCTCAGGTGACTTTTTGAGGTTGTCATATGCACTGGTTTCATGTTTTCAAGCCAATAGTATCAATAGAGGCTACATTATGCAAAAGCAAAGTCGCATATCTTAATCCTTGAAGGGTTAGGAAGTTATTAGAGGAGTGCTATTTGTTTAGCATAATTGTAGGTGCCTGCTGTCTTTGCTAAAAAAGGAAAAGTTTTTATATCCTTGTTGATGTTCACAATTTTGACTAATTTGTCTATCCTTTTTCTTATGTATAGATGCCTGTGACTTCTGATTCTGCCAGTATTTGAATCCATCAACTAATATATACTGACAATTATGTGCCTGTATAATTTCAGATTTGATTCTTTGTTTTTTATACTGCTCAGTTCATTGCTGTTTGGCAACTGAGGTGTTTTTTTATCTCCTGATTCTGAAACCCATTTTACAAATATGCAGGTTCTTTTGTTCATAATAGTGAAGATATTCCTATTGATGATGTGGATGAATCAGAACTTGAAGAAGAAGCTGATGATGTGGACACTGGAAAAGAGTAATTCAGAAAGTCAACACATTGGTAATGTCTCGCATCACCATTCATCTTTCTTTGCTAAAGCTGTATGATATTTTAGTTTGGATGACTCAATATTGAACCTCTTTCCGATGGAAAATGCATATGAAATGATCTATTGAACTGTGGCCAAACCTTTTTCTAAAAGGCTGTTTGTTTCACTTTTCACGGTGACCAGGCATGTGCTGGAAGCATGCAGCGAGAAAAAGAGTGGCTTACCACCGCCTGTAAATTCAGAAATTGGCCAAAGTAGTTGGCACATCAGCCATCACCGGAAACCATGCAAGCGGGTGGTGGTTTTCTGACAGGCACCCATTTTAAGTAAAGCTAGTCTTGGTGGAAGGAACCACCCAGGCAATGGTCCATGTCCAGCGCAGGGTTTATGACATTTCAGCCATGGGCGAAGATGACAATAAATGTGTAGGGCAAGAACCAGCCTGGTCTAGCTTGGATGTCAATTAGGGTTAAAACTTATCATGAAACCTGACTCGTGCTACTTACCACGTTCAGGCTCGTGGGCTAGTAGTAGGGATACCAATCATTAACTCGGACCTGCCAACCACTGTGTTTTGGTAAAGGATTCACTCAACATATATAAGGATGGATTGTGATTTGGGCTGGAAATGGTTGTGCAAAAGCTACCCATATATCATAATTTATATTAAAACTTATCATAGTTGATTTCGAATTGTATTTTATAATTTATTTTGATTTTTGTTATGAAATTATAATGGTTTTATAGCTTGAGTCATGAATTTAGTAGATCAATCCACTAAGTCAATTCAATATGTTATTGTCTCCACATTAAAAATAATATATTATATATGTTATTCAACATACATCAAAATTTGAGTTCGTAATTAGTTTTTTTTATTACAAAAACACTTAAACAAATATTTTCTTTTACCTTAAAAAAAATGTTTAATCCGATCCATAACATAACATAGGCTACTAATCTAGTAAATCCAATCTCCCTCTTAAACACTCAATAAGCTTATTAATATTTTTATTACAAAACAAACTACATAAACAAAACAAGGTTTTTATGTTGTTGTTTTCTTTTGTATAGCATGGTCTATTATATGAGCTTCACATGGAGATGCCTCTTAAGGGTGGAAATTTTCACGAGATAGAAAAAAATGGTGAGTGTTATAACTTCTATTTTTGAATGCTTTTTAAAAGTATAAAATTTGCTTAAAGATATTTATTTATTTATTATATCAGAACATTATAAGCAAATGTAATATAAAAATGTGCTTGGCAATAAAAGGAATGGTTTCGAAGGATTTGAAAGGGTAGATGATCCTAACAGATTCCTGAAATAGAAGTGAACTAAAATGTGTGAAAGTCAGACACCAAACAAAAGCTTGAGGGAATGTGAAGACATAAATAGAAATAAATTTTTTATAATTTATTTTACATGTGATTAGATCAATTTCAGAACTCATGTCATTAATTTTAACAAATTACCTCAATTGATGTAAGTCTTTTAAAGTCATAAACTTATACAAAATTAAAAAAAAATGATGACTACGGTAGTTTTTGTTTTTGGATGTTTTTTTTAAATATTTTCACTTTAAAAAAAAATTAAAATGGTTTTTTATCTATTTTTAATATCAATATATCCAAAATTATTATATAAAAAATAATGTAATATATTTTCAGAATAAATGTACTTTTAAAAATACACGGACAGTTACAAATACAGAAACAGTCACTAAAGGAATGGTTTGGATTCTTTGGAAGGATTTGATTGACTTTATGAAAGTGAAGATGATTCTAATAAATTCAGTCAGCAATAAGCTGCAGAGGCGCACACACCAATAATCATGAGAGAATGTGAAGTAATTCTTGGTTTTATTTAAAATATAATCACATAATATTTTTTTATTTTAAAAAAATTATTTTTAACATCATATACTAGAAAAATAATTATATATATAAACAAAATTACAACTACAAAATTATTTTTATATTTTTTCAATGTTATTTCTTTTTAAAACATATTATTTAAATATGTTACAGTGAAATTAAAACTGTCTGTCAACTCCACTCGCACTACGATGATGCCTTTAAAAAGTCTAACATCCCATCTACCTCCTGACAGCACCCAAAAATGTAAATGCAGCATTAAACACAGAGGACAAATGATTCCACCCTTTATCTCTTGAAATGTATAGAGACAAGCAGCAGTGTTGAGTGATTCTGTGCGCAATTTTCCCAGAAAAACACTGGAAGAAAACCCTAATGGCGACGAACCCTGAAGTTTTTTCTGCAAGAACTCGTTTGTGTAGTTTTCTGGTCCTTGTTCTCTTATGGGTTGTTGTTGTTTCTGCTGTTTCCCCTTCTTCTGCTAGTCTCGTTTTCAACTTCTATGAAGCTTCATGCCCAGCTGCTGAACTTATTGTTTCAAACACAGTTAGATCGGCTTCCTCTTCAGACCCTACCGTGCCTGGGAAGCTACTTCGTTTGGTTTTCCATGACTGCTTTGTGGAGGTGAGTCTTTTTCACTTGCTGTGTGTTTTGTGTTAGCTTAATGAGAGCCGGGAAACAACATTTTCCATACGGCATTTCACTAATTTCTTCCTACTTGGGGAAGAATACATGCATGATTGAATTTAGGCTACAGAAAAATGGCTTCAGAATCATGGCGCGCCACCTTATTAAGTATTCATCAAAACCCTTATACGCACTCTGTATAACCATTTTGTTTAAAAAATTAAGATGAAGTATCAGAATATAATTTATATTATTTTTTAACTTACTATTTTAAAGTAAAAATATTTTGGGTTTGAAATTTGTAAGGATTAAAATATCATTCATATTATCATATGCAGCATGATTTTGATGAATAAACAGTTCTTGACTTCTTGTTGATTGAAGGGGGAAAAACTTGTTTAAATAGTATTTTGGAGATTGAGCTATTACAGCATAAACTGTCATGTACTTCTTTTAAATCATCAAGGGTTTCCTCGTAGACTCTGCACAGTTGTTTTATAACTAGTCAGGGATGATTGGCTGTAATCGGAAACACTACCATTTGAGGCACTTGGCCGAAACAACACCAAGCAGAATTCTCAGTTTCTGATCCAATCGTAACAATTGATTTATCAGCACCCAAGAACAAACTGATCAAATCATATTCTTAGACTGCGGAACTGGTGGCTACTCTTCAATCCTAGATAGTTGTCATGGTTTTACAGGGTTGCGATGCATCTGTACTGCTGCAAGGAAATGGGACGGAGCGAAGTGATCCAGGGAACAGATCTCTAGGAGGGTTTCAAGTTATTGATTCAGCTAAAAGAATGCTGGAAATCTTCTGTCCAGGAATTGTTTCCTGTGCTGATGTTGTTGCTCTGGCTGGTAGAGATGCTGTTGCAATTGTAAATCTCTCTCACTGCTACGAACTGTTCCTTGTTGAGTTCTATGTTTCTTTTGATGGGTTTTTCATATATGAAGTGTATGAACACAGACTGGTGGACCTCAGCTTCAGATTCCAACTGGTAGGAGAGATGGGAGGGCATCGGCAGCTGCAAATGTGAGACCTAATATTATAGACACGACTTTTACAATGAAGGAGATGATCAACATCTTCACTGCTAAAGGATTATCCCTTGAAGATCTTGTCGTGCTATCAGGTACGTGATAATTAGTCTGAAACCTCATTCCAAAATTATCTTGCAACACCAAGCACAACACTAGAATATATGCTCCTCGTATCAAGGTTGTCAATTCCGTTTCGGTTAATGTATTATTTTTTTAATTGGAACGAAATGTTTAAGTTTCGGAGTGTTTCGGCCCGTTGTTCCGAGGTTATACTATATATATATAATTAAATATATTAATTTTAAAAAAAATCAAATCTAAAAATAAAATTATTTAGAATTGTGTAATTTAATATAAAAAAAGACACAATAAAATGATTTTTCAAAAAAAATTATGAACATGTATAATATTATGAGAATATCATTATCAATCTCACAGGTCATTATCTTCTTTGATTGCTCTAAAATTTTAATATAATATATACAAATATATCAAGAGACTCCTCGTAAAATTATATCTCAATCTAACAGTCAGATTAAAAGATATGATTGATATTGTAAAATTATACATTATTTAAAATATAAAAAAACACTATTTGGACGGGAGGAACGATTCCAGAACATTCCGTCCGGTATTTGGCAAAAAAATACAGAATGGGCCAGAATTTAAACCGAGATAAAAACGACATCGTTTTGTCTCGTTTTTTTTTAACTGGTACAACTTATTGCTGCTGAAAACTACTCTTATAAATAGTTTTATTTACCAGGCTTAATGCTTGAGTTTTGCAGGAGCTCACACTATAGGATCAGCTCATTGCAGCGCATTCAGTGATCGGTTCCAGGAGGATTCCAAGGGGAAGCTCACACTCATCGACGCATCTCTGGACGGGAATTATGCAAATGAACTGATGCAAAAAATGTCCAGTGGGATGCAAGCGATTCAGTAACAGTTTTCAATGATCCTAAAATCATCCTCGTCATTTGACAATCAGTACTACCGAAATCTAGCGGCTCACAAGGGTCCTTTTTCCAATCAGATTCAGTTCTTTTAGATGACAAAACGAACAAGGAATCTAGTCGAGGATCTTGCGAATGATCAGGAGAAGTTTTTCCAGAAATGGAGCCAGTCATTTCTGAAGCTAACAAGCATTGGAGTAAAAACAGGCGAGGAAGGGGAGATTCGTCAATCTTGTTCAATGACTCTAGTGGGTGAAGAACTTTGAATGAGTTGGATTGGTTCTCAACTCATTGTTATGCAGCAGGAAAGAAATCCCAACTCTGCTGTCAAAACAAGATGGTGCTTCAGTTGTTTGGATACGAGGATACGAGGTTGTTTGTGCATTCATTTTCCTTTCATTCTTCTATAGTTTGACAGGAGCTGCCATGGCTGAATTCATGTTTAAGGAACTCCATTTGTTTCTTCTTTCTTCGCATAATGTATGATGAGGTTAGGGTATGGTAGGCAGAAAATAATTCATCTTCATAGAATCAGAAGCTCTTAGCTTTGCTATGGTGGAATTCATGTATCAAGGATATGTGGCCCAATAACTCATGTAGAAAAGGGTTTGATATGTGGGTTATTAGTTGAATTATTTTTTTATTATAAATATTTTTTTTGTCCTTAGAATTGAGTCATTAAATTTAGTGGGGTTAACTAGGTTGTCGGATCAGTCCATCTAGATCAACTATATATTACTAAATTAATATCTTTTATTGTTCACTTTAAAATCAACATGAAATAAGATTCGTCTCATAAAATCGCATTACAATTATGCTATTATAGTGTCTGTTTAGTAGTGTGGTTGTGGTTGTTTTTGAAAATATTTTTCGTTTAGAAATGCTTCAAAATGATATTTTTTTATTTTTTTTTTAAAAATCATTTTTTAATATCAACACATCAAAATTATCTAAAAACACCAAAAAACATTAATTTGAAAATAAATAAAAAAATCATTTTTTTTCAAAAAACACTTTCGAAAAGCTCTCCAAACACCCCCCTTATTGTAGTCTACTGCCTATACATGCTAGAAAATATTTTCATTTTTTTTTAATTTTAAAAAATCATAGTCATTTACATCAAAGAATTTAGATTTTACTAATGCGATCACTCTATTTAGATCAACTAAATTTTACTAAATTAATATCTTTTGTAGTTCAATTTAAAATTGATATGAAATAAGATTCATTTTTTTAATAGAAAAAAAAAATCATAGTCATTTAAATCAAAGATTTTAAGAAATGAAGAAACTTCTTTTTTATTATTGTTTAGACCTCAATTAGTTTTTTACTTTAAAAGCTTTTTTAAAAATAATTAATTTTTAAAAAAATAATTATTTTAATGTACTGATATTAAAAATAAAAAAATATTATTTTAATAAAAAAAAACATTTAAAAAATAACTATTATTTCACGAATGGTAACTGTGTCATGATCCTCGGGTCCGTTTCATTGCAAATGCGAAAACTCCTCTATCAGCTCGTGTCAAAACCTACGAGGTGAGGGAATCCATCCATTTCCTGTGTGGGTTTGGATATCTCTGAAAGCACGCTCCCAATTTGGCAAATCAATAATTCCGGCATGTAATTCATTGCAACGCAAGCAGTAGTGCTCTCCATTAAGCTTTCAATACTTGGAAAAGAAAACAATCTCTGCAGTACTCTCTCTCTTGCATTGACGGCATTATCTATTCTAGAGCCTGTAACGCAGAAGAAAGCCTGTCAGAATGAGCACAACGAATCTCATAAGAGCACACAGGAGATTCTGAGCCAGCTATACTCGAACATCCAGTCTGTTTCTGCAGTTTTAGCAGAGGAAGATGATAGAACAACATTCACAACCTTGTATAGATCATCAAGTGAACTATAGCTGTTCTCTTTCTTTTGTTTTCTCGTCAGTAATATGAGTTACAAGTGTTTCATATCTGGATTTCATCTGCATCTTTTTCTGCAATTCACGCAGTTCAAATGGGTTTTGCTTGTTCTAAAGATGAACGTTTGATTGAGCGGTTGGCCGCGCAAAAGACAACAAAATAATGGGGGCTGGCATGCAGAACCAAAGAATCGCGTATAAATTCTCACAAGAAACAAAATGAAGATGGCCCATGACTACCTCGGACAAAGTGAGAGTTGCTGTCTGATATCTTAATCTCCTAAGCATATGGCAGACTCCTAACCTGAACGTCTTAATTTGTGAAGCAAAATGTAAAGCCACGCGAGAGGAAGATGTGTGGTCAGGAATGGACAAACATTTTGCAAGGCAATGGCTTTCTGACCCACTTAACTTGCTGTCCCAATACCAGTATCCTCATCTTCTCCACAGGATTCCACTCCAGGTTTTCTCCCAGGCCTCTTTTTCTGTCCTTCTCTTTTCTCCTCCATGGCATTATCGGTAAACTTCATCCATTCTGTCTTGTTTCATCTTTTTCCAGGGAGCTTTTATTTTTGTTTTCCTACATAAAAACTCTAGAATATCTCAACATATTTAATAACATACTTGTCATAACCTGCTCATTGCCTGGAAGAGAAAAACCCCACACCTCAACTCGTAAACCTTCATGTCTTGTTATAACATGGAGCATGAAGTATAATGTCCATGGAGTTATGTTCCATGGATTTCCAGTACATTTGTGTGTGTGTGTGTGTGTGTGGGGGGATAATGACGACTTGTAGTTTTACCAAGCACCATATTTTTTGTGATATGTGCCTTTGAGCGAACAATGGCAGTGGCAACTGTGTCAAACTAACACTTTTAAATTACTGTGTGATACATGATGAATATGGAGTAACTATTGATGTTTATTTTGACCTTCGCATATGTAACATGATGTATGCTTTTTGTTAGTTCTTATTGAAATCTGTGTTTAGCTCTAAAAAATTTCTGCTTTTACGATTTGCTAGTTTGCTGATAGTTCTTTCCTTTGTCTTGTGATGCAGGTGTGATGGAGATATCATTGTTAGAAGTGCTTCTGAAGAACATCTCTGCATTTTTACAAATATCAAAACTTGAAAAAACTAGCTCAGATCCAGTTCAGAAGTACTGCCTGCAGAAGGCAGAAGACATACTAAAGCTGCTGAAGCTAATACTTGATACCATTGTTAAATCTGAATTAGCTTCTGATGAAGTGCTTAATAAGGATTTCCAGGAATTGGGTCAATCTGTTGATGAATTGAGGGAGATATTTGAGAACTGGCAACCACTGTCAAGCAAGGTTCATTTCGTAAGTTTTGAACTGTTTTTGTGATTATATTCTGATTACCATTATAGATAGGCATGTTCATTCTACTGGTAGATTTTGAGGATGGTGTTATAGCAGACCTTGGTTTAGCATCCTCATGATCATTTTCTGTTTGACTTTTGTAAATGTTGTTATCTAAGGATATTAAGTCCCTTTATTTATGTTTTTATTAGCAACCTTTCCATTGTTGATGGTGTCTAAAGTTGGGAATTCAGCATGAATGTTTGAACAACAGAGATGGAGGTTTTTAGTGGTGATAGGAATTCTTGCTATGTTTTTTTGAAAATGAGATGCTCTGTTGTTGATGCAACAGTGGTGGATTCTGCTCTTGTTTATCTTTTCACTTCATAAGTACTCTAACTTTCATCTTATTTCAAGCAAGTACATGAACTTTAATATTTTTTTTATTTTTATACACTAAATGTTTTTTTTTATTGTTCCCACTAAGTGCTTTAGTCCATTTTTCATTTTTTTAATGTGGATCTTTTGGTTAAAGTACCCTCTAAAATATTATTATAATAAAAGAAAATATTTTAAATTAAAATAGTGATATACAAATAAACATATATCATATGATTGCAATATAAATGGAAAGTTAATGGAATCATGATAGAGAGATCATATTAACAAAAATTCTTTAGTTAATTCAAAAGGGAATAAAGTTGCTACATTAAGAAAATAAATATTTTAATTGTATCAACAATTTATCAGAATTAATTTTATTTTAGAGTGTATTTTATTTATTTAAAAAATGCTCACATTAAAAATTGAGAAATTGACCAAAGAACTTGATTGAAACAATAAAAAACTTAGGTGTATTAAAATGAAAAGGATTAAAGTTCATGCATTTGATTGATATATAATAAAAGTTACAGTACCAATAATGATTTAAGGGCAAATGACATGTCATTAAATAATGAAAAAATTGATGGAAAGTAGACAAATTACTTGATTGAAATTTTTGAGAATGTAGGTTTATAGAAACAGAAAAAAAACAATTGAAGTTCATGTACTTGATTGAAAAATGGTGTAAAGTTGGTGTGCTTATAGTGCAATTACCCCATCTTACTTCATTTATTTTTCATTAGGAATAAAAAGATAATGCTGCATGTTTGTAAACATTTTGAAGGGACAGGCTTGTTTGGCTAATCTTCTGTTGTCCATGATGTCTAGGTTTGGATATTGCAAGAATATCACTAATGAGTTCTGAAGAAAGGTCCCATTAACTCAGAAGAGAGGAATTTGGATTCAGTCCACCACTGTTCTAGAAGGAAAGTTTCAACTGATCTTGAAACAAGAGCTGATCTTGCAAGAATTGAAACAGGAGTTCAGAAGCTGGTCGAGGACTTGAAGAGCACTTTGGTTGATACTCAAAGAGATGCAACAGCTAAACTCAGGCTACTTTCTAAACACAACATGGATAACAGGATTGTTATGGCAAATCTTGCGACAAATCCAGAGGGAAGGAAAGCTATTGGCCAGGAGGGTGGGATCCCTGTCCTGGTTGAGGTTGTTGAGTTGGGTTCTGCAAGAAGGAAGGAGAATGCAGCCGCTGCTCTCTTGCAGCTTTGCACGAATAGCAGCAGGCTTTGCCACATGGTGCTCCAAGAAGGTGCTGTCCCGCCATTAGTGGCTTTGTCTCAATCTGGTACTCAAAGGGCTAAAGAAAAGGTATTGAAGATACTTTTCAATATTCTCTTATTTTATGAAAGCTTAGGATAACGAGTATTTGGTTGCTTGCAGGCACAGACCCTTCTTAGCTATTTCAGAAACCAACGGCATGGTGATGCTGGAAGGGCTTGATACAATATAGACAACTTGTCGTAGTGATTGAAGGTTTTGTTTCAAGCACTATACATATAATGTGTGCACATTTGATGTGGCAGATAATGCATTTGAAGGTTTTGCTGCTTGGGTTTCTGCATGATTTGTAGAAAAAATTTTGATTTATGGAGGATGCGAATGAGGCCCTCTTGTGAAAAACTTGTTTACACGTGAACGTGGAAAGAACATATAGAATTGGCTATTCAGAAAGAGCCAAAGCAATGCGATGGCGGATTCTGATCCATTTTATATACTTATTTGCCTCTTTTATGTATTGTTCCTATGCGTGTTATGTTTGTGAAACTCTAATAGAAGAACCAGATTGTTTTGCATCTGAACATTTTTCAACCCAGTTTTGAGAACCCACGATGGTTTTCTGGGCTCTGGCACTAAATTTGCCAACTATTTGGAATGGACATTATCTCTGTTTAATTGCAAATCACATTTTTTTCTGCAATTCACGCAGTTCAAATGGGTTTTGCTTGCTCTAAGATGTACGTTTGATTGTGCGGTTGGCCGCTCAAAAGACATCAAAATAATGGGGGCTTGCAGAACCAGAGAATCGCGTATAAATTCTCACAAGAAACAAAATGAAGATGGCCCATGACTACCTTGGACAAAGTGAGAGTTGCTGTCGGATATCTTAATCTCCTACTCCTAACCTGAACGTCTTAATTTGTGAAGTAAAATATAAAGCCACGTGAGAGGAAGATGTGTGGTCAGGAATGGACAAACATTTTGCAAGGCAATGACTAACTGACCCACTTAACTTGCTGTCACCAATACCAGTATCTTCATCTTCTCCACAGGATTCCACTCCAGGTTTTCTCCACAGGCCTCTCTTTCTTTCCTTCTCTCTTCTCCTCCATGGCATTATCACTGCACCTATCTCTCCCCCACAAAAATTTCTCAAGCCCCTTTGCTTCCTTCTCCCCCGCCATTAAACTGCCACCAACAATACACATAAACAGCTGCTACCCACTCAAATCAATACACTCAAAGCCTTACCATTTAAAGAAGTGCCATGCGGTTGCCGATGCCCCGAGTGCCATTCCTCCTTCACTTGATGCAGAAGATGGAGTTCTTATCGGTCCCTCTAGTGAGGAGGAAACGAGAGGGGATGGAGTGGTGGCGGACTATGATTGGACGGAAGAGTGGTACCCACTTTACCTCACCAAGGATGTGCCAGATGATGCACCTCTAGGGTCTTAATGTCTTTAATAAGCAGTTAGTGTTATACAAAGATGGCCTGGGTGAGCTGCGATGTCACGAAGATCGGTGCCCTCACAGGTATCTTATAGCATGAGCCCTAGTTTCTGCTACTTGTCAATTCAATGATGGTGTTTTGGTTGGATCCCTGATTTGAGTACTGTCCAGAGACATAATGGAATTTCTTAGATTTTTCTTTTGATCAACACTTTGATTAATTTTAATTGTTTGCAGGAAATTTGATAACATGCCCCTTTCAGGAAGCTCGTAATTGTTATTGATTAACACATAAATATCCTTTTAATTATTGATGTAGAATAGTAACCTCAAAATTTATTGAAACATCACCTGCACAATGAACATAACCTTAAAACTTTTGACTTGTCTGATGATAGGTTGGCGAAACTATCAGAAGGTCAGTTGATCGACGGAAGACTTGAATGTCTATACCATGGTTGGCAGTTTGAAGGGGAGGGAAAATGTGTAAAAATTCCTCAGGTCTGTCTTTCATTTTCCCTTGTTCTGATCATTTTATTTCTTTTTCTATCATAGGGTGGATTTATTTTCATCAGTTGTCTATGATTCTTGCATTTCTTATTATGCCAGTAATTCTAGCACGAAAGCCTCTTTTATATTCCAGTCACGGATGCTGATGAATTCTTCTACAGCTTCCTGCAAATGCTAAAATTCCTCAGTCAGCTTGTGTTAAGACATATGAGGTGAAGGAATCACAAGGAGTTGTTTGGGTATGGATGTCACTAAAGACACCACCAAACTTTAAGAAGATTCCCTGGTTTGAGAACTTTTCCAGGCCAGGATTTCAAGATACTTCAACCATTCATGAGCTTCCATATGATCACTCCATACTGCTTGAAAACCTCATGGATCCGGCACACATTCCAATCTCACATGATCGGACAGACTGGACTGCGAAAAGAGAGGATGCCCAGGCACTGCGATTCGAGGTGACTGAACGGAACCGTCGAGGTTTTGCAGGGAGGTGGGGCAAGGAAAAGGATAAAAAACTGCTAAGCTTCTTACGGTTTCAAGCTCCATGCGTTCTATCCAACGACATAGAATTTGCAGATGAGAAGGGGGTGACACAATACTTCACTGGCCTTTTTCTTTGCAGACCAACCGGCCAAGGAAAATCCATGATCATTGTCAGGTTTGGAGCAACAAAAAGACCTCAAATGGCAAAGTTGATCCCTAAATGGTACTTCCATCAAAATGCGTGCAAAATCTTTGAGCAAGACATGGGATTTCTGTCATCACAGAATGAAGTTTTAATGAAAGAAAAGGTCCCAACAAAGGAGCTGTACATTAATTTGAAGTCATCAGATACATGGGTAGCTGAATACAGGAAATGGATGGACAAAGTTGGACACGGAATGCCTTATTATTTTGGCCACACCACCATTTCTTTGCCTGAAGTACCTGCTATTATAGAACATGCACCAGCTGGCCTTGTGGCCGGAGTTTCAGCTTCTTCACCAGCAAAAGGTGGGATTGGAACAATGCACGCACCGAATGTGAACAACCGATATTTCAGACATGTAATTCATTGCAAGGGATGCACCAGTGTAGTCAAAGGTTTCCAAGCTTGGAAAAATGCCCTCTCTGCAATTTCGCTTGCATTGACTGCATTGGCCATTCTAGCATCTGGAAGGCAATGGAAGACCTTTCTCTTAGTTTCAGCAAGTCTGTGCTTTGCTGGAGTTTATGCATGCTCGGCTGCAATTGCAATGAACACAACAAACTTCATAAGAACACACAGGAGATTGTAAGTGGAGAAAGATAGTCATAGTAAGTTTCTATAATTTCAGGTCAGGTTGTATCAATTCTCTATTCATGATCTCAAAAAAAATTTCTTGGACTCTTCCTTTGCCGTGGAATGCTTTCTTTTATAGGCACCTATCAAGCTTTTTAGGTTAATGGGATTGGATGCTTTTCTGTAATATTACTAGCATGCGATGACTTTGAAACTGGGTTGCCAGAACAACTGTTTGGCGAAAGAAGAGAATAGCTAACAGGAAAAAATCCTGGAAATTTTTCAAATACTCAATCAGCAAAAGAGTTTCTGGTTTTACAACTGTGATTCAAGGGGTGAACATCCTGCCCCATTTCAGCTTGATTGGATCCTGTGATTAGACTAGGTTTCAATCCAATCAAATCACTACAAAGAACCAAAAAAATCATTCAGCCTCAGAGAAATCCAAAGAACCTGCAACCAGCTTTGGTTGTTGAGTTGAGCTGCAATGAATAACCTGAGATCCATGGCGCAATCCGACGATGGTTATACCACCTGAGCTTGAACTTGAGCATCGCTGTAACCCATCATATTCAACCTCTTCAAGTGTCTGCAACAAGCAGAAGATTTTAGAAGATAACAAGAACAAATAAATATGATGAAGCAGAGTTCTACCCCAGCAAATAGCATAATGAACACATCCGGCCACGACAATCAAAGAGAATAAGAAAGGAAGAAGACAATGCAGGTTTCTATTTGAGCATTTACATCAAAATGACCAAATTTATATTACAATAACTAAAGGATATCCTTGGTCAAACATCAAAATGAAAGTTTGCAGAAGATACTAATAGCAGCTAAAATCACACCAGTAAAAGCTCTTAATTCTGATGAAATAATACTACCAGTGATGAGAGCATGCATAATTATCTGTAAATAACTAATATTCATGGACGAAAAACATCAAGAAATATCCGTGAAGCATGGATCTTATACCATTTTAGCCAACAAAAAAAGATCAAGTTGCAATGCCAAACACAGAGGCTTTAAATAAATGCTTCTTACAGAGTTTGAGTTCTTACATTTGGGGTTTGAACATAAGGTTTTGGATCTTAGGTTAATTTAAAACTAATCAGAAGACCAAGCTGTGCTTTATGCACACAAATACAGAGAGAAATTAGGACAGTTTTATTGGAAAGAGCTTCGTAGACTTTGCAAAACACTAAATGACTGCAAGATTCAGCATCATCAATAGGAAAAATGGGGGGAAATGAATCAAATTTTTATTACAATAACCAAAGGATATCCTTGGCGATCATCAAAAATGAAAATTTGCAGAAACATATGCTGAAAATGGTACGAAATAACACCAGCAATTCTCTTGATTCTGATGCAAACAGCATTCATACTATTACGAATATGAAAAGACAAAACATTACTAATAGAAATGGAAAACCCTTTATTTATTTACCCTCTTTTGGCCTAATCTCAATCCCTTCAACAATCAGCCCACCTTTCCAATTACCACTCTTAACCTCTTGAACACTCATTTCCAGCTCACCATCTTCCCCTTCCTTGCAAAAGAAGTCACCCAGTTCAATCTCCAGCCACCCATCTCCTCTTTTCTTTGGATAATGTCCATCACTTTCTCTGGCAGGTTCAGATGCTGGCATCCCCACAATTCGGTCACGGTTGAAGAACCTGGTGTGCCTTCTTACAAAATGGTATTGCTGTTTGCACCCACTCTCTGAATCCAAATACACATTTCTCTTGCCACTTTCACTACCAACAAGCCCCACCCTCACCTCCACTGGATGGTAATCTAATCCATAAACTCCTCCTGTTGGCCTGAACACAAGGTAGGCTGTGTATAATGTTGCCGGAGACAGCATAGTAGCATTTATTTTTCCACGAATTTCAAGCCAGCATACAGAAACCAACTCTGCCACCTCTCCAAATCTATGAGAATCCAAGAAAATCATAAAATTTCACAATCACCAACAAAAAAAGAAAAGGGAAAAAAGATAGACAAGCCAACCTGGAGGAAGGATCAGAATTCCATCTCCAGTAAGGAGGAGTATCACCCCATACAATCATCAGATCTCTTGCAGAAAGCATGTAGCATCTCTTCCCACTCTTTTTATCCAATGAAAAGCTCTATTCAAAAAATAATTTTTTTTATCTCTTCTCCAATCTAAATTCCCATCCCACTTATCCAACGTAAAATTATCTTCAATCTTATAAAACTCTCTCTGAAAAATCAAAATGTGTTCTTGCTATGTTAAGTCCATTTTGATCCAATTGAAGAAGGGACTACAATTTTTTTTAATCTCATTTCAAAATCCAAATTCTCATTTTAATATTGTCTGTCTTATCCTGTCCACTTCCACTAGTCTGCTTAGAAAGACAAGGAAGGTTGACAAGAAATATACCTTTTTGCCACCCTCGATAATCAAGGGCTTCTCACAAAGCATGAGATAGAGATGTTTCTTAGAAGAAGCAGACGCCAACAGCATGGAAGAAGCATCAGATTTGGAGATGATAGATTGATAATCAAGGGGCAGAAACCTTTCCCAGACAACATCAGATTCTTCTGCCGACTTAAACAAGGAACACACCATAGACAGCCTGCAAGCATCCCTCGGACAAGTAAACGACAGAACGTTGGCTATGCATGATTCCGGCAGCACGTGCAACGACATATCTTCTTATCTCGAACTCAATACTGCCATTTGACTCCGTGTTTTTTTGGATTTTCAGGTGGCAGAAACTGCTATTTATAAGGAATACGAGGGAGGGAAGCTTAGCGATTAAGTACGTGAATATGGTATAAACTATAAAGTAGAAACAGCTTCTTCTTTTTTTCTTTTCTGAGTTGAATTTCTTTATTATTGCTTTTAAAAAAGAATGAATCTTTTTATTCGAGATGTCACATGGGATGAGTAGATTTTGTTTGTATTCTTTGGACTAAGCCGGTGATTATAGTTTAATCCTTTTTTTTAATAAATGAGGTATTTTTAGAATTATATTTTGCATATTTAAAATATCGATGATTATGATTTAATTGATTTAAAAAAAATAGATGTTTTTTTAATTTTTACTCGTATATTTGAAATATTTTGACGGGGTGTAAGCAAAATTGTCAAAATCATGATTTTGACATGACATGGAAGTCGCTTCTGAACTCAGATCGTAAAATTAGAATCGTAAAATCAGAATCGTAAAATCGGAATATCGTACCTGATATTTTACCGTACAAGAATCGTAAAATCGTTAGTAAAATATTTTTGGATACAATATATCATAATTATGGTCATAAAATTTCATTAGTTAAGGTTCATACATGATTTAAAATAACTTAAAAATACATTACAAAACAATTATGTCCATAAAATTTCATTAGGTAAAAACTAGCAAATTTAAAACAAATCTTCAGTTGGCGTGCAATGTAAACTAAAACTAACCTCATTTTCATCCCCTTGCTATGTCCAAGACTTATATCAATAACATCACTATCAAAAGGATTATTAGTACTACCACTGGTGCTTACACCGATATTGCTAGTACTAGATCCAACTCCAACAATATTTAACCCCAAACTCCTTGAATTAAAAAGTTTCAAAATCAGCTTCAGTGGCATGAGTACCCATCTCAACATCATTAAAAGTTTCTTTATCACTATCATTTTTTTCCATTTTTCTTCGTGTTGCACTATTAATAGCATGAAGTAAATTAATGTTCGATGAACCACCATGTCCTTCTCTTTTAGTCACTCATTCATTATTAGATGGGAGATCATCTAAACCTTCATCAAAATCAATAACTTACTTTTTGTCTTGATTATCATTCATTTTCAAATTACACATCACAAAAACCAAGTCATTCATTTTTTTTTTTCTGTTGTAGACGATTTCTTCGTTTCGTATGAACCTATAAAAAAAATTCATAATTGATAACATATAAGATTCTTATCAAATATGAAAACAATAATTAAAAAAAAACTTATCATCTCAAATACACTCCAGTTACGCTCACATCTAGATGAACTACAAGTCAAGCTTAGAACTCGAATTGCAAGCTTTTGTAGCTCTGGACATTCATCCCCATAAGAAGTCTACCATTTAGTTGGAGTTTTTTTATCTCTTGCTATTACGGCAGCTTCAATACCAAATAACCTCTTTGTATTCGTGAATATATCAAGTTGTAGATCAATTATAGCCCTCTCTTCTTTATCAGGCACCATACGATGTAAGCAGTCATATACTCCATATTTAATATCGGTGTGATGTCTATAATCAGTAGTATAATGATAATGAGGATTCAAAAAATAAGCAATTGCATGCAAAGGTCTATGAAGTTGAAGTTCCCATCTTGCATCAATAATATCCCATATAGGTATATAACTACAAAACAAAATAAAAAATAAGGTTATTAACATCAACATTAAATAGCATAAGATAAAAAAAAAGATAGTTATATTAAATAAATGATTGGCATAATAGATAATTTGCACCTTTTTTGCACAGAACCAAAATTCACTTGTATCTTCTCTTTCGCTTGAATCATTGCTTTGTATATAAAACCCATAGTCGGTGTCTCATCTGAATCAACTAATCAAAAAAAAATTTATAAGAGAATATGTTGCCTTAATGCAATGAGAGATATCATGCCAAAATTTGTTATCCAAAACACAATTTTGAATCTGCTACCCTTCTTCACTTTTTGAAAACCTACTTGATCTCCATTGGATGGAAGTGAACATTGTCATCAATTGAATCTTACAATTATTCAAACATCCAAGAGTCAAGTATGCAATGGCAAATCGAGTGGCAGCAGGCCTGATCAAATATTTTCCTTTTATAAAGTGTCTCTGCATGGAAATAAGAATAATTCTTGAATATATGTACGTGGTGATTCTCCTCCCCTTAACAATAGTTACTTGATGCACCTCTACTTTCTTCTCAAAATATTCCAATATCAAATCATACAATGAGCAGCGCATAGTGTCCAATACAAGTATTTTCTTTTTTGCATCAATAAATGCTCTGTTGCTTTATAATTCGCAGCATTATCAATAATTATCTGCACCATGTTTTTCTCTCCAATCCTTTCCACAATAGCATCTAACATCTCAAATATTCTATTAGTTGTTTTGGATATATTAGATGTGTCTACAGATGAAAAAAAAAATGTTCCTTGAGGACTATTGACCAAAAAGTTGCAAATAGAGCATCTTTTCTTATCAGTCTATCCATCAAAATCATCTTCTTCACATCTGCTGGTACTTGATGGCATAACTCAACATTCTTTCGAGTGCAAGTCAAATGATGTTTAAAACGATAAATGTCTCTGCTGAAAATTTCCTGACAATATTTGCATTGAACTTTTCTTGAATTATTATCAATATCTATACCATGTTGTCATCTCATATCAAGTCTATTGTCACCGGTAGTTTTTTTGGATGCCATGTGATCTGTAATTCACTGAAATAATAAATGTGTCCATATTAAGTTTTGTAAGCTCAATTAGCCATTGAAGACGTAATTAAGCATCAAGAAAAATATTTGTTGCAAAAATAATTCTATTAGCTGTAAAAATTATTTTATTGTGTCTTTTTTAGATTAAATTCCAAAATAATTTTATTTTTGGATTTGAACTAATTTTTTTTAATTATTATATACATAGACAGTACAATCCCAAAACAACACGCCATAACATTCCGAAACCAAAATATTCTATTCCAATTAAAAAAACAAAGTATCAACCGAAACCGAAATGGTAATGAGAAACTTGTATTATATCCCAAAAACCTACAACAGCCCCTAAGATTCTAGGAATGGCAGCATCTGGCCTTTTAGAGCTTGGCATTACGGATAGTTAACATGACGCTATACTTCTACACTAAAATTTTGATAAGGGAAACAGAAGGAATGAGGAAATTGCAAAGAATTTATCCATCTATACATGAAACGTTGCTAGTTTCTTTTTTAACCAGAGAATAATTCGAACAAACATACAACTAGGCCACATGGCTATAGTAAATTCTCTTCATTTAAATCCATTGATCGCTTTCCGTGAAGAAAAAAGCTGTGTACGAAACCTCAGCTTGAATTGAAAGATTCCGGCAAAGTTCCGGCAAAGCAATCACCCCCATTCAGTACCTGTAATTGAGATTGTTTTTTTAATATATTTTTTTGTTCAAAAATGCATCGAAATGATTTTTATTTTATTTTTTAAAAATTATTTTTGACATCAGCACATCAAAATAATCTAATAACACCAAAAGAATTTAATTTAAAATAAAAAAAATCATTTTTTTTTCTAAAACACATTCTCAAACACACCATCAGTTTATTACTTACCTTTGGATTCAAACTGGATAGTTTTGAATACAGACATGTACATTATTTGAACAGAAAAACTTTGCTCCTTTTGTGGTTCGAGTTTCAAATCAACAGTATGGTTGGAAACTTGTACCGCTGAGTTCACTTCTCAGAATAAGCATGCCACTCCAGATGAAGAAATCCACCCTGTGCATCTTTTAACTGCCTGGACTAGCCCCTACTGCACCGAGACAGATACAAGTGATGTGAAGCAATATGTTGAACAATATAATTTGAAATGAGATGAACAACATAATCATTAGATCCAAAATTATTTATAATCACTAAACATTTATATGTTACATCAATAAGAGTTTCTATAAATCTTCTCTGCGTCCTCCTACATAGCTGTGCAATAGACCAGCCGCAAAAGCTTTAGATAGTGATGCGATCAAGATAATCTACCCATTACAGGAATGTTTGAGAATGCATTGGAAAGCATTTTTGAAAAAAATTAAAATTTTTATTTTATTTTTTATTTTAAATTAAAAAAAATGGTGTTTTTAGATCATTTTCATGTATTGATATCAAAAATGATTTAAAAAAACATTATTTTAATGTATTTATAAACAAAAAACATTTTCAAAAACAATCTCAACTACAATCTCAAACAGACACTACAACATGAACAAAGAAGTTATTACTAGAATATGAAAACAGTTGCTTATCTAGTTACCTTCTTTTGGTCTGATCTCAATCCCTTCGACAATTAGTCCTTGTTTCCAATAATTGGTGCCATCAAAAACTCTCATTTCCAGCTCTCCATCTTCCCCTTCCATGCAAAAGAAGTCACCCAATTCAATCTCCAACCACCCATCTCCTCTTCTCTTTGGATAATGTCCATCACTTTCTCTGGCAGGTACATATCGTCGGCAGCTAAAGTTAAATAGATCAACTGGCCTTCTTGCAGTACGGAATTGCTGCCCTCTCCTTCTTTCTTCATTCCAGCAAACAGTATGCGCACAAATCTTATCTCCATCGAGTTTCATTGCAACTTCAACTGGCTGGTCATCCAATCCATAAGCTTCTATAGAGAACTTGAAGACAAGGTTTGCTGTGTACAATATTGATGGGGAGAGCATACTACTATTGATTTTGCCACGGATTTCAAGCCAACAAACTGTAATAAGCTCAGCCACTTCTGGAAATCTGTAGGTGAACACAATCAACATTTCAATGTCTCAAGCTCAGAACCATAAAACTGAAATAGGAAAGAAAAAAGAGAGAAGAAAGACCTGGATGCTGGATTAGAATTCCATTTCCAATATCGAGGAGTATGGCTCCATGTAATCACGAGGTCCATTGCAGATAGCATGTAACGTTTCTTCCCACTCTTCTTTTCCAATGAAAAGCTCTATCCGATCAAAAAGCAGCACATTATTAGACAAATCATCTCAATCACATAGCTTTTGGGACATGGGATTGGTCCGATTGGAGGACAAGAGGTAGAACCTCTTTTCCTGTCCCACACAAAATTTCATTCTCGTCTCTCCAATGTGACAGCCCTGTCCCATTATTTACAGCCCTGTCCAAGGAGCATAAAATAAATGCTAAAATTATTTTGGCTTGATTTTTTCAGACAAAATAGAACTCGGGCTATAAAAATCATGGGACATCAACACACATGCTAAAATTATTTTGAAATGTCCCTCATAACTAAGATAGAAGCTAAATTGACCATTACAGGAAATCTAAGGGAGGACTTTCATGAAACAATCACAAAGAGTAACCGCTAGAAGTATAACTTCTGTCCTTCGACAAGAAAACATTGAGGTATAACTTTTGTCAATTGATCAGAAAATCTTGAGGTGTACAGAAAACCCTCAACACTATTCTAATTTACAAAGAAAAAAAAAATCACAGATTTTTGAATTTAGGAAACTTCAAAACCCTTTCAGTTTTTATCAAAGAATAAAAAATAGCCTCGAAGTCAAAGGGTCCAGCAAAGACCTGGAACAAAGTTAATGGATGAAATTTAGCTAATCTCCTCAACTGGATCCAAAAAAGAAGACTATTTTATCAGATGAAAAGAATCAGTCAAGCATACTGTCAAACACAAAGGAGCCTATACCAAAATAAAAGGGAATTTTCTTTTTACCCTTCTTCCATTGTCAACAAGGACTGGATTGTCACAAACGCTAAAGTACAGTTCCCTTTTGGATGAAACAGATTCCAGCAGGAGAGAACCATCAGGGGAAGTGGAAAGGATATGCTCAACATCGCTAGGCAAGAACCTCTCCCAAACAACGTTGGATATGGCGGCCGACTTGAACATGGGAGAGACAGCTGAGAGCCGGGCAACGTCCAGAGGAGTTGTAAACGACAGTGCGTTCGCTATGCATCCCTCCGGCAGCTCATTTAAAGGCAATTCTCCTGATCTTTCCATTTTCTTATGCAAGAATCAAATCATTTCCGCTCACTGTGTGTGTATATTAGAGTGAAAAGTGTCGGCTCGGAGCAACGGGTGCCACCACCGTTTGGTGATGGAATGTTTGTTTTTGTATTTTATTTTAAAAAAAAAAGTTTTTTAAATTAATATTTTTTATATTTTTAAATTATTTTAATTTGTTGATATTATATATAAATTTAAAAAATATATATTATTTTAATGCATTTATAAGTAAAAAATATTTTTTAAAAAACAAACATTAAGGTACTGAATACTCTAAATTTTATTTATTTATTTATTCTGCACATTAAAAAAAAAATTGAATTATTTTGATATAAAAAGTATATTTAATACATATATATATATATAATATATTATTATCTTAAACAATAGAAGATAAAAATTTAATTTTTTTCACCATGTCTTACCTTTGATAAATATAGTGATATCTCAGATAAGTTGTTTTTGTATTATTTAAAAACAATTATTTTAAATTAATGTTTTTTTTATGTTTTTAGATTATTTTAATTAATTGATATCAAATATAATTTAAAAAAATATATATTATAATTTTGATGCATTTTTAAGTAAAAAATATTTTTAAAAACCAATAGTTGCCGTAATACTAAATAAATAGATTATAAAATTTATTTATTTATTCTGCATATTAATTTTTATTTCGGAATAGTTTGGATGTAAAAAGTACATTTAAAGTAAGTTTTTGTGTGTTTCTGTTTATTATTTTAATATTTTTAAACAAAAATACTTTAAAGAGTAACATATATTGTTATCTTAAACAATAGAAGATAAAAATTCAATATCTTTATTATGTTTTATCTTTGATAAATATAGTGATACCTTTAGATAAGTTGTTTTTTTAATTTTATTTTTAGAATTTTGATTGTTATATTAGAATTAAAAAAAATTGGAGATTTTTTACAAGATGGAAACAATAAAAATAAAAATACATCTTTATTTTAAAAATATAGAAATTCACTACATATAAGTTTTCCTTACTTCTATTCAACTAGAAGTGTTTCTTATTTTTAATTTTGTTATTTATTATAAATACATTTATTTTAAAATCTAGTATATATCTCTTCAATTAAATATATTTATACCTCTTTTATATATATATTCTTTTATCTCAAAACATCATGCTAGTTTATTTTTCCTTGATGAAACACGGTTCAAAGTCATTGTAACTAGTTTATTTTTCATCAACGAAACGGCATAGAGTGGATCGTTTTATGAAAGCGAGTCTCCATTGTACAACTCAGTAAGGAAGAAATTGTAGAGGCATATTATACTCTCATTGCTAGCGTTATGCGGTGAGTCTGATGGAACAAGATCGGCTTCTCCCAGTAAACTCATTGCTAGCGTTATGCGGTGAGTCTGATGGAACAAGATCGGCTTCTCCCAGTAAACTCATTGCTAGCGTTATGCGGTGAGTCTGATGGAACAAGATCCGCTTCTCCCAGTAAACTTGCACGTTTCAGATGAAGTCCACTGTGTGAATCTCTTAACTGTCTGGACTAGCTAGCTGCCCTGGAAACTGAGAAAAGAAGAAAAAACATCAAGAAGACCATAATTTAAAATGAAGTATATAACTTGATATCTAACTTCTTAGAACTTTTTTTTTTTATTCGAGGAAACCCCACCTCTCGGAAAGTATATTTTGTGGGTCCAGCTGAGCGAATAAAACCCCGACTATCCCAAACTCTTGCAAGGAGTGCACGTCCTGACTCAAACTCAAGACCTGCTGTGCAGATCGCAAGTCATTTGCCATCACACCACGACTTTTTAGAACCCTAAATATATATATACGAGGTTTTGAAATTCAAGTTGGTTTTTTCAGACTAGTTCGCAGCGACGAGGGTCTCGGATTTAGGAGAATTTCATGGAATATAAGATGACTTGATAAACTCTGAGAAGTGCTAGATGACAGACAGTGCAGGATTCGATCATCAATAGAAAGGAAGACCTCAAAGGATACCTTGGAGCAAACCTAAAAATCCAAAAAAGCAGGAGTGGACACTCGTAGATGTGCAATGGAGCAGCATAAGTTATTGATAATGATGGATTAAAGACACTAAAACTAGTTTTGCACTCTGATATATGAAATAATTGCTCATCCACCTACCATCTTGTGGTCTGATCTCAATCCCATCCAGAATAAACCTGTATTTCCAATGACCAATATAGTCGAAAACCCTCATTTCCAGTTCTCCATCCTCCCCTTCCGCGTTAAAGAAGTCGCCAAGTTCCAGCTCCAGCCACCCATTTCCTCTTTCCTTTGGATAGACAGTTACAGATCCATTATTGTGCCTCCGCGTTCCTTGCGGATTCCAGCTAACAGTCCGTGGACCGGATTCGGCTTCATTCAGTCTCATTGTGACATCAGCTGATTGATCATAAAATCCATAATTTCTTGGTGGAAACTTGTAAACAAGGTTTGCTGTGTATAATGTTTCTGGGGACAGCAGATAAGTACTGATTTTTCCACAGATTTTCAACGAATACACATTGTTAAGCTCAGCCACATCTGCAAATCTGTAGATAGGCCATCATCATTAACAGCCATGAGATACCTTCCAGAAAGCATGTTACATTTCGAGGATATCACCTCCATTAGAAGGAAAAAATAGTTAAAGAGAGAGTAAACCTGGAGTCAGAAACAGTATTCAATGTCCAGTATATAGGAGTGCCACTAGTGATTTCGAGATCCCTTGCAGAAAGCATGTAACATTTCTTCCCACTCTTTTTTTCCAATGAAAAGCTCTATTCAATACAAATACAGCACACTATCAGACAAATTATTAATCCTAACAAAACCCTAAAAGTTCACTGCTTAAGGAAATCAAATCGGTCACATAGCTTCCGGGACAAGACGCAGAATTTCTCCACTTTTCTCATTATTCCAATCCCTCTAGTCCAGTCCCCTTATTTGCTTTTCTCACTACTTCTATATTTTTCCAGAGAAGAATTGAAACTGAAATGGCATGAAATTAAGTACATTCTAAAATTATTTTGAAAAATTCCTCAAAATACACTTGATCTTGATGTATATTAGCTTATGCATAGTGATCCCTTTACCCGGAATTTGATATACAATGAATGTAAGACAATCATTCATGACGATCTTATCTGAGATTCTAAAATACACTAAAATGTATGTTAGCTATTTTTTGTAATTCCTTTATCCAAGATCGTAGCATACACTAAATGTTCATACACTAAATGTATGTTAGTCACTGTCATGTTTAAAATCCTTTTTTATCTTTTGGGGCTCAGGTATGTTAGAAACGACAGACAATTAAGAACTCAAGGAGACAAGCAATGTTTCTAATGTAACTGATGACTTCTATAAAACAAAACATTAGAGTAACTGCTAAAAGTACAACTTTAATTCATTTGCAAATACTGACTAAAGAAACATCGGAGATTTACAAAGATCAGAAACAAATTACTCTAGCAAAAACTCTTAATTGAAGTGAGATTGACCATTTTAAATTGGTTGGTGAATATGTTAACTAACTGGTCCAGTAGTGAATTGGATCGAGAAAACTTTTTTAATCAAATATAAAGCTGTTCAAGAAACAAAACACCAAAGGGCCTGTAAAAAAACATTCAAAGGAAACAAACAGAATTTATTTATTTTTGAAGAGAAAAAAAAAAGGAATTTAACCTTTCTCCAATTGTCAACAATGATGGGATAGTCACAGAGACTGAAGTAGACTTCTTTTTTGGAAGAAGCTGGCGACATAAGGATAGAAGCATCAGGGGAAGAAGACAGGATGGATTCAAGATCGTGGGGAAGGAAACTCTGCCAGACGACGTCAGATTCGGCGGCCGACTTGAAGATGGGAGAGACAGCAGAGAGCCGGCATACGTCACGAGGAGTTGTAAGGGAGAGTACGTTTTCCCAGCACTCCTCCGGTAGATCATTCAACGGAACGCCTCCCACTACGCTTCCACTACTCAATTCCATTCTCCGATCAAATCTTTTCTGCTTACTAGGAATCATGTTGAAGGGGAGATGAGAAAGCGAAGCAATTAAGTCTTTAGCTCCCGTTTGGTATTAACAAAACGCAGTTTGTACCCAATATATAGTGTTTGGCAACTTTAGAATTGATGGTGGGACCCATCAATTCTAAAGTTGCAAACCATTTTGATAAAATGGAGCTCCCGCCCCTCAGGTCTATATATATATATATATATATATATATATATATATATATATATATATATATATATATATATATATTTATGTCTATAAACAAAAATGTAATTCTAATTTTATTTTAAATGATATTTTACGATTGTGTTTGGGATCGAAGAACCCTTTACGTATAGATTTAGTTTAGATGAAATTACAAGTAGCTTGATGAAAAAATAAAAACAAGTGTCTAATTTACTTGAATTATTAATTATATATTATTATTATTATAATTATTAAATATTTAAAAAAACAAATTTTAGATGATATTGTACCATTGTTCCGGGGATCGCAGAGACCTTCAATGTATAGATTTAGTTCAGTGATGAAATTACAAGTAGCTTGATGGAAGAATAAAAACAAGTGTCTAATTTACTTAAATTATTAATTATATTTTATTATTATAATTATTAAATATTTAAAAAATAATATATATATATATATATATATATATATATATGTGTGTGTGTGTGTGTGTGTGTGTGTGTTCTTTAAAGTAATTTCACAAGTTGATAGCAATATGAAAAGCATGATAACCAAACATACGAAACTATTTTTTATCAACCTCAAACTCAACCACAGTTTTAACCAAACACTTCACTGCTTATTTTGAACCGCAATAAAAGTGCTTTTTATAAAACTGTTTTTTTTCAACCTCAACCACAACAGCAACCGCAATACCAAACAGGCCCTAGTGTGGCTAGTGACAGATACCATGAGAAAATAATATAAAATCATTTTAGAATCTTAATCATTAGGTTTTCAGATAAAATAATATAAAATCATTTTAGAATATTAATCAGTAAGTTTCTGGATAGGGTTTGGTACTATGTTTATTTTTTAAAGTATTTTTTTGTAGATATATTAAGTGACTGTTTTGGTACTATGTTTATTTTTTAAAGTATTTTTGTAGATATATTAAGGGCATGTTTGGTATTGCTTTTGTTTTTGTGGTTGAGGTTTGAAAAAAAGCAGTTTCAAGAAAAGCATTTTTGCTGCGGTTCAAAATAAGTTGTGAAGTGTTTGGTTAAAATTGTGGTTGAGTTTAAGGTTAAAAATTATTTATATTTTAATTAATTTTTAGATTATTTTAATATTAAAAATATATTTGATATTAATAAACATATATTATGTAAACATTATTCATATGTTAATTAATTTTTGGATTATTTTAATATTAAAAATATATTTTTTATATTAATAAACATATATTGTAAACATTATTTATATTTTAATTAGTTTTTAGATTATTTTAATATTAAAAATATATATTTTATACTAATAAACATATATTGTAAACATTATTTATATTTTAATTAGTTTTTAGATTATTTTAATATTAAAAATATATTTTTTATATTAATAAACATATATTATATTTTATATATATATATATATATATATATATTGTTATTTAATAACTATACTTTAACAACCCCGAGCCCCCACCCCCAGCCCGCCCCTAATATATATATATATATATATATATATATATATATATATATATATATATTCACCCTCTCTCCTTTCTCTGCAAGCTCAAGAAAAGCATGTTTTTTTTTTAGCTTCTCATGCAACCCGGGTTTACCCGTGGGACCCAGCAAACTTTTTTCAACTTTCCACTTAACCAAACATTTTTCAGCTTTTATTCAATTTATTTTTTTCAAACCACGGGTAAAAAAGTTGTGCCAAATAGCGACTAAGTAATTATTTGGGAGTGTGATTGCCATTATTTTTAAAGTTGAAAATATCAGTAGTGTTAAAAAAATGGTAAGTCATTTCTTACATATAAATTAAAAAACATTATTTTGATACATTACTGAATAAAAAACATTTTTAAAATCAACCTCAACCACACTACCAAACCGGCACAAAAACTTCTAGTTAGCCGATAAGCAGGAAATTTCATCGTAACCATAAAAAATATTAATCTAGCAGTGCAATATGAAGTTGGAAACAATGGCGAAAATCAATCCTTCTATTGCACCAAGCAAATAATGCTATTTGTCACCTTAGGCAACCCATATAAATTCGAGTTTCAGCGTTGCCGGCTGCCGGCTATATTGGATAGTTAACAAAAAGCAGCATATAAAGGGGTGATGACAGAATTTATCCGGCCATGTATGGCAGCTGAAATGAGATTTTTCGCTGGTGCACATTTCGAACTACAGGTACAAGCAGAAGGTACAGTGCAGGTTTACAGCGTGAAAATCCTGATCTGAATCCACGAGATTGCTTTCTGGGAAAAAAAAGATTGTCGTTGAAACCTTGGCCTGGCTCCTCGTACCTGCAAAGCAATGGCCAATTCAATGGGGTACCTTCAGGATTCGAAGTATTCATACACGCTCAATGTGTAGCATTAGGGTCTCAAAACTTGAGCCATTTCTTCTCTTTTTCTCTGCTGGTAATAGTATTCGATGCAGATGATTTAGAAGCCTCAGCTTTGGCCAAAGCTATGCGAGTCTCGTTTAATTTTCTCACAGCAGATTCATAGACCACCTTCTCTTTTTTGTTTCTATTTGCCATCTCTTCAAGCTTCTCCACACGTATCCTCAACTCCTTAATCTCATCATCATAGGCAAGCAGATCTCGCCTGTTGATTTTCTTCTCTTCTGACCCTTTACTTTTCTGCTTCTTAGCGGACTCGCCATTCAGAGCTTCGTTGTGCCCAGCAAGTTGATTATTGATAAGAGTAAAAACATCTGGTCTCATTTCCTCTGCAGCTTTTGCTGCCCTTAGCGGCTGCGGCAAACTTCTTATCGCGTTTTCTTTTCCCACCCCTGCTTCTCTTCTTCCCATGATCATCTTTGATCCCCTCTTTTTGAGACTCCAGAGCACGATCAAGTGATTGCTTTGGTGGGAGGACCTTCACAGATATAGGGTCGAGCATGCCCTGACCTGATGCACCTAGTCCCATCCCTTCACGATAACCCATATTTGCCATCATCTTGGAAGCTATGCCCCGTGTATGATTTTCCCACGTCGCAAATATGGCAGTTCCTGTTTGGATACCCCTTTGTAAGTTTGTGCTCTCAAGAAAACCTAAACCTTCTGCACTCTCTTCTTCATAATCGCTAGAATCAGATCCTTCTGAGCTTGAATCAGTTTCCTCTTCATCACTCATCAAAGCATGCTCAGATATTGTCATAGCTTCACTCCCAAGCTTTGCAGAGCTTCCACCATCATGGAAAACAACCTGCCCTACTCTGTGTTCATTATCCCAAGATTCAAGTTCAGCTTTCCTCCATATGCCAACATTGCTATCTGAAAGTGCCCAGATACTGGATCCCACCAATGACTGATCCCACATTGTTGGCACATAATTCTTCAGGGCGGATAACGACACATCAACCCCTGCACATGTAAAATCACATCAACCAGCAATTCTGGAAATAGCTGTTCCAGCAGATGATATAGATAGGGAATACATTTAGTAACAAATGAATATATAAATTATGTTTGACAAATACTATAAATACGAAATCCCAGATAGAAAAAACAGTAAAACCTGCTCTAACACAATTGTGAATGCACAAAGAAAGGTTTAGCAGGAAAAAGGAAAACGGTGTCCAATATAATAATAGTCTACATATCATATCTACTTCAAGTAGTAAGAATAAATTGGCAATGATCCCAAATTACTTTACTGTTGTAGTGTGGGGAGCAGACAATTAAAACTAAAGAGAGTTTCCATAAACAAAGTAAATTGTCCCTCCATAGTCATTCTATGAAAGTTGCTTTCCCAAAGTAAGTTGCTATCCCAAGCTACATCCTTCATCCATGTCATAGGGATGAATTGTGACCTCATTGAATTTTATGAAAATGGAAATATAAATACAGCTTCTCCAGAGAAAAAAAAAGAAAAAAAAAAGAGGACCTACTAGCCCCACATACTTGAAATGATTTCAACATACCATGTGATAAGCGGCAGCTAGTGCCAAATCGACATCGTTCTTGCAGAAAAAACTTGCATATCTGCACTTGGGGAGTTGATCATTAGTATAGTAGCTATCGAAAGTCATTTTTATTTCATAAACTACCTCGATATAGTTTCAGCACTCCTAACATTTTCCCCTGGACCATATAATTATCAGTAACACTAGGTGGTGCACAAATTGGCAGTTCAGGATGTATTTTTTCCTTTTCAGCAATGCCATATCTGACTCGCTTAAAGGTCTCCCATCCAAAAGAGATGGATGGTAAAAAAATATTAGGAGAAAAAGGTAAGCATATGAAACCAGGTTTGAGAAAGAGCTGAGAGTTTAGTGAATGGCTATTAAAACATCCCAGAAGTGTTCTTCAGACAAAAAAGGAGGATTCTAACAATATATCAAAACCTTGCATTAGATAAAGCCTAAATAAATAACATACAATCAACTATTACATCAGCACAAGCTAGTGGACTAGGTGCAAGTGGAAGGATAAGATTTACAGGGTGAATCTGAATGTTCCAATTCCATCAGCACCACAAAGAGGAAACACCGTTAGTCCCACCAGAGAGGATGGATTAGTTCTTTGGATAGGCAATGGACTGTGTCATACAATATTCCAAATACAAAAACAGAAGCAACCTTTTTGGAAATAAACAGAAAAAAATATACTCACCAGCATATTTTCTGATGTAGGAGTGAGGAAAGCGATCTTTGCAGTATCAGAACAAACCAACCCAACAATCTGACCATTGTACCAGCGTCCATCAACGTGACGGAATCTGCATTTTGATCCTATGGAGTAACATTGGTCCTCTAATGGTTCTGGTTCAACACGAACTGGATCAAGAGGCTCAGCCTTGACATCCTCCACAGTATGGTTGGAAGCATATAATACTGAATCTGCCTCTCGTAATAACCGTGCACGTTTTAGATGCAGGAGTCCCTCCTTTGCATCTTTAATGACCTGAAGAAGCTCCTCTTGAACCTGAGATGAAAACAATAACGTCAAACAACTTGTACCATAATTTAAAATGATGGAAACGACACAAACAGAAAGTCCACCTTCTACAATCAAAGCACGATATACATTGCTATGCATGTTATTTGCACATCCTTGTAAACACAAGTCCATACACCAATGTCTAAGGGTCTTCTAGCACAAAAGGAGCATTTCAAAAGAAGCAACTCTGTAAACCAATAGAAGCAAACATTCATTGAAGGTACCAAAGACCATTTCATTTACACCATTTTGATTTTAACATTAATCAGGCAATGTAGAGTTTGCCTGGTCGTCTTCACACTCTTTAGACAAAACTTTACAAGAACACGAGTATCAAGAAAAACAGCTTCTACGCACGAAAAAAACATCATAATAGCAATGGATAGTAAGACCCAATTTGTTAAACTCAAAAATATTTAAACTTTGAAGAGGTTACCCCATAAAAATGAATAGAAGCTTCTACACAAGAAACAAGCATAACAAAAAACCAACCAAAACAAAATCCAACCAGTACAACAAGAAACCCACTCAAGTTTCTATCTTTTTCAATAAATAAACACCCCTACCTTCTGCAAAAGCATTAAAAAGCGTGTCCCTCAATTGGGTCATCAAGCAAAAAATGATAAAAACAGAAGGACAAACAAGAAACTAAGAAGAGAAGGCGGGGAATGGTACAGAGAGAAGCTCAGGATTTGATGGGTCAGAGGCAAGAGCATCATTCAAGGCAGATAATGAATCTTGCTGCTCTAGCAGCTGTAGCTCCAGCTGGTTCTCCAGGGCTCTCTCTTCTTCCTCGTCTGCCATTGCTGCAACGATCCTTCGAGATCAAGGGAGAGACCAGACACCAGATGTTCTGAGGAGACTACAGTTGCGTCATTCAGGTCGGATGGATGACAAGTCCTCCTTTTTTATACTTTAATTTACCTTGATGGATCAAATTTATGAATAATAATAATTACAATTGTTTTTAACGTTTTAGGAAAATTATATTGCATTGCTGTTTTAATAAAGTTGTATGCAACAACTTCCTAAGGTTCATTTTTATATTCATGTTTTTATAATTAAACATGAAATTAAATATTTTTTTTATTCATTTTATCTCCTTGGACTCTATTTATCAATGTGTTTCAAAAGTATTTTTAAAAAAATTAAAAAATTATATTTTTATTTTAAATTAAACTCTTTTTTGATGTTTTTATATCATTTTCATGTATTGATGTCAAAAATAATTTAAGAAAAAAAAAATATATATATATATATATCATTTTGTATTTATAAACAAAAAATATTTTGAAAAGCAGTTTCAACCACACTATCAAATAGATACTAAGACTCCAATCATTTAAATATGTGTGTGTGTCAATAACATATTAAATTTATTTTCTTATGAAGAGAATTGATTATGTTAGTAGATCTATATAGTGTTTGATATTATGATAGTTATTTTTTTTAATTATTTTTATTTTTAAAATTAGCACATCAAATAAAAAAAAAATTTTTAAAAAATCATGCTGTAAAAACAAGCTCTATTTTAGTTTAAAGTTTGTTTGTCATTAAATTATATTTTATTTTCTACATTAATTTTACTTTAATTAAAGCACACACTTATTGAACTTGTATTTGCATGCTCTTATTAGTATTCAATAATCACGAGAATTTTGTACAAGTTTTATTTTTCAATTTCAGCACCGCTTGCCTAATTTAATTAAGATCTAGGGTAAATTAAGAGCAAGAATCCATGTAATTTCCCCCTCAACATATGCGAGCAACAGGTCGTCTCTACATAAACGACACCTCACCACTCCTCCCAAAATCAAATTCAGGACCTGGCGGGCAACAACAAATACAAATCCATCTTCTCCTCCACAAAAACATACCCTAAAATCAGAAGAAAAGGAAATGGGCCACCGCCACGTCCACCACCAAGCAACCGACAGTTTAGTAAACCTCTTCACAAAGGCAAACAACGATCTTACTCTTGTCCAACTCAAGCTCGAGAGAGAGTTTCAACAGATCTACCCTGACAATGTAAGTTTTTTAACTTCTTTTTTTTTCTATTTTGAAAATTAAATTCAATTGGGTTTTTTTTCCACCAAATGTAGGCAAATCCAGTGAAGCTGGTTCATAGAATAAAGAAAGTACAAGGAGATTTGACAGTCTTGAAGGATCAGTGTCAGGAGCTGCTTGCAGCTAAACAGGTAGAGATTCGTGATTTCTTGTTTTTTTTTGGGTTGGTAAATATTGGCTTTTTTATTTGAATTCGAGGACCCTGATGAAGGAATTGAAATGGGTTTTTGGAGCTTTGAGCTTTCATGTTGTGTGTTTGTAGGATTTGATTGATAAGGCGCGGACGGTTCTTGTGGGGAATAGGAATTTGATACAGAGGATGGAAGTGTCGATGGGGGTTGGTGTTACTGGTGATGCTGAGGATCCTGCATTTGTGAACTTCAATCAGGCAAGCTTTTCGTTTGTGCTATTATCTTTGGTTTGGGTTTGCTATTTTTAGAATCTGTGCCTTTTTGTTGGAATAAATGTAAAGAAACTAAGACTATAAAAGCATATGGGAACTTGTGTGTTTAAGGATGATTGTTAATGGAAATGGAGTTGTGGCTTCTTAGGAAGTTCTAAGTAATCTTTTTTGGGTGAAAAATCAGGACTTGATGAAACTCCGGTGATCCAATTTGCCAGAACATTGTGTAATCTCACAATTAGATAGATGAATGTTTTGCATGTATTTGATGTTCATGATGTGATGTATTTGTTCCATGTATAATAATACTGATTGATTGATAGCTTTTTTAATCATAACGTTACATGCTGTTGTTGCAACTTTGAACTGGAAAACAATTTTCTTGAAATGATAGGGTTCTTTCCTCTAAATGGGACCGTACAACATACATGCTCGACAAATAAGTTTGATGAGTGTTCTCATCATAAAATCAACCAACCGGAGCATCAAGGAAAATATGATCCTTTTCCAATGTAACATATGATCAATTAATATACGCTGAGTGGAAGGTTGCATGTTTTCCAAGTGGTGTGTAAAGTGATTGCACCATTTGCCAGTAAGCAGCCAAAATTAAACAAGTAGTGAGGCTCTGCACAAGTGCTTGCTCGGACAGAGATATTTCTTGGGCAACTCTTTTTCTGCTAGCAAAGCCAACATATCTGAACCTCAAAACACCCGTCTCTGTTCAGTTTTTCCTATCATTGCTATCAATATATCCAACTACTGCATCTGGGAAGCAATCATATTATGTCTTTGATTTCTTTCTTCTTTCAGATTATTGATGAGTGGACGACTCAGGTCAGAGCAAGAACAGGTACGATTCTACAGAAAATCTGGTTTTTGCTGTAATATTTCCTGGTGAAGTCTTAATGCTTGCCTAGATAAAATGCCCGTTTCATCATTGATGATGAGTGAGGAGTTTAAGCCATGAAACTTGGTGGTCATGTCTTGGATATCAACGTGGCCCCATTTCCATTTGCAATTTGTTTCCTTTATATTAACCATTATTGGGCCGTTCTGCCTCCAAAACATGGTATTTGTTGGGCTGTGATAATTATAGTTCATTTGCCTCTCTGATTGTCAGTAGGAATCTAGGGGCAGATTTCTGTTTGCTGCCATTTGTGATACTGTTGAAATTTAGTTGCAATGAGAGCTGATAAATGAGATATTGAAGGTTTTGCAACTCAAGTCACTACCAAAATTAAAAGACTAACGTCTTGTTATTGATGCAGGGGATGAGAAGCAGGATTCTGACGCTGAGGATATCAACAAGTTGCTTTTCTCAGCCATAGTTCAAAACAATTAAATATATTTTTTTTTGTATAAAAAAAAAGCTTGGTGGTTCCGAGAAGTCCTGCACTTTGTGTTTGTAAAAACAGCTCGTTTGTATCAAAACGCTCCAGCAATCGCAAGTTTATCGCCCCCTTCTACTTGATTTATGCACAAGTATTCGAATTTGATGTTTGATTTGATAGACAAGCAGACGTTTTCATGATCACTGAAAGCATAGCATTCCTATAGGATATATTTTATAAATCTAGATGGATAATTTGATCGGAATGGGGTTGGAACTATAAGCCTAACCTTCAACACCATCCCCATGTTTCTTCCGAGGATTGGATGCATGTTTAAACAAAGAATCAGGATGTGGCCAGAGGAGAATGCCTTGACCCTGATATGAATGCTATGTTGCCTGGCAATTTGGCACACTTGACTTTTTAATTGTTCAAACTAGTTTAATTAGAGATGATCAAAATAACTGAATTATCTAGATTGGTTGAAGAAAAATGATGAGATGCAAAAATGAGAACACCGTAGACGTAAATTCAAAGCATTTTCAGTGAATCAGACATGTCTAATCTAAGATATCAAGACAACATTTTTGGCGTCAACTGATGCAACCCATGTAACAACTTGTGAATCAAAGATCATAGCTAGAATCGAAATTTTTTTATATTTACTTTCCTGGAATCTAATCTAGTAACAGTGCTGATTTGTGTATTTCACATGACAAAACACAGTAAGAGTTGTGCTATGAAGTTAACGAGGTTTAGTCACTTTTATCAATTCCAAAAACGGAAAGGCGAAGAAATCAAAACATGAAAGAAGGTCACTTCGATATTTCTCGTACCAGTCGGTGGTTTCTATCTTCCTGACAGCTGAGTTACAGTGCTGCTACTTCGAAATGGGAGGTTTCCCCAACCACCCTGCTCGAAAACCAGTTCCTTTACAATCAGAGCAGCGCATTGACCCCTGAAAAAAATCAAAGTTACAAAATGGCACATAAATGTTAGCTTGTGCTTATACTTACCAGTACCTGAACACAAGTCATTGGCAAACATTTTAACATACTTTCCCAGCACAAATAACACAATTGGTATTTCTGGAAGGAACTTGACAGAGTATGTTATCGCCGAGAATGAAGAATCCTGTACCCCTGCACCAATGGCATTCAACTTCCCCGTCCGAATCGCAAGAAGAACACGCGACCGGCATCGGTTGCTGTAAACATCACAAACATTTTGGTAAGCAAATCCTGTTTGCTTGCCATAAACCATAAATAGAAATGATAGCATCAAACATTTCGTCCATCTTTAACCAGATAAAAAATTTCACAGCACATGAAACAATCTTAACACTCAAACATCATTAAATTCCAATGGTTGTTGTCATATTCATTTGATCATTGTTTATTCTACTATGCCATGTGCTTAATTCAAAAAACTTCAAACAAAATAACTCAGTTTTCTAAGTGCTAATTCAATCATCAAACCCCGAGAAGCTCTCAACTTTTTTCATTTCTGACTCAAACTTCACCCACCCAAGAAACTAATCACATTAAACTCGATCTCCGTGACAAAATTCTATGCTACTATCTAGATAATCAAACAGTAAAATAGCTCCATTTTCTTAGTGCTTAATTCTCAATCATCAATCCCCTAAAAAGCTGTCAACTTTTTTTCATTTCTAACTCAATTTTCACCAACCCAGGAAACCAATTGCATTAAACTTGATTCCGTGACAAAATTTTATGCAATTATTTAGATGATCAAACAGTATAAAATAACTCAATTTTCTTAGTGCTAAACTCAATCATCCCTATAAAGCTCTCAGCTCTTTTCATTTGTAACTCAATTCTCACCAACCCAAGAAACCAATCGCATAAAACTTGATCTCTGTACCAAAATTCTATGGTAGACAAATTTCCAGAACTGAGAAATTCCCAGCAAATAATTTCAAGAAAAAAACGAAGGAAACCCAATTAGTTTAATATACCTCGGAGATTAACCAAGCCTGTTCCATTCTCTTAACAAAATCAGATGAACTCTCATAAGAATCCACCATTGAAGCTCTAACACCCCCACAACCCCTACTTGAGCTTCTACTACTTGTACCATGAGATACAACTACAAACCCACAAACCTTCCTCGAGCTTCTACTGCTTGTACCATGAGGTACAGCTACAACGCTAACTCCTCTTCTTATGCAGCTCATGTTATCCATGGATTTTGCTAATGTAATAATGGGCCTATTGCAATAACACTCAGAATTCAACCTTACTATTCTCCAGGGATTAATATTGTTTTTGCGATGTTCTTTTTCTGTGTGCGTGCAGCTAAAATAACGATCAACTGTGGGCGATTTGGGCCCCACTTCTTGTTTGGACCGCGAGAAAAATCAGATTTTTCCAGGAATGTGGACAGTGTCAGAGGATGGCGGCTGGTTTGAAAATCGGGTTTTATAGCCATGAATGGCTTTCGATTTTGTTTTCAATACAAACCCCCAAATGGAAACCAAAGCTGGATTGTTTTAGCCCAAAATATACATTTTAAATTCAACTGAAAAATTGCTTGATATAAATTTTGATTTAAAATCTATTTATATTTTTTATGTTAGTTATTTTTTATTTATATCTGAATGAATAAAATAAAGATAAAATAAAAATATTTTCAACACATTAATAAGTGAAAGAACTTAGCTACTTTGTTATTTTCCCTTTCTTCTCTTGTCTAATCCAGATTAATTTTACCATTGATAACTAATTGGTTTTTATTATATGTATAAAAATTGATTATTTGGCATGGAAAACTCAAGAAATTATAGAGATTGAGTGTTTTGAAGCAACATTAACAAAAGATACGATTGTTTATCATGAAAGTGTTGAGGATTCACTAGTGTTTCATGCCTTTGAAGGAGCTAAAAATATTATTAGATATAGTTGTATATTATTATATGTGTATAATAATTATGAATAGATGCATAGATAGTTTATTTTTTTAATAAATTGTTATTTTAAATTAAAAAAATGATGTTATTATATTATTTTCATGTGCTGATATCAAAAATAATTTTAATATATTTTTTTTAATTAAAAATATTTTTAAAAACTAACTTCAATCACACTCCGAAATAGTTTCTTAGTAGAAAAAACATCCCATTCAACTTCACAAAATTAGACTTAAATAGAAACAAATATTAAAATTAAGATGACCACCTCTACAATTCTTCCTCGAACTACTCTTTATAAATATAAACATTGACTCCTTAATCAACAATTTACATACCCCATCGGCATTCCTATCTCTTTCTCTTCTTTCCGAAGCTTTGACTAAAGCCAAACTTGTACCTGACTCCTACCTAGTGAGACCTCTCCCCATAAAAACCAAGCAATTGCCAGGAAAATCTCTCATCCTTCTCCATAACTAGCATCCATCTTCTTCTCCGACGATGAAAATGGAAAACACCATGGCAACTTCTTCTTCTTCTTCTCCTTCTCCAACGTCACCTACAACCTTTATTCAAGCAGACACAAACAGTTTCAGGGACCTTGTCCAGAAAATTAACCGGTTTAGCTGGTGACACGCAGCGGCTGCCGGAAACGAGAGTACACTCCTCGTTAAAATCATTCAGCGGTCCCGTTGGCTTTACCGGCCCGCGCCGGTCTCCTTTCAAGCTCCAAGAACGTAGACATACCTTGAGAAAGCTCGAGATCAAACTTGGCTTGAACTCTCTCAGTAACTCTTCATCGCCAACCCGCCGGAAACGCCAAGTCGACTCACCAGTCACTCCACTTTGCTCAGAGTTTTTGTTTTTCCCGAGTCCAGGCACCGAGTCGCCATCCCCACCAGCAGTACTCTTACAGGAGGAGGAGAGTACTGTAGCTGAAAAGGGTTTTTGCTTGCATCCATCGCCGTTGAATACTCCAAGAGGGAGTGAGCCACCTGAGCTGCTGACTCTGTTTCCATTGAGTTCACCGAGTCAGAGCGATCAGGATTAGGTTTATCTCGGTGCTGAAAGTATGTTCAAGGAAATAGTAAACGTATCTGTATCTTTCATCAAGTTTTTGTTCTGGGTTTTAAAGAATGTTTAAAGCTTGGAAATTAATGTTAAATATCATGAAGCTTAGAGAAACATTACCATGTTTTAGGTTTTTTTTTTCCTGTTCCCGGTCTTGTTCCTGTCTTGCAAATGGTTTTGCATTATCAGAGATGATGCTGCCTGTGGAATTTCAATGGGAGTGTTCATTAATGGAAGTGATAATGATTGATTGATTTTTTTTTCTTCTTGTTTGACATGGTCATAGCAATAATTATTTTCATATGGGGGTACTTCCAAATTTAATAATTAAACATCTAATATTTATTAAAATATTATACGATTCAGTTTACTTCACTCGGCCGATCAATGATGTGGGATCGAATTTTCTATTTCAAGATTTTTATACTCTAAATAGAAAGTGTATAAAATTAAATATATTTTATATCTATCTTGATGTCTCAAACTATAGTCGAAGTTGTTTTTGAAAATAATTTTTAATTAGAAATATATCAAAATAATTTTTTATTTTTTAAAAATTATTTCTTACCTCAACACATAAAAATAATATAAAAACTACTAAAAATCTAATTTAAAATGCAAAATATATTTTTTTTTCAAAAACATTTTTAAAACTAAAACAAGATAATCATTGATAAAATAATAAAATGCTGCCTCAGACCACAACAAAGCCCATAATTTTCTATTGGAAAGAAAAGGCCTTGGTGGTGACGTTGTGATCATCCTTGTTGAATAGTAACCCTTGGATTGTAAATACCAACGTCTGTGATTTATCATGATACAGAATTAAGCACACGGCATCGGACTCTTTCTATTGTTTCATCTTCCTCTTGTTTGTGTCTGGGAAAGAGATACTGTGAGGTGAAGAATACATCTTATTAAAAGCCAAAAATATATAAATTTTTTTTATTGTTAAGAATAAAAAACAATTTTAATATATTAACAATAAAAAAAACAAAAAACACATACTTAGAATTACAGACAAACTCTTATTACCGTTGGTGAGTTGAGTCCCGAAGAAGGTTGTCGTCGGTCGGTGGTTCATTACAAATTATTTGCCGTCGATGGAGAGAGGATTTTTTTTTTAAGGCCTAAGTAGCAAGATAACCCTTGAGTTCTTTCGTGTAATGCAAGGTTTTGACTATGTGGGCAATGCCAAGAAGGTTGATCCGGCGAGTATGCTGCCGGATTCTTGAAAACACTATCGTTTTCCGATCAGGATCGCGATCTCGAGCGTATGAATTTGTTGAGCCATTTTTAAAGCAAGGTCTAACACTATGTATGTAAAGTGGGTTCACAAAGCATCATCATGTCAGGCAATGTTTTTTTATTGACGGAAATGTCTGAGTTAGCTTATTTCAGTTTCCGTGTATTTTAATTAATTTTATAGATTTTAAAATTAATGATTATATAAGTTCTCAATGTTCATCAATAAACACAGGGCTTCAACCTAAAACTATAAGGCTTCAATCTAAAACCACAAGGGATCAAACTCTTTAGTCTCAATCTCTTACCACTAGACCATCCACTTGACGATTTTGTTTTTGAGAAGGGGAAGGGGATAAAAATAAAATAAAAAATTTAAAAATACTATTGAAACGCGGTGCAAAACAAAGAGATGAGTGTTTGGCACTGCGTTTGAAAAACGCTTTTGAAAAAAATTTTTAAAAAAATATTATTTGTATTTTTTATTTTAAATTGATTTTTTGGTATTTTTAGATCATTTTCATTAACTGGTGTTAAAAATAATTTTTAAAAAATCAAAAAATATTATTTTAATATATTTTAAAACAAAAAACAATTTCAAAAATAACTATAAACATTATACCAGACCCTTCTTTGATGGTCCATTACAAATTATTTGCCGTTGATGTTGATAGAGAGAAGAGGTATTTGGTGTTTAAGGCCTAACCCTGTATTAGGTCAAACAAAATATGAAGGGGATTTTCCAGGCATCATCGTGACAAACTCTTTTTGGGAGGGAGGAGATATCATAGTTAATGTTGTCTGAAAAAAAATACGAATTATTCAATCAACTAGTATTTGTTTTTTAAATTGACTCAGTTAGTTTAGTTGGATAAACATGATTTGACTCAAAATCTCATTGAATAATATTAATATTTTATTTTATTCATTTAAATTAAAAACTTAATTTAAATCAGATTTTAAATCACATGTTTTTAAGATCAATATTGATTTGGAGTAGAAGACCCTGATTCACATTGAGTTTTAAAAACAATTTTGAAAGAAAAAATTATTTATTTTATTTTTAAATTAAATTAATTGTGAAAAAAATGTGAGTGTCATTTGTGATCGTGAAAAATAGCTAAAAGCAAATATATTTTTTTGGCTTTAATTTATTTTTTTGGTATTAATCACTCTTGATCACTTTTAAATAATATTTTTAGCTAGATATTTAATCAAAAACCCCATGCCACATCAATTAATATAAATTAATACACATCGTAATTAATATTAATCCTAATTTATCTAACAACTGTTTCTTCAATTAAAATAAAGAAATGATTTAAATCTATTTAATCAAAATCCCTAGGCATTTTGAATTTTTTTTTATCATTTTGTCGTCAATATTAAAAATTAATTTAATATATTTTTAATAAAAATTAAATTCAATTATGAACTACGCTCACACAATCATGATGACAATATTAAAAATTGAATTTTTTCATTTTCTCAAAATTAACGGAGTCTCGTTTCCCATGAGTAAGTACAGGAGTTTAATTCTTGTCAACAACAGCAGGCAAGTGTGAACAAAATGGATGGTTTCCGTCCACTGCTCTCCAGCTCACAAGCCATCGAAGTCTTCAAGTGTTGCTCTCGTAATAATAACTGTATCAGTGTGGTTGTTTGTTAAAATGTTTTTTTATTTTAAAATATTTTTTAGTTAAAATTATATTTATTTATTTTTTTTTTAAAGATGATTTTTGATATAATATATAAAAACAATCTAAAAATATTAAATTTAAAATAAAAAATAAAAATATTTTTTTTTCAAATTATTTGAAAAACTACTTTTTAAAACACATTTATAAACACCTATCCTTGACAGCTTTCAAAGACAAATGTTCCACCGATGTACAACCCAAGTCATGGTCTAGTCTAACACGACAAGTTTACCTTCTCGAGTGCAACTCTTTTTTGTTTCTTGACTCACTTGAATTTAGGCATCGCTTTCACATTTTTGATTTTCCTCTTGTAGTTTAGGTAGGTAGGATATTAATATCTTTCTTTAAACTTCATGAAAACCAAATCATTTACACAAATTCTTGAAAATCTTGCCTTTTATATATATTATAATAAAATATGGTGAAGAATTTAAAATATTTTTAAATACAAGATTATCCTTTGGAATTCAACAAACTCATTTTCTAAAATGAGAGTGACAAAATATTCCCAAAAGTTTTAAAATTTATAATTTTAATTTAACGGTCAAAAACAAATTATTGATAGGGGCAAAAACTTTAAATAGTGTTTAGGCGTTACTTTATGCGCGAGTAAAGAGAATCAAGTTCCCCAAGAGGTGTGGACGTGATGACAAAAATGCTTGAAATCTGCATAACGGATCTCGAGTTCAAGCCAGGACGTGCACCTCTCATAAGAGTCTGGGATAGCAGGAATTTGACTTGCTCACATAAACTCATAAAGTACGCTTTTCGGGAAGATGAAAATTTCCTCAAAACCAAAAAAAAAAAAATAAAGAGAATCAAAAGTATTTTTTTTTACTCGACTTAACATTATACACATGAGTCTACCATTATTTTTTTGTGATTAATATCTCGTATCAGAAAAAAATATTTTATATTTTCAAAGTGAGATAGAAAACTCGATGTATATTATATATGATATTAATTAAATTATTAGTGATGAAATTAATTATATCCCTTTTGAAATAGTATTCATTATTTATATTCTTAGTGATGAAATTAATTAAAAAGATAAAAAAAAAAGTAAGCAAATTGTATAATACACTCATCTCAATATTATATTAATAAAAAATAATAATCAAGAACACACATAAAATGAGTCATTGAATCATAATTTTAAATTATATTGATTAGATTCATCTAATGATTCATGTGTATTCTTTACAGCTAGCATCAATAAGTGATCTAAGATGAATGAGATTGCCAGCCCTGGTTAAAGATTTGGATAGTAAATAAACTGTTCAATCATAAGCATACCTCCTAATATCTTTTTATTTTGTAAAATCTTACTTCTTTATCCATATATATATATATATATATATATAAGTCAAGATTCACTTGTAAAATAAATTCCTAAAAAGTAGAAAAAATAAGCAAGGCCCATTTAAATACTTCTATGATAGTTTGTACTAGTAAAAGAATTATTTTTTATTATCGAATTTAAGATCTAAATCTTAATAATTGATAAAAAAAAACTTATACGAACATTGAATTTGCCACTATCCTTTTTCCTTTCAAATTAACCAGGTCTCTTTCACAGCCGTATAATGGTCAATGAGGGCATGATATATGGTTGCTCATGGTCTCACACTTCACATTTGATACAAGAAAATTAGGGCATTGCATGATGGGGACATTTGTGTATGCATAGACTTTATAATCTTCTTGTATAATCATTAAATGATTCGAAATTCATGATTTACTATGTGACAATATTACTTTTGACGACTCGAGCTAACTTTACAGTATTATTTTATGTCTATTTTAAAGTGTGGTTAATGTTGTTTTTAAAAATATTTTTCGTTCAGAAATGCATCACAATGATATTTTTTTTTTTTTTTAATAATTATTTTGACATCAGCACATGAAAATAATCTAAAAACACTAAATTTTTAATTTAAAATAAAAAAATATTTTTTTTCAAAATCTCTTTTGAAATACAATATCAAATAGAATTTATGGCTCGAGTTTACTGTTTTGACGAGCAACTTAGGAGATTCGTGGAGGGACAATGGGACATAATTGTTGTAGTTGAAATTATCAATCTAAATTATAGTGGACATATTCAATCTTTTAACATAAGTTCATTTCAAAAAATAAATCTAATCTAGTTTGGATTTGTAGTTAATAATATATATATATTAATCTGACCAGATTTTTAATGATTTGTTGGACCGACAAATAAACATATTTTTTTATAAATGTTATCTTGATAAAAACTATATGGTTTTGAATTTTTTTATAAAATCTCACGATCAGCCGTGTCTAAACATATTAATTCTTTATCTGATTTTATTTAAAACTTTATCTAGATTAGATCTAAGGTTGTCACAACTAAATTATTTAAAGAATACACTAATACAATGACTTTTATTTTATTTTTAAAAAATACAAAGTCGAGGAATTTGCGTGAAATATGAATAGCATTATTGCACACGTCCTTGATGAATCTAGTTCCACATTTTATAACTTATTTCATAGCCTCTAGATGTTGAATCATTGCTTCATAACTTTCCTAGATTATGTATATCTTTTATGATGATGACTTGTCTCCCCAAATCAATTTTATATAATCTTTTGAAAATATATTAAAAAAGTTATTTTTTTATTTTATAAAAATCATTCTTGATATCCACATATTAAAAATATTATATCATAATCATTATTTTTAAAATATTTTTAAAACACGGTACCGACAAGAAATATACGGGAGAGAAAAAGCTATGATTATGTATATTCCTTTGAAATGGTTAGTAGGAAAAGACATCCCTCTGCCTTTGAAATTTTGTGAAAGATTTGGAAGGAAAATTCTAAATGCCATGATGCAAGAATTGATGTCAATGGCTGATCGGGAAGAAGATATGTTTGTCTTCTATGTGCGAGACAAGTTGTGCTGCCATAGGCATTGAAGAAGAAACTTCGTGCAAAGGCACGAGTAAGTGGTGAAAAACAAAATGTGTTTGGTAATGCGAATCATTTTTTTGACTTTAAAAAATATCAAATTAATTAATTTTTTAAATATTATTCTATAGTTTTGATGTCTTAAATTAATTATTGTTTTTCTAATAATTTAAATATAGATAATTTTGTAAGAATTCTAGGTTTTAATAGTTAGAGTGCATGTATTTCTTAAAATATAATTACCTATAATTTAAAATGCGTGGGATAAATATTGTGCATACAAAATATTGTTCGCTCTCTAGTGTTTTATTGTGGATATATTGTTCAATGTTTTTCTTTTTTTACAAAAAAGTTGGTATTCAAAAGATTTGTTTTACACGATTGTATCTTTTTTGGGCCAAACTCAAAGACAATCGAATCAATTTTACTGACAAATGATAAAATTAAAATATAAGGAACCAAAATATGTTTATATGTATTTTTTATGTTATATATAATGGAGTTTTATTTTTTTATTTTAAATATATTTTTAACTTTATTTATATTTAATAAATTTTTATCATCTATTAAACACACATAGTTTTCAATTTATTTTATTAAATGTATTTATAGTTAATTCCTGTGTGCTAATGATTTAAAAGGTGCAATTTGTCATTGTTTTATTTAGGAGACGCACAAAACCATGGGCTACAAAGCTGTCACCGGCTCTTTTATAGCAGGTGACTCGAGAGACTCACGGGCTTTGCTCCACGTGTAATATGTAGAGATGCAGAATCTCTCGTTATGGGCCTGGGCTTATGGCAGTTACATCTTCGCCTAAACTTTATTTCCCATGCAATCGATGCATTTAGATTGACCCATGCTATGTACCACGTGGCCTATGCTTGGTGTGCCACGTCGTGGAAAGAGCCCATAGGGTAATATACACCTAGAGGGTGTTTGGAAATGATTTTAGAAAACCCTTATGAAAAAAAATGAAAATTATTTATTTTTATTTTTTATTTTTATTTTTTATTTTTATTTTTGGTTTTTTTAAATTATTTTGATGTGCTGATTTCAAAAATAATTTTTTAAAATTAAAAACATCATTTTGATGCATTCCTAAACGAAAAACACTTTCAAAAGCAACAGAACCACACCCTCAAACAAGCACTTAGTGTATGTTTGAGAGTGTGGTTGATATTATTTTTTAAATACTTTTTGTTCAAAAATGCATCAAAATAACATTTTTTATTTTTAAAAAATTATTTTTGATATCAGCATATGAAAATGATTTAAAAACACCATTTTTTTTTAAAATTTAAAATAAAAAATAAGATTTTTTTTTAAAAAAAAATTTGAAAGATAAATTGATTTTAATAATTTATGTAAATGTTTTTTCAACATAATTTAGGCATATATTAGTCAGTATTTAACCAAAATTATTATACTTGGACTAATCTAACAAATTAACTCAGAATTATTTAAATATTTGGTCATTTTTCAATCTATTAGAAACTATTTTAGCTTTTTTTTTAAAAAGGAATTATTCAAAATAAAGTTTAAAAAACGAATCAATTTTCATCATAGTTGTTAAATCCGTTCCGTTCCGTTCAAAAAACCGGGATAAAACGGCGTTGTTTTCGTCTCGGTTTTAATTCCGGCCCAATTCCGGCCGGAACGCGCTGAATCATGTCGGGTGTGCCGTTTCGGCCATGAAAAAAAAAGAGGAATTAAGTTAAGCCTTACGACTTAACACAATAACACCCCGGCACCCCCTTTTCCCAAATCAACTCAACTCAAAAATCAAAATCTCAAATCAAATCCCAAACTCTTCTCTTCCTCAGTCCTCTCTCTCAATCGATCAATATTTTGTGTTTTAGCTTGATGGGTTTTCATTGTTGTCATCGCCAACTTCAACAACTACAGTCTTCGTCGTTGTCTTTGTCACTGGCAGGAGATAAATGAAAGACACAACTACAGTCTTCGTCGTTGTCTTTGTCACTGGCAGGAGAGAAATGAAAGACACGGAGATGGAAGGGGGAGGAGGCGAAGAATGGAGAGAGTTGAAACTTGAAAGTTGAAAGTTGAAATTTGAAACTTGAAACAGAGATGTAAAACAGGATTCTCCACTCGGGCAGAGAGTTGAAAGTTGACACTTGAAAGAGATATGTAAAAGAGGAATATTCTCAAGGTATATTCTCAATTAAATAATATTATTCCTTCTCCACTCGGCAACAGATAAAAAAAATAATCTAAGTAAATTATTATAGTTAAAAATAAAAATAGCATAGTTTTGTTATACAAAAAATTAGTATAGTATGATTTAAAATTAATTTATCTTCAATTTATTAGAAACTATTTTAGCTTTTTTTAAAAGGAATTATTCAAAATAAAGTTTAAGAAACGAATCAATTTTCATCATAGTTGTTAAATCCGTTCCGTTCCGTTAAAAAAACCGGGATAAAATGACGTTTTCGTCTCGGTTTTAATTCCGGCCCGTTCCAAAAATTCTGGCCCAATTCCGGCCGGAACGCGCCGGAATCATGCCGGGTGTGCCGTTTTGGCTATGAAAAAAAAAAAAGAGGAATTAAGTTAAGCCTTACGGCTTAACACACTAACATCCCAGCACCCCCTTTTCCCAAATCAATTCAACTCAAAAATCAAAATCAAATCAAATCCCAAACTCTTATCTTCCTCAGTCCTCTCTCTCAATCGATCAATATTTTGTGTTTTAGCTTGATGGGTTTTCATCGTTGTCATCGCCAACTTCAATAACTACAGCCTTCGTCGTTGTCTTTGTCACTGGCAAGAGAGAAATGAAAGACACAGAGATGGAAGGGGGAGGAGGTGAAGAATGGAGAAAGTTGAAACTTGAAAGTTGAAATTTGAAACTTGAAACAAAGATGTAAATGAGGATTCTCCACTCGAGCAGAGAGTTGAAAGTTGAAACTTGAAAGAAATATGTAAAAGAGGAATATTCTCAAGGCATATTCTCAATTAAATAATATTGTTCCTTCTCCACTCGGCAGCAGATAAAAAAAATAATCTAAGTAAATTATTATAGTTAAAAATAAAAATAGCATAGTTTTGTTGTAAAAAAAAATTAGTATAGTATGATTTAAAATTAATTTATCTTCAATTTTAATTATATTTGTTAAATTAATATTTTAATTTTTTTCATACATATAATTAATTAATATATATATATGAACAGTACAACCCCGAAACGCTCCGAAACCGGAACGTTCCGTTCCCATAGAAAAACTAGAACGACGACCAAAACGGTATTGACAACTATGATTTTCATATATCATATAAACAGCCGAATTGAGGTTTAATAGCTTAAAAATAAATCACACAAAATAAAATTTAAAAAATCAAAATAAATTATTAAAAAACACATAATATCAGCCACAACAGCCCTCATATAATTTAGAATATAGCTAATAAAATTAATGTTTCAATTTTCAATTAACACTTTCACTTCTCGGCATGAAAACTAGTTGGAAGATCTTTCGATCCGTAATGGATCTTCCACAAACGTGGGTGGTGAATGGAGAATCCAAAACCAGAATCTGTTGACCCACTCGACGGTGAGTTGCCCACTCGGCCTCTCGCACCAGTGCCTGGCATATGCACCACGTGGTCTCCTAGCGTGAGAAAAAGCTATCCACTTTCCAAAGGACACCACACCAAAATTATGCATAGATATAATTATCTAGTAGGTGATTTAGTGATATAAAGTTTGAAATTAAAAAGTTTACTCCCCGTGATCTTATATTCGAGCTTGTATTTATTAATATAATTATTACTATAAATTTATATGGTCATTAACTTTAAGGCCTGTAGAAATTAGTCAAGATACATACAAGCTGACTGAACATCTATATTAATAAAAACTATAATAATATCATATGGTCTATCACATGTCAGAGCTAGCCATGGGATGATGACCTTGTCGTGCATTTGGACAAGGACATTTATAGGGGAAAAATGTGACCACAACCCCCTTTTTTGCTAGCCTAAGGGTCTGTTTGGGAGAGCGATTGCGGTAGATTTTTAAAATATTTTTCGTGCTGAAATACATTAAAATAATGTTTTTTTATTTTTAAAAAATTATTTTTGACATCAAACACATCAAAATGATCTAAAAACACTAAAATATATTCATTTAAAATAAAAAAAAATGATTTTTTTGGAAATGGCGTTTGAAACGCTGTCCCAAACAGGCACTAAATACTTGTTTGATAAATTGTTTGAAATTTAAAATATTTCATTAAAATAGCAGAACAGATCGAGTTTATCAACTTTAAATTAACTTAAATATAATATAATACTTGTGATGGATAAATATGGATAATGGAATTTTTCATGTTAGGGCAATAAGCCAATAACACGGTACATGCATGGATTTTCACATAGATTCAAACCAAAATCCAACCAAACCTAATCCCATGAAAAGAAGTGGGCATCTCCTCTCTCACCTGCACAACTTGTCTCCGTTCTTTCCAAAGAACAGGCTTTTCTTCCAATGAAAAAGGTTCTCAGAAGGCACCGTCTCTCTCAGCCACAACATCCATATTTCCTCACCGTCTCTCTCAGCCACAGCATCAAACACTTAACAATCACTTTTTTATCTTAAGGCATTTATCCTTCTTGTTATCTATATACATCCCATTTGTTTTTACATGTTAAAGACTACATGAACTGCTTAATTATCCTCCAATACCTTAAAAGTCTGCAACTTTTTCTGACTCAGAATGCATAACCCCGCGGCAGTAACCACCGCCCAAGAGTCAGGCCCTGTCTTAAAGTTTTTAGCTCAAATGGGTGGCTTTTCTTTTAATAGGGCAGTTCAGAGCATAAACACAAATGGGTCCTCTTTGTCCAGTTCGAATTTCCTGTTTTTTAATAGCCCGGCAGGTCTAAAAACGAGAAAGGTTAGTGCTTCATTGAGTTTGAGCAGCAGAGGTGGTTTTAAAAGTGTTTGGAGCGAGTTTAATAGAGCTATTAGGTTCCATTCCGAGAGAATCCCAGCTGGGTTTGCTTCAGTTCAGATTGGTTCAGGAGATAATAATGGTGATAATAATATTGGTAGCAATGATGGTAATAGCAGTAATGGGTCAAGAAATGATGGATGTGGTGTTTTGGTGGATGATGGTGTGCGTTTGAATGGTGTAGAAGGTGAGAGTCCTAAAAGGGTTCTCATTTTGATGAGTGATACTGGTGGTGGTCATAGAGCTTCTGCAGAGGCTATTAAGGCTGCCTTCAATGAAGAATTTGGTGATGATTATCAGGTCAGTTTTTCTAATATGATGCTATATAATTTTGCTTTCACTGCTTAGGGAATATCTTGGTGCATTGCTAATAGGGAATTAAAGGAAATGGAAAAGAATATTTTTTTTTTATCATTTGAAACCTGAGAAAACGACAATTTATGTTCTTTCAAGTGTTGTGCAGCTATCATGTTAATTGAATTTGTATATGTTGGTTTAGGATAATGAAACTAATAAAAAAGAAAGGATCGTGTATCCAGTTTTTTATTTTATTTTTGTGGTTCGTGTGTTAAGAGTGGATGTCGCAGGTGTTTATTACTGATTTGTGGTCAGAACATACGCCTTGGCCATTTAATCAATTGCCCAGAAGCTATAATTTCTTGGTGAAACATAAGGCATTGTGGAAAATGACATATTATGGAACTGCACCACGTGTGATTCATCAATCCAATTTTGCTGCTACTTCAACATTTATAGCTCGGTGGGACTTTCTATCTTCTTTGCACATATATTTGTTAGTTATCTTTCCAGGAGCAACATCAGCTTTTGTTTTATCACTTGATGGGAAAAAAAAGCACTCTCAGCTATAACTCCCATGGGGCAACTCTAATGACCAAATTTTGTTTGTAACTCTTTTCCAATTTCTTCATCATCTTCTCAGATGCTGTACTTATATTGTTTGTTCAGGATAGTTTCTATGGTATCCTGTTTTTATTTGATCATTAATTTCTGTTTGTGGTAGAGAGGTTGCAAAAGGATTGATGAAATACCAGCCCGACATCATTATCAGTGTCCATCCACTGATGCAACATGTTCCTCTTCGTGTATTGAGGGCGAAGGGGCTCTTACAGAAGATAGTTTTTACCACTGTAGTCACCGATCTAAGCACTTGTCATCCTACATGGTTGATTCTGTATATGTTGTTTTTGTTATTTTATTGGTACCTCATTATTAGAGTTTTGATACCTTACATCTGTTGGTTAGGTTCCATAAAGCTTGTGACGAGATGTTATTGCCCATCAACAGATGTATCGAAGAGGGCAATGAAAGCTGGGCTCGAGCCCTCACAGATTAAGGTTTATGGCCTTCCTGTACGACCTTCTTTTGTGAAGCCAGTTAGACCAAAGGTTAGTCATCATTCTAGTTGATTACTGAACATGGTTACCTATTTGCTCATGGGATCTTGGCAGCCTGATGTGTTAACATTGCACCAGTATTTAACAGTATTATTCTCAGGATGGAAGATAATAAGACTGTCTATTATATTGAAGTTATATTTTTTTTTCTATGCAAGCTTGAAGTTGAAGTAAGAAATGATATCGAGCAGGTTCCTTAGAAAGACAAACTGACTTTGATAAAACTTGACCCGGGGCATGAAAAACGTTGTCATTTATTTAACTCCTTCAGCTTATTTCATTTGGATTTGTTAGGGTGAATTACGAAGAGAACTAGGAATGGATGAGGATCTTCCGGCTGTGTTGTTGATGGGTGGAGGGGAAGGGATGGGTCCCATTGAGGCAACTGCAAGAGCACTTGCGGGTTCATTATATGATGAAAATCTTGGAGAGCCAATAGGTCAACTCCTCGTGATATGTGGTCGCAACAAAAAGCTTGCTAACAGATTACTTTCGATTGATTGGAAGGTTCAAGTCAAGGTATCAACTTATTACTTTTCTCTCCCAATCAGAGTCTCTCATGATTTTTCCAGTTGAACTCTAGATTCTATCTGTGTCATGGAGTTAGGCAGCAAACCCAATAGTCTTTTTTCTACTTCTTGCGACAATGATTTGCATCCCCTTTAAATAATCCACAGCTGTCCTTGTCATTGATATAGTCCATCAACATGCTGAAGCAGTCATTTGGATGACTATAGTGTAGGGATTTTACATCTCTTTCATATATACAAGGCATTAAGCATCCTTGTGCATTCGTAGCCAGCCACAAAGGCATGCATAGTACTGAATATGATGCTACATCATACAGGTGAAGGGTTTTGTCACTAAAATGGAGGAATGCATGGGTGCTTGTGACTGTATTATCACAAAGGTTAGCTTCCCATGACCGTACTGTCATTATCTGCCATCTTGTAATAACTTTGTTTCTGCAGGCTGGACCAGGGACTATTGCAGAAGCAATGATTCGAGGTCTTCCCATAATTTTGAATGATTACATTGCTGGACAAGTAAGTCGGCTAACGTTATTGTAGACTTCAGCATTTATATAACCTCCTTTGTCCATCTTGCGAAGATCTCTAAGAAATGACTCAAGTCGACCTCTTTGTTTACAATGTCCCTTTCTCCTGTATTTTCAAGGATTCTGCATAATATGTTACCATAACATGGATGGAATGTTAGATAATGCGTATCCTGAATGCATTCTTGTTGAAGAAGCACTTTGCAGGTCTCCACCTGGGCATATTTTTAACTCTCACATGATCTTTAACATTACAGGAAGTAGGCAACGTGCCTTATGTGGTTGAGAATGGATGCGGGAAGTTCTCAAAATCACCAAAAGAGATTGCAAAAATTGTTGCTGAATGGTTTGGTCCAAAGGTAGATGAACTCAAGGCCATGTCACAAAATGCACTGAAGCTGGCCAGACCTGATTCTGTATTCAAGATTGTTCATGATCTCCATGAGCTGGTTAGACACAGAAATTTTGCCCCCCAGTATTCCTGTGCAGCTTGACATTGTTCGCCACCTATCAATTTTGATGAGCTCAGAGTGGTGTGTAGTGGTTCACCAAGGCCTGTTGAACTTTCAATTGAAACCAAAAATGAAATATAGGTGTACCCTTTCCACCTCGTATCATTGGATGACTTTGTATTGATTTCACACAGATTAAAATAACTTCTTATACCCCTTTCTCTCTTTCCCCCTCAATCCCATTCTTCCATGCACTATTTCTCATTTCATTTTGGTGAGATGCACTGTATTAATCACGACAAATAGGATTTTACCCATCAATTCAATCATGTTAGAGAATAATATAAATTATATTCTGAAATCTTTATTAACAGTTTCAAGTTTTTAGATGAGATGGTTTCATTGACATGGTATCGGAGCTTTGTTGATCTAACGGTCATAAGTTTGAATCTAACCATCTTTATTTTATTTGATAAAAATCAAGCATAAGATAGTGTGTGTTCGTGGAGTCCAAAGAGCTTTTAATTGAAAATATGTGTTAGAGAATAATATAAACTATACCTTAAAATTTCACCTAACAATTTAAAATTTTAGATAAAATAATTCATTAACAAATCAATTTAAGGATCTGTTTAGAAACAAGGTTGCAATCTCAAAACGCAGCGAGCACCAAGTCTCAATCTTTAAAAGAAGTTGGCACGAGGATTAAAAAGGAAGAGAATCGCCCAAAAAAACAAATATAAGAGGGTCAACTGGGCAGGTAAAAAGTATATATAGGAGTCAGATGGACAAAAAACAAAGTAGGGGGACCAATATGATTTTTGGCATACATGTTTACTTGGGCCAAGTATGGTATGATGGGGTTGAAAGCCCATAAAAAATCTATAAAATCCCCTCAACACCACAGCCTTCCTCACCAGCTCTCAGGAACCCTAGATGACTGCACAGCCGCTTTCATTCTGTCTTCCAAACCAGGTTGAATGCTCAGCCGCTTATATGCATTTTAGCAATCTCTTATCCCTTTTTCTTCTTCTTTAATCATGGCGATGATGAAGTGCTTCAAATTTCTGACACCTCTTGTATGAGAGGAGCTTTTCGGAGCTCTTCTTTGAGCACAGAAAGCAACTCTCTGAGCCTTCCTTCTTACTTTGTTTTTTCTTCAGATTTTCGACGTTTTTGTTTTTTGTTTTTAAATTTCATCTTTAGTTGCAAGAAAACACGAAAGATATCTCTTCTTCGCAATAGCAATTTGCTAGCAAAGCATGAAAAAAAATGTTTTCACATGGATCATAACAATTGTGTTAGAAAGTTTCTTGTTTTATAACACAAATACAGCCGAATCGCTGGTTAAATCCATTTTTCCCCAGATACTATCTTGTTTGCAGGGATCCCAACTTCTCTTCCTCGTCTGCTTGAATAACTCGATCAGATTAAACGACCCAACTTCCCTGTTCGTCTTCATCAAATAAAGCTAGCAAGAAATCATCTTTAAGCATTTCTTGGCCTCCTGCACTTCTCCATTAAACCTATCTGCTATAAAAATGGGACAGAGCCAAATCATGATACCAATCGTACTCTCATTTTGAAAAAATGAATAGTTTAAAACCTTTTATATAAGGAACAATTATGGCTATTGGATTTCTACCAGAAAATTCTTTACATGTAATGGGAGCTGCTTGAACCCTTTTTCCTTTGTTCTTTTCAGGGGTTTAGTTTGAGACGTTTTGTATAAGCCAAATCTGTTATTTTTGAAGATGCGATTGAGAAGAGAAGCTTCAATGATAGATTATTTAGGGTTTATAATTGTTTGGTGTAAAAAAAATTAATACACATATTTAATCAAATAAAGTGAAAATTACCTGATTTGATAGATAAGAAAAGATAGATACAGATACAAAATTTATTATATGGCAATAAAAATAGATTTTTATAAGAAAGCAATCATTTAAATTTTACTGGAAAAACTTAATATTCTAGATTGTTTTTTCTATCAATGTATTTGTTAGTTTTTTGTTGAATAAAAACTGAAAGTAATTATAATAAATTTCTAAAAAAAAACAATAAAAAACATCCCTTTAATTGAATCCTTTTCTCTTATTAATGTGTTGGGATACCATAAATTAAATAGTTAGTGTGGAGATTGTTTTTTTTTTTTTTATCATTATAATTATATCACATTAACTTGGGATAATCATTAACATTAAAATTTCATAAAATTAGTTAAAATACACGTATATTATCTGGAATATCACATTAATTTAAAGAAAAAAGAAGAGAGAAAAAGAAGTCGAGTAGGGGTGATAAAAGGCTGTTGTGGAGAAGGGCAAGACTAAATTGAATGACAGGTGCAGAAAACATAAAATACTAAAATCTATTTTTACTTGATTCATTTGTGATCCTCACTTATCCAAGAACATTGACAGCTTCTTGGCCCTCTTCAAATCTCAGTGTCTATATATCTCATAGATTGAAACATAACAAATGAAGAACTTTTAAGGATGCTAAAGTAACTGAATTTGTGTCTCTAAACAGATAACTGGTACCTCTAAATACGAATACAGAATCCACAGAGGGCATCACTTGAATGATATTGCCATGGCATCTGAAACACGTGTGGTATGTCCCAAGGGGCTTGATCAAAATTGTCAATACTGTTTCGGTTTTTCTATTGGTACGGAACGTTTTGGTTTCGGAGCATTTTGACGTGTTGTTTCGGGGTTGTATTGTTTATATATATATATATGAAGAAAAAAATATTAATTTAACAAGCATAATTAAAATTCAAGATAAATTAACTTTAAATTATACAATACAAACACAAAGTCAAATAAACATAATCTCAAATTAGAAACACAATCACAAGTTAATCAAAATAAGGAGGATTTTAAGGCCGGAACGGCACACCTGGAACGGCACACCCGGAATGGTACTAAGACGTTTCGGCCGGAATTAAAATCGAGACGAAAACAACACCGTTTCGTCTCAATTTTTTTAATAACACGAAACGTTCCGGTTGTTTCAGCCGGAACAGAACGCTTGACAACATGCGAATGGAGCCCCTAAGATTTTCTTTCCCAGAGAACCTCATGAGCTGCCAGGTCATCTCAAGAACTGGATGATGTGTTTGTGTTAAAAAATCACCACCTGTCACAAGTCCTTGAAAAGTTGCTGACTCTAATAAACTAAAAGCAAAATGTCAGAGTTTAGAGTCTTTGATTTACATGGATTCTGGGCATTATCGTAGCCGAGTTTAATACAGAAAGAACCTGATGAATAGTCATGATTCATGGTTGTGAAAGATGAGAACTTTATAGCAGATCTATGATAGCCCAGTTCAAGTTTTGGATTTTTGTTTCATTTTTTTGGGATTTGATGGTGTTTCTTCGTGGGTTTTGGATGATGGGTTGGAAGTACAAAGCTGGGTTAGGACTGATAAGAACTGTTGTGATAACAAAGGTAACTTATGCAGAATTCACTCAGGTAAGACTTCATTTCATATGTTCTCTATGGGTTTGTGGGAAATGTTCTATCTGACTATTTTTGGTTTGCATACTCGTGTCCGACCATTTCATAAAAGGTGGGACACCAGAACTGATAATAAAAATGAATGCTTGGCTTGATATTCAATTAAAGATAAAGAGCCTATAAATAGGCATTACATAGTACATAATGAACCCACTAACCCACATCACCATTAACCCACTAACCCATGATTCTAGCAACACAATCACCACTCTTTTAGCCACCTAAGCACATCCTAAAGACTAGGTCCATTATGACTAAATCAACATAAAATAAATAATTAAATAAAACAATGAATTAAATAAATAAACTTTAACACCCTTCCTTAAACTGAAATCTGCAGATATCAGTTTAAAAGAAATCATCCTTCTTCAATGCTCTTAATTACTGCTGAATGCGAACACATTCCAAGTAAACCACGCAATTTCACAAATGCAGCAAGTTTAAGAGGTTTGGTTTGTATGTCAGCAACTTGATCTTCACTTCGGCAATAAATTAGATTGATCATGCCATCATTATTGAGATCTCGCAAGAAGTAGTATCTCACATCAATGTGCTTGCTTCTCCCATGTAACACCGGATTCTTGGAGAGTTTGATAGCTGAGTTGTTATCATAAAATACCGTTGTAGCTCCAATTTGCGGAAACTGTAGTTCTTCAAGAATTCTTGTTATCCAAATAGCTTGACAAGCACAAGCTGTGGCAGCAATAAATTTGGCTTCGGTGGTGGATAAAGTAACAATTTGTTGCTTTTTCGAAGACCACGAAACCGCACCTGTGCCCATCATAAAAACAAAACCCGAGGTGCTTCTCCTGTCATCTTGATCTCCTGCATAATCATTGTCAGTAAACCCAACCAACTCCATCTTTTCTCCTTTCTTGTAGAACAACCCAAAATCCTTAGTTCCTTGCAAGTAACGAAGGATCCTCTTGGCTGTCAGCAAGTGCATTTCCGTGGGATTTTCCATGTACCTGCTGATTAGACTTACAGAATACATAATATCAGGTCTTGTTGCAGTTAAATACATTAAACTGCCAACAATTTGCTTGTAAAGTGTGTTGTCCACTTTCTTCCCTTCTTGATCTTTGTTGAGCTTCAAACCAAATTCAGTCGAAGTACTAACAGGATTGCAATCCTTCATTTGAAATCTTTCTAGAATATCATGCACATATTTCTTTTGAGAAATAAAAATGCCATTTACAGTTTGCATCACCTCTATGCCAAGAAAGTAATGCATTAACCCAAGATCAGACATTTCAAATTCAACCATCATAGAACTCTTGAAATCCTTAAACATATCAGCATCATTTCGTGTAAATAAAAGATCATCAACATATAAGCAAGCAATAAGCAATTTCCCCCCATCTCCAATTTTAACAAATAATGAATGCTCATATGGACACTTATGAAATCCTTCTCTTAAGAAATAAGACTCAATACGACTATACCAAGCTCGTGGAGCTTGTTTTAAACCATAAAGAGCCTTTTTCAAATGATATACTTTATCCTCACATCCAATCTTAATATGACCAAGAGGTTGATCAACAAATACCTGCTCCTCCAAGTTTCCATGCAAGAATGCCGATTTGACATCAAGCTGGAAAATAGGCCATGAATTCCGTGCGACCAATGCAATTATCAACCGAATTGTATCATGTCTTGCAACAGGAGCAAAAACCTCCGTATAATCAATTCCATACTCTTGCTTATACCCCTTGACCACCAATCTCGCCTTATACTTATCAACTTCACCATTTGCCTTCAATTTGGTTTTGAAAACCCATTTTACGCCAATGGATTTTTGTCCTGGTGGCAGATCAGTCAGCTCCCATGTGTCATTTCTTTCAATGGCATCAATTTCATCATCCATTGCTTTTCTCCATTTTTCTTCTTTGACAGCACTTTCAAAGGTCATGGGATCACAATATGCAAACAAAGCAAAATAGGTAAGTGGATCTTCAATTCCATTTACCTCATAATCTTCCATCCAAGTAGGCCTTTTACGGATACGAGGACAAGGTGGAGCTGCTGCAACAGGAGCTACTGCCATGGGTGGGAAATTTCCAGCAGCTGCTCCTGTTGTTGAGTGAATTTCAGCAGCTGTTTCTGAGCAAGGCTGTTGCAAAATGGCTGCTGTTGCTGGCCCCAAATCTGCATCTACTTCAAAATCAGCATGCATAGGCTACTGCCTATCCCAATCCCAAGTTTTCACTTCATCAAACACAACATCACGGCTAGTCACAATCCCTTTTTGTAAGAGGATTGTACAATTTATAGGCCTTTGAACACTCACTCATGCCAAGAAACACACATTTTCCCCCCTTATCATCTAACTTCTTTCTTTTCTCATCCGGGACATGTGCATATGCTATGCACCCAAAAATTCTGAAATACTCAACATTGGGTTTCCTCCCACTCCATGCTTCTTCAGGTGTCATGTTCTGGACTGAAAAAGTAGGGCTTTTATTCAGCACATGAATACTCCAATTTACTGCTTCCGGCCAAAATTCCTTTGGGATTTTTCCTCTAGCTAGCAGGCTCCTCACCATGTTGAGGATTGTTCTGTTTTTTCTTTCGGATACACCATTCTGCTGTGGTATGTAGCTAGCTGTGAGTTCCTTGCGAATACCATGCTCTTCACAAAAAACATCAAATTCAGTTGAACAAAATTCACCACCACGGTCTATTCGGAGAGTCTTAATGAGCTTCCCTGCCTCATTTTCAGCTTTAGCTTTAAAGCTTTGAAACACATGAAAAGCTTCTGCCTTGTGCTGTAAAAAATAAACCTATGTCTTCCGAGTAAAATCGTCAATGAAGGTGATTAAATATTTTTTACCTCCATTTGAAGATGGACTAATCGGTCCACAAATGTCCGAGTGCACCAATTCAAGAGCATGCTTTGCTCTCCATGATTTGCTTTGAGGGAATGGAGAATGATGTTGTTTGCTAACAACACAATCTTCACATATTTGTGCAGGAATATCAATTTCAGGAAGCCCTTTCACCATATTCTTCTGCTGAAGAGTTTTTAGACCTCTAAAATTCAAATGGCCATAACGGAAATGCCAAAGCCATGTTGGGTTCTCAATTTCAGCAATAAAACAGGGCTGTGATATCACAATTTCTAATGGAAACAGCCTATTCCTATTCATTTTCACTACAGCAATTGACCCTCTCAAAGGATCATAAATTTCACAAACACCATTCTTTATAGTCATCTCATACCCCTTCTCTTGCAATTGACCAACACTCAATAAATTGCTTTTCAAATCAGGCACATAAAGCACATCAGATATTGTTTCTACAAAACCATTCTTGGTTCTAATCTCAATATCACCCTTTCCTAATGCATTCACAGTAGAGTTATCACCAAAACTTCATCGTCGAATTAAAATCTTCATTTAAGTAAATAAAAGAAGACTTACACCCACACATGTGATTGCTGCAACCCGTATCCACAAACCAAATTTCGGACTCTGGCTGCTGCTCCCGAGACCCCTCGCTTCGCTTCGGGTTGTCTCCACAGCCATTAGCAGAGTTTCCTCTTCCCTTCTCTCGGCAAAATGTGACATTTTAGCCTTGTCACTGGGTATCCTGGCATCACACTCAGATCGGTAATGCTGAAATTTGTGACATCGAAAACATTCGATCTTAGACTTGTCACCTTTGCCTCTGTTTTGCCCCTCAACACCCCTAAACTGTCCCCTGCCTTTGCCAAAATTATCACCAGCCCTAAATTGGTTTCTGTAACCATCTCCCCTGTCTCGGTTCCCATCTCTGCCTCTCCCCTTGCCTCTTCCTTGGAAATTTAAGGAATGAGAATAATTTGTAGCTTTTAGGGCCTGCTCATTTGTATGTGAGCCCCTCAACATTTTCTGCTCATGCACAAGCAGGGAGCTTTGCAGCTCATCAATGGAGAGTTTTTCAACATCTCTGGACTCTTCGATTGAACAAGCTACATAATCAAATTTTGGTGACAGTGAACGCAATATTTTTTCAACAATCACATTATCATCCATCTTTTCTCACCGTGAAACCTCATCTTGTTGCATATCTCCATTGTCCTGGAACAATAATTTGTGACTGGTTCCCCAATTTGTATCTGCAAAGTCTCAAAATCCCGTCGCAAGGCCTGAAGTTGTGCACGCTTCACCCTTGTCGACCCTTGATATTTCAGCTTCATGGAGTCCCATATGTCTTTGGAAGTTTCTTTGCTAAGAATTGTTTCCAAAATGGGACGATCGATTGCTTGAAATAGATAATTTTTTGCCTTCAAATCCTTCAGCCTTCTCCCTTCCAGCTCTGATTTTTGAGCATCGGTCAAGATAGTAGTCACTTCAGGGTCTTCAATTCCAGCTTCAACAATCGGCCAATACTCCTTGGACCGAAGGAAATTCTCCATCAGCATGCTCCAATGGTCACAATGACCATCAAAACGTGGGATGGCTGCTTGAACAAAAGAGGATTCAGATGTCATCGTCGTTCTTGAGCTGCTGTGAACGTCTTTGAAAATGGATGAAAAATTGGAAGTTAGGGATTTTGTCTTTCGGGTGGACAAAATTTGTGAAGTCTCGGCTTGGGAAAGTCAGGAATTTGGGTGGGTTTCAGTGATTTGGGTGGGCTGCTCTTGTTTCTCTCGGCTGCTCACAATCAAAATTTGAGAAGAAAATGGCTGAAATTTTGGTTCTCTCGTTACTCTCGTCTCTCTCCTCTCGGGATTGTTTTTTGGGAAATTTAGGGATTTTTGGTTTGTGTCTCATCTGTGAAAAATGTTGAAAAAATGGGCTAAGGATTTTGGGCTCTCACTCTCTCTTGTCTGCACACAATTGCAAATAAGAGAATTTAGGGATTTTAGGGTGTTTTTGGCTCTCTCGTTTGCTCACTCACAGGTTGGGCTTTTTGGCTCTCTCTCTCATTTGCTTACAAATGAATTGAAAGAGCTTTGGGAATTAAAGGGTGTTAGGCTCTGATACCACTGATAATAAAAATGAATGCTTGGCTTGATATTCAATTAAAGATAAAGAGCCTATAAATAGGCATTACATAGTGCATAATGAACCCACTAACCCACATCACCATTAACCCACTAACCCATGATTCTAGCAACACAATCACCACTCTTTTAGCCACCTAAGCACATCCTAAAGACTAGCTCCATTATGACTAAATCAACATAAAATAAATAATTAAATAAAACAATGAATTAAATAAATAAACTTTAACAAGAACGTCCTAACATTTTGTTTCTCCATCCACCATGGCTTAAACTTTGTGTTTTTGTTCCTAGCAGAAGACATCTAGAACAACTTCTAAATTCCTTGGTTATATCAATGCAGGGCCATCCCCAAGAAACATAACATGATGACAAAGAGCTTGCGATTTGCATAATAAATCTTGAGCTCGAGTCAGGGTGTGCACCCCTTGTAAGAAGAGCCTGAGACAACTGAGTTTTTACTCGTTTACCTGAGCCCACAAAATATATTTTCCGGCGGTGGAGTTTCCTCGCATCCAATTTTTTTTTGCAGGGCCCTCTCGGCACCATTCGTTGCGACTCTAGGCACGTCCTTGACAATACCCCTTGCAATGCTAGCTGATATGGTTATACAAGGCCGTCACTACTCTGCAATTTTCATATTAGGATGCATTCAGGTATACTTCTCTTAATCATCCTGCGAGTTCATTTTGTTCCTGTTATCTATATGAACCCATATCAGGATGCTTTCAGGTCACTTCCTTTCCTCTATCCCTCAAGTTTGTTTTTTATCTGTTATCTATATGAACCCTCGTACAGCGAAAAGTCGTGTTCTAATCCTGAGATCTTGACAGCATCCTCACCTCAGTTTCAAACTCGAGAAAGCAATATTAAGGTGATGATAAGGGCACAACATACTTCTACTAATTAGCTTTATTGGACACGGGTTTCTGCAGGTTTTATTATAGCCAACATTTCGGATAAATTTCGGTGAAGAGGGAGTAATTTTAGCAGAGGCCTGTAAACAAAGAGGAATATACACAAATTTTGGGAAGAAACAACTCTCTCTCTCATCTGCTGTACTATGAACAGAAAGAAGTAGCTTTCTGAGGGGTGCAGCTCCACTGATCAGGGTCCAGTTTTCTCTCTAGAAATCACCGGTTCGAGTCTCACAAATCTCATGGCCGCTGGAATCTTATATGATCGTTAATTTCGGGGTTCATGGTATTAGTGGAGATGCGAAAAGCTGGCCGGACACTCACGTTACCAAAAAATAGAAGAAAAAGAGAAGTAGCTGCTTCTTGTTCTTTAACATATGCTATGATAGTCTGTCAAATGTATTTACTGGTATAGCCGTCATCCTTCATCCCTGGAAGTAGAGTTTCTCATTTGAAATAAGAATAAGTAGCTAAAACAATGTTCTTATAGTTTGTTTCTAACGATACCAATATCCCACATCGGTAAGGTCCAACAGCTTCTAAGCTTCATCTACCATCTCTCTTTGAGATTCAAATTTTATGATAAAATCCATTGCAAGGCTATGAACCTGAACGCAGGACAATACTTTCTGTGTTTTGTATTAAGTCCTAACTTGTTTTTTTTAATCAAAATTTAATTTTTTTAATGTCTTTGGATTGTTTTGATATATAAAAGTCAAAAAAAATTTCAAAAAATAAAAATATGATATTATTTAAATATATTGTCCAGTATTTTTAAACAGTTGGTAACAGATTTGGGCTAATATCATTACTTTATACATTTTATACCACCAGATAAGTAATCAACCTTGCCCTTTTACACTCTCAGGCACCAGTTTTTCTTTTCTTCGTTGATTTTATAAAAACTAAAATAACATAATTACACAAAACGCACACTACCAAGATTATGCTGGGCTGAGTTGCTTCCAGCTTCCTAGCTGAACTTGAACAGCCTGGCCTATATTTTCTAGGAAATAAAATAAAAATAGTTTTGAGATTCTTTATATTGTCAAGTGTTTTTGTGAGACGTGATAGCTTTTATGGAAATTTAAAAGGAGAAATAAGAGACCAAATAAAAAAATATAAACATAAGCAAGGAAAAAGATAGAGAAGGAAAATTGATTACTTTTGTTAAAATTATAGGGGTTTGATTGGAAAGTATTAAATTATTGAAATATAAGTGGAGTATTAATGAAACTACAAGGGTACAATTATAGTTTATAAAAAAAACAAGATGACAACAAAAAACCGGACAGGTTTTTGTTATTTTAGGAGACTTCCGTTTACAGACCCACCACTCATCTTCTCTTCCTTGTAAGCTCCAAAATATCAGAAGAGCACACAAAAATCAGTCAAATCTGACTGAATTTGCAAAGCCAATCGAATGGACAAAGGGAAAGCAGTGATGGGATCAGGGAGAAGATGGGCTGTTGATTTCACTGACAACTCAACCACTCTCTTCTCGTGATATCCCTGATCCTCCTGGCTTCTATCGCGCCTCTCAAGAGCAGGTACAGTTCCCATAATCCCCTTCTCTTTCTGCTGATTTGATTTGATTTGATTAGTGTGTTTTTGGGGGGGTTTGATTGTGATGTGCTTTGCAGGATGATTCGGCCGTTACCAAGCAAAAAAAGGATGCTGAAGCTAATTGGAAATCTCAGGTTTCTTTTTTTTCCCTTTTTTTCTGTTAAATTTTTTATTTTTTTCAAAAAACAAATCTGGGGTTTTGTTATTGATTGAAAAAAAAATTTGTGGGTTTTTGTTATTGATTCATTGGCTTTGTAGGAATTAATTTATATGCATAGAAATATGAGAAATTTTGCGATTTATCAGTACTACGTTTAGTAGCTTCAGAGATGCATTGGACTGTAAAGAAAGTTTATATTCTATTTATATAGGGTCTTAACAAGTTAAAGTTTTTATCTTTAATGGGTAGTGGATAAAAGGGTAGAATATAATAGGGAGTAACTTTGAGGATACTTTTGTGGATTTTTTTTATAAAAAAAAATAGTATAGTAGCCAAAAATAATTGGCAAAAAATAGCACATCCCCAAACTTATTCTATTTATAGAGGGTCTTCACAAGTTAAAGTTTTTATCTTTATTGGGTAGTCGGTAAAAGGGTAGAATATAATAGGGAGTTACTTTGAGGATTTTTTTGTGGAGTATTTTTTTTTATATAAAAAAAAAATAGTATAGTAGCCAAAAATATTTGGCAAAATATCACATCCCCAAACTTATTTGTAAAAAGTAGTACAGTTTGATGAATGGAGATTTCATTTACCTTAGCAGGCTGCTCAAGCCTGGTACAAAGCAATTACTTTACAAACTGAAGAATCAATTAACTATTGCAACCTCCAGTCAATTACAAATAGTAATATACTTTGAATTGTTCAGTGCCTTCTGCAATGACAACGTCTTATATAGCGTCAACTAGACAAAATTTCTTAACCATCTCTTTGAGAGATTTGAGAGAGAAGTTGTTTGGCACACTGAAAACAACTCTACACCAATCACATTTCTCTAAGTTGGAAAGCTGTAAAGCATGTTGGAGTTTATGTTTGCTGTAATATATGGATTGAAAACAATGTGATTTTGTTTTTGTAGAAGAGATAGCGGTTTGTTGTTAGTTTATGATCATGAAAAGATTGAGTGAAGGCACTGTAAGTTATTATGGTGTGAAATTTTGAATTTGTAGAAAATGGGATTGTCTAGCTCACGAGTTTGTTTTGAATCTGGTATATTATTTGTTAGTTGCTGGTTGTTAAAGATAAAAGGAGATGGCTTAAAGCAGCAATGATGGAGTTAGGGAAATTGGGTGAATAAGGGATTAGGGAACAACAATAAATGTTGTTGTGAACGAGGGGAAGAGAGGGATTTTGTGAGCTGAGTGGTCATGATTATGGGGTCTTGAACGACACTGATTTTGAATCTTGGAACAAGCAGTAAACTGTATATTTCATGTTTGGGCTGCTCGTAGTAAATTGACATGGCCATAGGACACATGCCTTTTTTTCCTGCAAGCTGTTAGAGTACAGCTCCGTGCTGTTCATTTATCATTTTGATTCACATGTTTCTGAATTATTATTATTTTTTAAAGTTTTTTAATGGATATATTGTTGAAACATCATCTTTTATATGTAAACAGAAAGCTTGGGAAGTGGCACAAGCCCCCTTCAAGAACTTGCTAATGATGGGTTTCATGATGTGGATGGCTGGAAACACAGTGCATCTATTTAGCATTGGGATTACTTTTTCTGCTCTTTGGCAGCCCATAGGTGCTCTTCAAGGAGTTGGGAAAGGTAAGCTGGACAGAGCCCTATTTTTCACTGCACTTTTTCATGTTTCTCTAAAAAAATGAGGGGGGTGGGTGGGCGAGCAACCCACTTTGTCCGCCATCAAGTTTTTCTTGCCTTCATGGTACTTCTGCCAAAACCTTTATGACTATTAGGCAATACAAAATTAAACAGGCATTCTTCATGTGCTAAAAATCTTTTGAATTCTACTGTAGATTTTAGGGAGAAATCAAGCTGTTTTTGTATTACTTTCTTTTTCTCTATATCTGGGAACTTCTCTAACAATACAAGATGTCTTTCAAAATTCAAACCAGTACCCTGTCCTCCCTCCAATATGATATTATTTGCTACTATCCAGCTCCTGTAAAGAATATATTGTAGAGGGATTGTATCAATGTTCATCAACTGCTTAATCTGTACATGAGAATCAGATCATTTTGTGGGCAATCTAGCTAGACCCTTCCTTTTTCACTCGATAATTTCCCTGAACTTAACCTCAGAGTTTTGTTTTAAAATATCTTTATTCTGTTTATTTTCTAATAAGTGGCCTTTTCTTTTCGGTTCTGTCCATATTGGCCTTGTTTTATCCACTAACTTTCCATGTTGAAATCTGTACCTGCATCTACCATGCTTTTAGAGTGGGTAGGGATTAGATAGGTTCTCATAACAATTGGCATGTGCATCTTTATGTCGTGAAGCTCGTTAATTTGATCATCAATCCATTTTGTTTTTCTTGCAGTTTTTGAGCCATACAAAGACAGTAAAGTGGATCTTCTTGCACCTAAGTTAGTCTTTATTGCCCTCAATTTGGGTGGTTTAGCATTGGGTATTTGGAAGGTAAGATGCATTTTCTGCTTCTTTCTTGCATGGGTTGCGGTTTGAGAAAGAAAAGGAAAAAACAGAAGATTCAAAGCAAGTATATCCGACAATATGTTTTCATGTTCAAATTTTATTTTTATTTTGGCAGCTTAACACTTTGGGACTTCTTCCTACACACGTATCAGACTGGGTTTCATCCTTGCCCCCTGCTAAGGTTCATTTCTTCTTCCCAATTTCAAGTTGCAATTAAGCATTAAAAAGAAAGGAATAGAAAAGACATAACTAGCATGTTATCCTCCTTTTGTGTGTTGCAATTCGTTTGCATGTTCTTATATTGTGTGGTACATGACTTCTGGTTGGAGTAGAAGGTTTTTCTACATTTAAGACTGAAGGCTCTTTGAACAGTTTTTGCCACTTGGACTATATGGCTCCAGTGTGTCGATTTATCGTAAAAGATTCTTTATTCTTACAAGGACATGGATACCGCAAAATGCGTTACCTATTATTGCTATCCATCTCCTCTCACTGGATGGTGTCACTATTCCTTCTTTAAATGTTTTGAGGCATTGACTTCAATCAGTAGTTATTTTTACATTCTACGAGAAAAGAAATACAGAATTGAATCAATTATGAAGCCTGTTAGAGTAAATTAAGAAAAAACAGGGAGAAAGGGGATTGCCCGGCTGATGGGACCTAGGAGTTTCAACCAAGCTCATGCTTTGTATTTTTGTTTTTATTTGCAGTCTCTACATGAGACTGCCGCAACTGGCCGCTGGATATTGACTATTGCTATGCTTTGCTCTGTGGTTCATTCAATAATTCTCACATGGTGAAGAGTTGCTACAACTGCCTTTAATTGATTGCACATTGCCCCAGTAAAGAGTCAGCAATTTAGCCAAAAACAATTTTATGTCATGAATCCTGGAAGCACCAAGTTTTGATCTAGGACCAGGAACCTTACTTTCTTGCTTAATTTTCAGGAGGTTGAATATTCCGGTGGCGGTATGCCTCTGCGCTAACGTGCTGCGTTTATATCATCATTCACCATCTTCTGGCAAGAGAGGTGGGGGAAAAGAAGTTGCCATAGCAGGGCCAGATTTGGATCTACTCTTGGGCTAGTGGCTTGTTCTTCATGGCTGTGGCCACCATTACAGTGGTGCCATTTAGGCTCTTTTAAATTTCTTAAACCAATTAGATCGTTAATGAATTGGAGGCAGTACACTATTAGTCCATCTTGTACCTGTGATAAATCTTGTCCATCTTCGAAAATTAATGACATTCCCAAATTTCCTGCCATGATGTGTTAGAAAGCGTTCTGTCTTCCAGAGAGGAAAAAAGAAAAAGAAAAATATATTTTGCACACGAAATGGATCTTTAACTGTGTATTTTACACGGCATGTTGTTTATTAGCTCACAATCACTGTCATATGCTTATGTATCTTTAACTGTGATTATTTTTTTCACTTGAAAATACAATTAAGTTAGTGTTTTTTAATAGTTTTAATAAATTAATGTAAAAAAACATTATGTTAATATATTTTCAATTAAAAAGTATTTTAAAAAATATCATGTATCCAAATATGTACACAGATTTTGCAATTGTAAGCTGCATGGACCCGTGAAACGATAAGCTTCTTGTGCTTGCATTGCCTGATGCCCTAGCTAGTACCTCCCAAGACCCTCTTCAGATTCTCCATTCAAGATTCTCGAGTAGATTCCAAAGATACCATTAAATTTCCAGGCAGAAATGAAGGGAACAGAACGTGAAAAAAAGGAAACAATTGACAAAACCCATTAAAAGGCCAGCGTTCGAATAAATTTGTGATATAATCATTTAAATAAAACGCAGCATTCAACTCAAGAAGTCGATATGTCCGAGTGGTTAAGGAGATAGACTTGAAATCTATTGGGCTTCGCCCGCGCAGGTTCGAACCCTGCTGTCGACGTCTATTCTATTTTAGTTTGTTTGACACATTTCAAAAATTTGAAACAAATTAAATTTTTTATTTAAAATTAATTTTTTTTAGTGTTTTTAGATCAATTTATATTCTGATATCAAAAATAATTTTTAAAAAATAAAATAAAATCATTTTAATATATTTTTAAATAAAAAATACTTTTAAAAACAATATTAACAACACTGTCAAACATGCAGTAAGAAAATTTACTGCCTACTTTCCCTCATTATCTGCATCTGAGTAGTGTCCTCGCCAAGCAAATGTCACAGCAAATTCCATAGTAGCAAGCATAAAGATTCAGAACAATATGACATGTCCTGGAAATCATTGTGATTCTCGATGGATACAAGCAGTTAATCATATCACCGGAAAAGTTTAACTTATCAGATGAATCACCGAAATATAATTTATATTATTCTTTAATATATTTTCTCAGGTGAAAGATTTTTGAGTTTAAAACTTGCACATAGACCCACCATATCTTATGCTTGATTTTTATTAATTAGAATAAGGGTATTGAGATTCGAACTCGTGGCCGCTAGGTCAACAAAATTCTGATATCATGTTAAAGAATCATTCATCTAAAAGTTTAAGTTGTTAGGTGAGGATCTAAAATATGATTTATATTATTCTCTAACATACTCTATCAAGCAAAAAGCACTTTGAGCTTGAAACTTGCACAGACTATATATTGTCCTATGTTTGATTTTTATCACATGGAATAAGAGTGATGAGATTTCAAATTCATAACTACTGGGCCAACAAGATTCTGATACTTTATCAAGAAACTAATTTATCTAATAACTTAATTTTTTATGTAAAATGGTTACGTGACCCAAACGGACTAGAAAGGTGCATGCCCTCGCTGATAACAACCATCCAAAAACACATGGAAAGAAAGATATAAAAGTGAAGCTTACGAAACATCAAAACGTCGATATGTCCGAGTGGTTAAGGAGATAGACTTGAAATCTATTGGGCTTCGCCCGCGCAGGTTCGAACCCTGCTGTCGACGCTTCTCTTATTTTTTTGACTTCTCGATTAAATTGTATTTTTTATTTGGTCCTTCAAGTTTTGATGATGTATTAAAGCCGTCCCTATACTTTTTTCTTTTACATGGATCCTCCGTTAGGGTTTCCCCATTCAACTTCTTTCCACCTGACAATTAGTTTTTTATATTATGGATACATCTCTAGTATATATGATATGGAGTATGCCAAGGATTAAAAAAAAGTATATAGTGAGCACTTTTGAAACATTAACAAGAAGTTTAAGGCAACCATTTTAATTTGTCATATCTAATTTGGAAAAAAAATGGTTTTGAGTTGTAAAATTATTTAATTCGCTCATGAATGATAAATACTTTTTATTGATATGATAATGAGTTTTTTTTTGCTTTACATGATATTGTTTCGATTAAGTTTTATCGGTTTTACTAAATCAATAAAATCATTAAAAATTTTAACTAAATTAATCGAGTTTTATTAAAATAATAATTTTATTTAATTGGAAAAAAAAATCCTGGATTTTTAAGATAGATTCACTAGTCAAGATTTAAATCCAACATCAGTATCAGGGTTTATAGTAATTTTCTCATGAATCTCTTGAGTATTCTTCTTTTGACTAATGTATTTTGAAGAAAAAAAAATATTTATTTTAAATTAAAAAAACTAGTGTTTTTAAATTATTTTTATATGCTCATATAAAAAATAATTCTTAAAAAATAATAAAAATATTATTTTAATATATTTGTAAATAATAAAATATTATCAAAAACAATCTCAACTCAATTAACAAAAACAATCAGTGTCTGTTTGAGAGTGTGGTTGTAGTTGCGGTTGCTTTTGAAAATATATTTCGTTTAGAAATGCATCAAAATGATATTTTTTTTATTTTTTAAAAATTATTTTTAACATCATCACATCAAAATTATTTAAAAACACACAAAAAAAAATTAAAATAAAATAAAATTTTTTTTTTTTTCAAAAACACTTTAAAAAATTCTTCCAAACACCTCCTCAATCACATGATAAAAGAACTTAACTTTTGATGCCACCTGCCCTCAAGTCAAATAAAACAGAACTTTGGTCTGAATCAATAATTCCAGCCCATGGTTTTGCCCATGGAAATTCCTAACAGTAACAGACCATTATCCTCTCACTTTCAAAGGAAACTTCCACAGAGCACTAACATCCTTCTGTAACCAGATATTCCATTCCGTACCTTTCTTGGGCTTTAGTTTAGGCTGTTGTTTACTAGCAAACTCCATATCAACTGGAGTCCATCTTTGCAAAAACTCCAAATCAACTTTGTAGAAACCCTAACCATCCATGGACAAGTGGTGCCTGCTCCATCATTGACCCGACTTCTAGGCTGTCTTCGTCAACAAAATGAACGGTTCCTTTGAAAAGAAATCGAAGGTTTGTCCACTCATCAAAAACCATAAAGAATCTACTCTCCAAGTCGTTGCCCTAAAGGTCCACCAAACCTTTATTTTTTCATCATCATCTCTCTTTCATCGAATCAAGAAAATCCCATCAAAATAACAAACTTGCAAATCTAAGATTAGATCTTCCCTTTCCTTAATTATCTCTTCTTGGTAATTCTATTTAGAGATTGAATCTTTTTGTAACCGAAACATCAAAGTTACTATTTTTTTATTGATATTGTCATTTTGATCTAATAAATCCTCGTTGTTTGGTCGAAGATCGAAACTTTACCTTAATTATTTTTCATGGCTACAAGGAACTCTGTTTTTGCAAACCCAAAACCCTGTGAGCATCTTGCAGATTATAAACTGAGGCATGGCTTGAGTGGATACAAATCCATTCAAAAGTGGCTCAAAGCAAATCCTTATGGAAATACAAGCATTAAAATGTGTGAAACAAAGATTCCCAGATGCCTTTTTTGCAGTGGGTATCATCAAGGTAGACTGTTTCTGTGTTTGATTTGCTCTTCAGTGTCTTGTTCGGACCACACCCTTTTGCATACTCAATCTGAGTATGGTCATGATATAGCTGTTGATATTGAAAGATCGGAACTTTATTGTTGTTTATGTAGTGATCAGGTATATGATCCTGATTTTGATAAGGTTGTCGTATCTAAAATATTTTATGGATATGCCAAGTAAGACACATGATAGTGTTATTGATGATTTGATGAGAAGATCAAGCAAGAGGAGGAGGTTGAATTTCAGTGGTGGATTTGGATTTGAAAAGGTCCAAACTTTTGGTTTCGATGAGTGATCGAAGGGCGAAATCGTGCTATCCATTGGGATTGAGAGGACTGAACAATTTGGGGAGTACTTGTTTCATGAACTCTGTGTTGCAAGCATTGCTGCATGCACCATCATTCTGGAATTACTTCCTGAGTGAGAGACACGGCCCCCGAAACTTGTAAGAAAAGATCATCAGATCAGTTGTGTTTGGCTTGTGATTTTGGTGTTATTTGCTCAGCTGTGTATTCAGGGAATCGGACACCCTATAGTCCAGCTCAGTTCCTTTACAGGTCTGACATTGTTATATGTACGCACTCTTTAGTTTCATGTGTGTTTTGATAGCAAATCAATTCTCATTATCATGATTTTGTTGGTTGATTCATGCCAAATTGTCCACTCTGTTTGTCTTAGACCGTTGACAGGCAACGTAATCTTTCTGAGTTTCTTTCAGCACATTCACATAGCTTGTTTATTAGATTCATTTCCCCCTCCAATGTTAAAATAGACCGGGATCCCACCAGCTAGCAGAGTCTTTATGGATTTTAAACAAATTTTCTTCTCTTCTCCTAGATCTCTGATTGAAATTTCATTATCTTGTGCTGGAATTGGTTGTGCCTTGGGTGTATCACTGATTCCAATCGGAAGTCTTCTGTAATGGTTTGGTGGCTGAGCTGTTTGTTGTTCGGATTTTGATATTGATTTAAATGTGGCAAAGATCCATTCATAGGCCTTCCATTTAAATGTTTGGAGATGGCTTATGCTTTAGTAATGAAATTTTGTTTCTATATGAAGCTGGTGGCACCATTCAGCAAATCTAGCTAGTTACGAGCAGCAGGATGCTCATGAATTCTTCATTTCAGTGTTAGATGGAATCCATGAGAGGGAGGGAAAGGAGAGGAATTCAAATAAAGGTAAGGCCTCTAGGTTCGGGGATATGGTGTACTTTCTACTTTGTGCTGTGATGACGGTGTTTAGAGATGATATATGGTTCTTGTCTCATGTTTATCACTTCCACCTAGAAAATGATTCCTAGATGCAGTAGAGTAAATTTGGGATTTCTATCAAGTAGTTTTCCTTTTGTAAGATGACTTCTGTATTTGATATAATAGACACTATATTCTAAAAAAGTTGGAATATGATTAGGTTGATTCCTTGAGTCTGTGTTGAGGAGGGGGTGGGGGCAGGGTTTCAGCAAATGACCATGGACATGGGTTCAAGGATATGCTGATGTTCTTGTTCCCAAATCCTGTGAAATAACTTGTGGACAGAAAAAAAAAAACTTAGATTTGCTTGCAGTGTGCAGGGTGCTAGGGGATGGTTCATGTAGTGGTGAATTTTGCTTAACTTGTCATCTTTACTCTGATTTACTGACAATATACATATCTTTTTTTGTGTAGATAATGGAGGTTGTCAATGTATTGCTCATAGGGTTTTCTCAGGGATGTTGAGATCTGATGTGACCTGCACAGCTTGTGGATTTACTTCCACAACCTATGACCCTTGTGTCGATATTTCGCTCAACATGGACACGACCAACTTCTCTTCAGTGGATGTGGCTAGCAAGTCTGTTAGACCAAATGAGGACACAGGCAGGTCTACCCTTTTGGCATGCTTGGATCTGTTCACAAGGCCTGAGAGGTTGGGGTCTGACCAGAAACTGTACTGCCAAAACTGTCAAGAAAGGAGGGACTCGATGAAACAAATGTCTATTAAAAGGCTTCCATTGGTCTTGTCTTTACATATCAAGCGGTTTGAGCACTCTTCCTTGAGAAGATCATCAAGAAAAATTGATTGGTTCTTGCAGTTTCCTTTTTCTTTGGACATGACCCCGTATTTATCACCCTCAATTGTCAGAAACAGGTTTGGAAATAGAATTTTTGGGTTTGAGAGTGATGAGTCAGATATCTCTTCAGAATTCGAGGTTTTTGCTGTTGTCACTCATTCAGGGATGCTAGACTCAGGTCATTATGTTACTTACCTGCGCCTACAGGACCAGTGGTACAAGTGCGATGACGCCTGGATTACTGAAGTTGATGAGAGAATTGTGAGAGCAGCACAATGTTATATGATTTTCTATGTGCAGAAGATGCTTTATTGCAAAGCAAATGAGGATTGAGCTGCATGCCAATATCCACAAGGAGGGACCCATTTGTTTCCAATTACTGGTTGTTGCTAACAACAATTGTTCAATGACAAGCTCTAATGCATCCAGGGTTGGTTATCTGTACCTGTGAGATGAAAGAAATGGCCTAGGTTGGTTATCAATTTACTTTCCCCGAAATGATAATGCACTGCTACTATCAAGGCTAAACCCTCCAGAAGTAATCAAGATTGCAATTTCTTAAAGACCAGCCATTTGAACAAGATATTGGATACCAGTTGTATACATCCCCAGATTATTTCTTCAAGACTATTTGGCATTGCGTTTCGAGAGATATTGGCAGAGAAGAAGCAATTCACTTCTTCGTATGAGATTCTCGTGGCGCGCCTTCAATGATTTTCTGTGGGAATTCTTTGACCTGCAGGTCAGTCATGCACATAATGAAAATTATATGTAGCAACTAATGCAATCACTTATTCCTGAAAGCATATGTTTCTCTTATGTGCTGTAGAAACTATTGGTTTCCAAGAATGAAAGAAAAAAAAGCTATAACTTTGCAGGCATTTTCATGAACTATCTTGGTTTTTTCTATCCCTCCATGTAGCTTTGTTCATCTATTAACTGCCCTTATGTTCATTGCAAAGTGGTGAAATTTCATAAAATCTAGAGGCTTTAGGTAAACACTGAAAGTGCCCTCTGCCCTGCTGTAAGAATCCCAGCCGTCGCACCAAGCTAGTTGCCGAGCTAATCATCAATTATCCCAAGAGTTTCATGGGAGAAGTGGGCAGCCTGCCAAAAACAGTGCCTTTTAAACTTGTTTGAGAGGATTTGAGCCTGTCTCTATAATAATAATGAACAAAAAAAAAAGCATGAACACTGTGACTCATTTGATTCTACCTAAACATTGTTCAATGAAATTTAGGCCTCAAGATGAATTAATTAGAGTTCATCATGGCTAAGCGGATGTTAATATATCATCTTTTTTTTTAAAAAAAAAAAAAACATTGATGTAACTCGAATTTAGACCTCAAGATGAATGAATAATCTTTGATAAAACAGTTTCTGTAGAAATTATTCTTAAAGTGTTTTTTCTTTGTATTTTTAAAATTTATTTTCCTCATCAACATGTTAAAAACAATATAAAAATATATTTTACAAAAACAAACTGTTCACACCAAATGATCCATCCATTTAATTAATCTCCATAGAAAGCGCATGCCTTATCTGCCCAAGTGCTTCTACAAAATCATCTTCACTATTTTGAAACACAACAAATCTTTTCCCCTTTTCTCTGTAAATTACATTACATTGTAAATATATTATATTGTAATTGACACTAAAAAAAGAAAGCATCCTTTTGTTTTTTTTACTTTTCATAAGATACGCTTTTAGAAATTTTGATCCCTAAATTTTGTCGTATTATTTATTAATATTTTGACATTTTAGTCCAATGTTTATTGTTTTAAATTTCTTGGATATTTTGAGGAGAGATTCACAAAAGATAGTGTAGGGGGAGAAAATGGTTATTAAGCAAATTCTGAAAATAAAAAAGTCAAATTTAGCTTTCGTATCATTAAAAAAAGTAGATAGTTTTGAAAGATTTTTTTTTATTTTGTGTTTTTTTTTATATATATATATATAGATTCAGGGGGTTATGAGGTGAGATATTAGCTTACAAAATTTGAAAGGCTATTTTTATAGGGTTTTTAAAAGAAAATAGTTAAATTCCCATTGAAATTCATTCAAATAAAATAAGGAAGATTGTATTTAGAAAATTACTAGATTGGTGATCCGCACAACACCACGGGTCATATCAAATTTCTTTTAGAAAAAACAATTGGAAGATGATTATGTTTTAAAAAGAAGAAAAAAATGATAATTGAGTTAGATTTTGATTAATCCAATAATAATAATAATATAAAAAACAAATAAAAACTAAAAAAAATATTTATCTTGATGAAGTTAGGTTAACACGTGAAATATATGACCTGGATATGAGATATATCTAGATTACATGTCTATTGTATATCCTAGATCACGAAGTTGGGATAACTCCATAGAAAGTTTTTTTGAAGATAAAAAAAAATGAGAGACAAATGTATAAGATATTTAAAAGCACAACACAAGTCATTTGCTCAGTTGTGTTTAGTAAAATCAATTTGTAATATAAATCATTTGATACATAAAGATTTATTGAATAAAATAAAATAAAAATAGTACCATGTGTGCACATATTAAAAATATCATAAAAAATAATTTTTTTTAAATAAATTTAATATATATATATATATATATATAAACATTTATAGATGAATCATGTTAACTTCATCAAAAATCAAAGTCAATTGATATAATTTTAAGATAATTTATATTAAAAAATAATAAATAATCCAAAAAAAGACATAGAAGGGGTATTAATTAAAAAAAACATAAAAAGTATTAATTGGAAGGGGGAAAAAAAGTAAAAAGAAAGAAAAAGTAAATGTGTGGGTCTTAAAACTCAAGCTTGCATAAGTGGTCTTGTTTTTTTTTTTTTTCTTATTTAAATGGGCAAACAAACTTTTTGGGAGAAACAATAGGCATATAACATGTCACTCGCTATGTCAGATGATGTGTTATCTACAAACTTAGATTTTGATATCATTGTGATGGCTGAAAAATCAGACTTATAAGTTATTTACCTAAAAACTTAATTTTCAACTCATTTTAACCACAAAATATCTTATAAATATCATTGTAATACCAAGAAATCAACCTATCAATCTAACAAATTCAAAACACAATCCAAACAACAAATCAAACCGAGAGAAATATTTTAACCTAATAGGTTACATTGAAGTTCTAAACAACCACCATAAAACTTTCTTCACTTGGAACCTGTTGAAATCAAATTTAACTTGTTTTATAGTCAAAGTTATCACCAACAAAAAAAAATTCTATCTTTGCATCGAATCAAATTTAACTTCTTTTATGGTCAAAATCATCACTAACAAAGAATTTTCTCTATCTTTGCTAGAATCCGATGACTCCTCTCTCCTCTCCATTAAAAAAAAATAGAATTGATTACAATGAAGTTCTGTTTCAAGATGTGATTTTTTAAATTAAAAGGATTGGTATCTTAAAAGCAAAATACGAGAAGATATGAGACTAAATTTTACTTTCCAAACAACTTGCATAGCCTCTACCTTTGTTACATGTGATTTTTACTCAAATTATTTGTGTTACAATTCAATCCTCCCTAAAAAAATGCAAATGGCTGTTAATTTGAGTTTAAAAAGCTCAAATATACAAAATAAAAATTGAATGATCAAAATAATTTTTTTTAAAAAAAACCGCTACTCTGATCCACAATGATTTTTAAAAGAGTAAATAGTGGTTTACTACTACTCCTTTTGGTCTCTTTTAATTCCATTTATTATATATAATATATGTACGCTTTCTTTTTATATATATAATTTTATTTTATTTTTTAAATCTTAATTAAGATTAATTATATTTTATTAGATATAATTCACTTTAACATTTATTTTCAAATAATATTTTAGCTTTTTTCTTATAATGTAAGCAATTGTTTCATCAATAATTGTATGTGAACATATCTTGTAGGGTGTGTGTGTGTGTATTATCATAAATATCTTATGAAAATGAAGTTTGAGCCATTATTATTATCATCAATGTTTTTTTTAAAATCAATATTCATTCAATGAACTATGTTTCTTATAAAAAATAAAAATTAAATGAATTTGATGAAAAAAACACATTTGTTTTGTCAATTCCTTATCATTATCACACAACTAATTATTATTATTATTTAAAAAAAAAGCGTTATATATAATAATGCATGAGTGTTATTATTAAATACACGCGTTAATTTATTTATTTTAAAAAAAAAGAAACTAATGAACTAAGAATCGTCAACTATGGTCAAATGATCGTTAAATATATCTTTTTAATATTAAAGGGTTGAATTAATAATTTCTTTGTAAATAATGGGGACCAAGTTATAAGTTACTCTCCAAGACCGACAACAAGCTTTTACTCTTCTCTGTCCCATTCGGCAACTACTGCTGTAACCTTAGACTTGTAAAATCCTCTCGCGTTCAGACATGACATGCGCCTCTGGAACTAGACCCATATGAACCTGTCCCTACTTGAAGGGTAGCAATGAGATCACGCCACGTGTCATATAGTAGTTGTAGAAAGGATGGTTATCTGATTAATTAGCAGTTGATTGACTTCGGCACAGCTGTGGGGGGGAGGAAGTAGCCAGTCATATGATTTTTTTAATTAGTTTTTGGTTAAAATATTGTACCTCACGAGGCATGGCAGCCATTTCTTGCAAATGAAAACCTTGCTGAGGTAGTAATCTTCCGGTTTAGCAGTCTTGGTTGGTCAATATGGCAATCAGGAAGAGATCTTTCTCTTTCATTGAAACTGCCTCCTCTATGCTTGTTCTTCTATATTGAAAAGATCTGTCTTCTTGTTGTGGATCACCAATCATTACAAAAACCAATAGAGATTAAAGACGTTAGTTCCCAGGCTTTTAGATTTGAAGAAGACTAGATCAGAAAAGACTGATTTTTGAACTGGGTTGCCACTCACATTTCTTGTGCCCTCCTTGGAGAGCCTACATCTTGCAGATATATTTTGCAAGGTCAAAAGAAACCAACTTGAGGAAACTTATTGATTTGTTTGTAAAAATTCTGTTTTGAGAGTTTTCTTGAGCCCAGGTTAAAAAGTTTTTACTTTTTATAGGAATTCAGTCAGTTGCAAGATGCACAGTTAAGGAAAGATTGAGTTTTGAGGTGATCTGGTTGTTTTTCTCTGCTGTTTATTGTCATAATATAGTGAGTTATGGTGGAGGGTGAGAATTTGGAAGCCTGTAGTGAGGTTGTGGAGGGAGAAGATGAACGAAAAGGAGGTTTTTTCGACTGTTTTTGGACTCCAGTTTATTGGTTCAAGATGCTCGCTAATGAGACACATTGGAGTTTTGTATTTGGTGTAATGGTTGTGTATGGCATTAGCCAAGGACTTGGTGGAGCTTTTAATCGTGTTGGCACTGACTATTACATGAAGGATGTTCAAAAGGTGCAGCCCTCTGAATCACAGATTTACCAAGGAATCATTTCAATTCCATGGCTTGTCAAACCTCTCTGGGGCCTCCTCACTGATCTTCTTCCAATTTTAGGGTACCGGAGGCGGCCTTATTTCATCTTAGCAGGTAAACTTTACCCTAGGATTCTCATTGCATCAGAGTGTACTATGCAAAGATCTTATTTCGTGGCATCGCTGCTTTCATTCTTCAGTTTTAGTTTGTAAATGATGCTTTATAGCTTGTCATTACTTGTGTATGCTTTGTTTGGATTATTCATTCATCCTGAACCTGGTAACCAATCTATATGGGTCAACATAATGCCATGAAAAGTGGAGATTTAGGCTACTCTTTTTAAGTGCAGGATAAAATTTAATCCTGGGCAATCTAGTTTCTTAAGTAGCATGCTTTATGTACAAGTGTGAAGGTTGTGTCAAAAATGGTGAGAATGAAAGTACTTAGTGTAAGTAACTATGCCTGAGCAACAATAGGCACGTGTCAACTGTCTTGTTGAACCTGGGTTCCATGAATGGAGTGAGATGTGTGTGCTGCAGCACCCATCAATTGTCTTATTGAACTTGGGTTACATACAGGGAGCGAGATGTGTATGATGCTGAGACTTTAAGAGAAGGGAAAGACTTGGTAGTGTTTCAGAATTTCTAGAGTGATTTTTATGAGTTGCACATACATGTTTTGTGAATATTCTAAGGAGGTCATGCTGACACAATTTAGGGTGTGATCTATAATAGTTCCCAAGTTAACACAATTTAAGATGATTAATATCTACTTAATTAGGTAACTGTTTCAGAAAATCATCATCTCAGTTCAAATAATGGAGCATATCTTGAAGGAGAGATTAAATGGGTAGGGTGTGTTTATTCTAAACAGGTTGAGGATAAATAACTTCTCGTCCGAGCCACATATCCCATGATTGGTGAGGCCATCTTGTGATGGGATGCTTATGTCTTCCGGTGCAGAACTTGGTTTCTGAGACATGTATGGAGCATCTTTTGTGGCCTTACTTATGAATTATACTAGTTTTTACCTCGTAGAATGAGGCAAATGCTCTCTGTATGTCATTAAAGAGCGACAATATGTGGTGCCTTCTAAATCCAGAACTCTTGATAGTACAAAATAGGAATCTACTTGATTTTACTAGTACGTTATCATTTGTTAATAAAAGCTTGTTCTTTTTGTGTTTGATTTCTATAATAGGAAAGAAAACTAACTCTTTACCTATATATGTAAATTTCAGGATTGCTTGGTGTGGTCTCCATGCTCTTGTTGTCGTTCCATGAGAACCTCCATATTGCATTTGCTTTGTTGTCATTGACGGCCGGTAGTGCTGGTGCAGCGATAGCAGATGTAACCATCGATGCCTGTGTGGCTCAGAATAGCAATACTCGTCCATACCTTGCAGCTGACATGCAAAGCTTGTGTGCTCTTAGTTCATCCATTGGAGCATTATTGGGATTCTCTCTCAGTGGTATTTTTGTCCACCTAATTGGCCCTAAGGTTGACTGCTACTTAAGTTCTTTGTCCATTCCCCGAGCACTTTCTTTTCTCTTTCCTTTAAAACAACAAATTAATGTGCACGCTAAAACTTGAATCTTTCCTCCTCTTCCTTGGCAGGGGGTGTTCGGCTTGCTATCAATTCCAGCTGGACTTGTGTTTCTAGTTGGGATTTTGCTTGATGAGCCCTTCATGTTTAACTTCTCTTATAGACAGGTACTCGTTGCAGCTAATCTTCACCTTTTGTCACTTCCAGGCTCATATTCTTATGTTTCTCTTTGTTGGTCAGGTAAACCAGAAGCTGGTGGATGCCGGTAAGTCAATGTGGAGAACTTTGAAATTCCCAGATGTGTGGAGACCATGTGTTTATATGTACTTATCCATCGCATTGAGCATAGATATCCATGAGGGCTTGTTCTACTGGTATACAGACTCAAAGGGGGGTCCATCTTTTTCTCAGGTATATGGTTCGGCATTCGTTTTCCCTGACCGTCAAGAGAACTGAGAACTGATTATCAAATTGACTAGGTAAATAGCTACTCATAATGCCCTCTTATGCAGGAGACTGTTGGTTTCATATTCTCGATTGGTTCGATAGGGTCTCTCTTTGGAGCATTACTCTATCAAAATGTTCTGAAGGATCACCCATTTCGAAACTTGCTTTTCTGGATTCAATTGCTATTTGGTTTGTCTGGAATGCTAGATTTGATTCTGGTGCTACGTTTGAACTTGAAACTCGGCATGCCAGATTATTTCTTCATTGTCATTGCCGAGAGTGTCTCTCAGATGATTGGAAGGCTAAAGTGGATGCCCCTTCTTGTGCTCAGTGCTAAGCTTTGCCCCCCTGGGATTGAAGGCACTTTCTTTGCTCTTCTAATGTCAATTGATAACGCTGGACTCCTCTCGTCTCAATGGGGCGGAGGCTTTGTTCTTCACTTACTGAAAGTTACTCGGACAAGATTCGATAATCTCTGGCTCGCCATTTTGACCAGGAACATATTGCGAGTCACTCCACTTGGTTTACTATTTCTTATTCCAAGAGGTGATCCCAATGCATCAATACTTCCAACCGAAATCTTCGGCGCACAAGAAGAAGCTGAAACTCCTGAAAATGAGAACATCGAATTAGTGGCCCTTGTAAGCAGTGTTGATGGTAAATAGCTTGAACAAAGATTGTTCAAACTAAACATGTTCAAGTTTTCTCGGTGCAAATATAGTCCTATGCTAAAATCTGTCAAGAACACAGAATACTGACATTGGGGGATCTGAAGCAAGAAACCACTGCATACAGCACAACATATCATTGCTCTTGTCTTCACCTGTCTCTTTCTGACTTATTTTTAGAAATCATTTTCAACCTGATAAGATGGGGTTCAGAAAGGATGATTGAGCTGCAAACAAGGAGCGTTATTTTGTATTTTTTTTACACCATTATTTGATTTTGTTTGTAGTCAAATACTTGAGAATTTTGACATGCAGAAATGCACTGCAAGAGCACTTGGGAGTCGATCTATATAAGCTCCAGAAATATGAACTATATTTTATTCAGCTGCATTATGCTTCTCAGCTTTTACTCGACAAATTTCATGCATTGAGGCTCGGAAACAGTTTGTTTTTGCCTTTGAAATTGTGTTTTATAAGTATATTTTGCTTGAAAAAAATCAAAAAAATATTTATTTATTAAATGTTTTTTTTATGGTTTTGATCTCTAAAATAATAAAAAGTAAATATTTTGATAGATGGTCATGAACATGCTGGAGGTGGATGGATGGTCATTGAGCCTAGACTTCTGTACATATTAGGGGAGGAAGCTCTTGGAAATATACTAGTTTTGATGTTGATGACAGAGTTCTTGGTTAAAATGCTTGGAAATATACTACTCTTGCAAAACTAGTATATTTCAATAAGAAATTTTAGTTTTGCAAGACTAGTATATTTCCAAGCATTTTAACTAGTTTTTATTTTAAAAATTTCTTATTTTGTCCCCAAGAAATGTGACATGATAGCAAGAGACTTGAGATCTGCACAGCAGGTTTTGAGTTCGAGTCAGGAAGTGCACCTCTTACAACCAGGATTTTACTTGCTCATCTGGACCTACAAAATACACTTTTTGAAAGGTGTAGTTTCCTTGAGTACAAAAAAAAATCCAACCCTTTTAGTCCCTGGTGAAAAGCCTTGAGAATGCAAACATGCTATAATGTCAAGATATAAACCTGCCACGATTCATATGAATGAAAAAAAAAGGGGAAGAAATAACAGATCATTGCATTAGAAGAAAAAAATTATACATTTGATGACAGATTCAAGAAACATGTGATTTAATGCAGTGATGAGCACACGAACTTAACAGGCACTGAAACACAGCCAATATAAATTTAATTGTGAAACTGAATTGCATGGCTGATGCAACTAAAAAATATTCAAGGCAGAAATCCCTTAGCATGCCATGTCTTCTTCGCGTTAACGTCCCCCCACTATAATGTTTCTTAGGATGATCACGACATGTTGACACTGAGGAATCGTAAAATCGCTGTGTTCACACACCAATAGGCTCATTTTAAGCGTCTCCTTCTGTCCCTGTCCCTGCTTCGTTCTCTGTCATGATCATCCACCTCTTTGCTTCCACTCTTTTCCTGGCGATCATGGTCCCGTCTTTCACTTTCCAATTCATGACCCCTATATCTCTCCCTATGCCCTTCCCGGTCCCTGTCTGGGTCGTTTCCCCTCTCCCGGTCCCTGAGTGATAATATTCGTTGTGGGCTTTCACTCCTGCTTTCACTGCGGTGACGCTTTTTTGAAGAATCGTGATTATCACCGCGTCTATCTCTCCTTTCAGAAGATACTCTCTCTGTAGTTTCAAAGCAAAGGGAAACTACTGTTAAGTTTTCCAGTTTTAGAATTTAAATTGTTCTAGCATCTAGGCTGGTCAAATACACCAAGTAAGGAAACATATGCGATTGATATAAAACTTGCAGAGCACACGGAAACAGATATTCTAACCAGTGGAATGTTATGTGAAAGATTCAGTCTTGCAAACTCATCACTTACTGTTGCTAGTGACATCTTCATTAGAATTTGACATGCCATATTCATATTCCAGTTGTTTCCGATGTATTAAAACTTTCCTCTCAATTTCCTTTGCGCTTTTCATTCCTCGCTCCTCAAGGGATTCACGATACTCAATTAAAGCAACTTCTAAACGTCTCAGCTTTTGTCTGCAATATCATAAGAAAAAAATCAGACAATGCACAAACATGAACTGTGCAACAGTGCAAACTGGTTATGCCAAGGACAGTTATACATGACTGCCCTGAACAGGGACAAAAGGAGGGAGTGGGATGGAACCTCACTGTGACAAAAGATGATGTTTCCAAAAAAAAACAAATCATTTGAGATAAATAGGCATGACAACAGAAGAAATGGGTATGTACCTCTGCTCTTCGTTCATTACACTCTCAGGTTGTGGTGGAATGCTTGCATCAGTAGCGAAATCTATTTCATCTGCCTTACCTCGACCATCAACAGCATTTTCACTTCCAGAAGATGAATAGCTCAGCCCAAGATCCCTTGCACTTCTCTTTTGTTCATCATCGCTTTCATCATCATCTCTAGCCCATTTGGATGCTGGCAGAACAGGATCATTTTTCTCTTTCTTAGCTACGGCTTTTAGTTCAGGTTGCGGGGTCAGGTGGGTTGAAGCCAAAGATACAGTCCCTTTGTTCTGAGATGGCATCTCATCCTCCCCGTAAACATTCCACCCTGTCGATCCCACTGGCTCTGGTTCAACATTCATTTCTCTGCGAACACTTGAATATCTACTGGAACTTGAATTGCTCTGAGCAATTTTCAAATCATCATCTAAGTCATATCCCCTTTGTTTTTCTGCCTCTTCCAGGCTCAGCAATCGTGCCACCATCATTTCTCTACCGCCAACGAGCGACAATCCATTATGTCTGCAACGTCTTTCTAACTCAGCAAGGGGAAGATTCATTAGCTCCTTCACAGCTGCTCCTTTGCCCATTGCTAATGCAGCATCCTGATTGATCTTCCCCCTTTCAACTGTGTCTTCTGAGCTACTCTTTTTCTCTATTTCAAGTGCTTCGTCACATATAGAATGAAAAAGGATCACACCAGAGTTACTGGAGCGAAGAAAAGTAGCCCGTAGTCCATTCACATATGCATCTGAAAACAGAAACCAATCCGACCATACTTGCAACACTTTCAGAACCCGTTCCTGTTGAAAGCCATATGAGCTCATATTTAAAGCACGGAAAAGAGAACAAAACTGAAAGTGGAAAAAAAAACAGTATTACTGCTCACCTTAAGGGCCTCAGCAGTGATCCTTCCTGTTATACTACGATACAAGTCATTGAAGCTTTCCATTATGTCAGGTAGAGCAGCTTCAAACTTAGTGCGATATGCAGATGCATTTTTTACAGGAGCACTACTATTATGAAGGATGTCAGAGACAAGCATGAGTCTTGCAACTTTTGTTGGAATGGGAGTTTCTTTAAGTGTCAAAGATTCTGTCAGAACTTCAACTACCTGCAGGGCAAAACAAAGAAATTAAGTACACTAACAATCATCAAGAAAAATCTCACCAATGCTTCCATTATTTATTTACTTATAAGATGGATCTCGACATCTCATTTGCAGGTCTAGTTGAAACAATTTGTAGACTAATGACAGAGAACATAAAAAAAATGGATCACATAAAGTGTTTTTTACAGATAATGGTGCACTCAGCCCCATCCAAAAATGTATGAAAAAGATAATGAAAACAAAATGCACTATTCTAAGGATGTACCTCTCCTGCAGCATCAGCATTATCCAAGGAAAAACCCATAGCATCCTTTATCTGACTTCTTTCCAATGTTAATGCGCGCAACATATCCTCAAACTCATCCCTTTGTGGATCAGTCAGTGTTCTTTCAGAGTCAACTCGCTGTAAAAATTCAATCAGTTGAATTAACTATGCAATTATACAACTTAGAAAAGCTAATCCTGCCAGAAAAAAAAAGCAACATACCCTGCTTCTTCCAGCAGCATATGTACTAATAGACTCCTTTTCATGCTCTGGGCTCTTTGCTGCGGGCAGAGGTGGTGGCATCCATCTAAAAAAAAGGATAATGCTATGTTATTCTCCAGTACAACATGCCAACATATTCAAAATTGTGCACGAGTCCTTCAGAAAAGGCTAGCACATATAGCCATTGAAATAGTAATACCTTCCGCTACCAGTTATCATGATAAAAGGCTCTGTTCTCCACCTTTGAAGGGTATCACCCTGCATCCCAAACATAAATGATCACTCTCAAATCCGCATATAGTTGAGCAAATGATATGATCTCTTTGCATAAGAGATCGCTATAATGGAAATTTGGCATAAAATACCATGAGTAAAAGAAATCAAGAAAGATGATTGTGGCCCCTGAAAAGAAAAATCTCGATAGTTTAAGCATAGGATTGTGTCCAAGATATCTTGGATTAAATCCTATTTGGAGGGAGGGGATGTTTACAGCATCAGGGCACCTATCTCTAGTTATCAAACCAAGGTCCAACAGATGTCGAAGTGCACCAGAGAAATGGCAGATGCCATAAAATCTATAGAACCCTCAGCAGCAAACATGAAAGGTCATTTTTCTTAGAATGTCCAAAAAATTAACAAAAGAAATACAGATACATGTGAGTCATGTGATCCATGCACACAAGAAGGGATACCTGAGCAAAAGAATAGAGCCTCCAAACATAATAAGTATGTTCTTTTGATCCAAGCTCAAACAAGAAGTTGAAAAGAGGATTCCCACGACCCCTCTGCATGATAGCTTGTTCAAAAGCACATCCTCCATCCAAAACATATAGTGCCATTGTATCAATCACATGGTGGAGATGATCATCCTCAGGTGGAGCAACCATTATATCAGGAACATTTGGAGTAAGAACCTAGACACCAAATTAAGTGTTAAACCTTCATTATATCATCTCTAACCAATGAATCCAACCATCACATTCACGAATGGACCATGAGAACTATAATTCAGAATTTAGTTATCATCGGCTTAGTTAAAATATGAACCAAAAATAATTTCATTTAACAACTAATCAAAATTATATTTCAAAGGGACAACAATCATAACTGTTTGAACTTTTATTGCTTGACAAACATAACCTCAAGACAGAAAAAACTTTACCAGGATCAGATAGCCACACAAGAAAAGAAAAAATCTCAACACTCCAAAAGGAATTCATTTGTCAATAAAACATATCATAACAATGTTCCAGTCATGTTACCACATAACATGACAGTTTTTCATTTTCATTTGTATCATAGCTGTGAAACATTGTTGCTAGAATAAAGTCAGCACTCAGTTAGTGAACCTACCAGTTCAGAGTTCTGATTTGGGACAGAAGTGACTGGTGGACCTGATGGACCAGAGAGAATCACAGTGGCACCCTATAAAACACAAAGAACATTTTAGAAGCATTCCATATGAAGTCAGAAAGCAACCTGCCTTAAGCTGCCCATAGATGCTAAGAATGTTAAATGAAAACGCATTTATTTTGTTCAGAGGAAATTAGTTGCTCAGCATCAGGTTAGTATGCGCATTATTGTACCATATATCAATTACTGATTCAAAAAAGGAAAAAGCAATATGCAAATAGATCAACATGATATGAACGATAGGTTAAGGCAGGAAACTATAACATACCTCTTTACTCCTAATAGCCATTTGTCCAGGTGGTGGAGCAGGTAATGCCTGTGATGGAAGAGCCACAGATTTGCCCCACCCGATTTTCAACTCATATTCATACACAACAACTCCTATGACATGAAATAAATTACTTCAATCACTTAGTGTTCCGCTCCATATAATGAATATTTGAATAGTAGTACAAATGAAATGGTATCCAGATAAAATAAACCACAAATTAGCGATAATGATACACAATGATCACGAAAGATGTGCAGTATTCATCATATCAGAAGATACCTTGGTGCAAAGTCAAGAATCAGTGCAACATAAACCTCAAAATCATGGATTAAAAGAGTAAATGACCAAACCTTGCATTTCATCCTTTGCAGCCTGCCCATCAACTCTATTCATGAATGCTACGAATCCACAGTTTCTTTGTCGCCTCCGCTCTTCTTCTGTCCTAGGCCACATTATCTTCACACTAGCAATGGGCCCAAATCTTCCAAAAGTTCGCAGAAGAAAATTCTCATCAACCTAGACATGAAAGCAAGAAAAATTAAAATGTCCTTGGCTGTATAAATAGCAGAGAATTAACAAGTAGAGATGCAAAAATGAAATAAAAACTCAAAGTAGCAATCTGACCTGTGGTGAAAGATTCCCAACATATAGATTTGTGGTTTGTGGATCAACATCATCAAGTGATCCAGGCAGCTTTCCACTTGGATCAAAATCATCAGGTAGTTCATCAAATCGACTAGATGGCTGGGGAAAAGAAAACGAAAACCTTAGTTAAAGATTCATATCTGTTCAAGAGTGATGAAATATGCAAAGTGTGAGTACACATTTGCACTAGGGACTTACAGCAGAACTTTCATTATGGCGCCCTTCACGCCAATGTTCCCGTTCTTGATTTCGCCTCTCCCTCATCTCATGTTCATGCTTCAGCTCCTCCATAAAATGATCTATGTTTCGAGTCTTTCCCTTTTCCTTATCCTTTGGTCTCTCCTCCTCCCTCTGCAAAAAAAACATGAGAACACATGAAATTGACCATTACAGGAAAAAAAAAGGCTTAAGAACAGGCAGGTATAGATGCCTTCCATCAAAATGCTAACCTTCTTCTCAGGTTCTTTTCCCTTGGATGCCATAGGAGGTGGTATGAAAGATGGAACATACCTGCAGAAGTAATATTGCAGATAAACTTCTGTCTCACGAAGACAACTGTTTATTTTGCTGTTGCAGCCATTATCTAACAAGTGCTATCCACATCCCTTTCAAGGATGAACCTCATGCTGTATTCTCGTATTTTCTATTTTCAAAATTTTTCAAGTGCCTCAAAGAGCTATTAAAATGTATTAGTTGTTTGACTTTGCAGTCCCTTTTTAGCCCTTCAAATCCAAAAATTTATAAAATTTGGCAGTCAACTAATAAAAACAGCATGGTTATTATCAGTCAATATTATTCCTTTTAAGAATACATCTTAGAATTCACACTTTTGAAAAAAATTCAATAAATGGTAGCTGATCTATGAGATTGAAAATTGCTGTGTTGCAAAAGCGTAAACTAGGGATCGACACAAAATCTATGCTCTCTTATAATTGGTTCAAATGATTATCAATTTCAATTTTTAATGCCATCATGTATGAAAAGCACACGAATAAACTTTTTTTTCCTATTTTCTTCAGTGTACAAATCTAAAAAATACAAAACTACACTTGAAGATTCTATCACCACACAATTCTCTCAATTCTAGTGAAGCTTTACCAAAAGAGCATGGGAACATGGTTAATCAATCAAAAGCATTAATTTACCTACTTCCCTTCTTTGGAACAGATACCCCATCTTTCGACTTTTCACCTGCCATCCGCGAATGATAAAAAAGGCCCATACTTTTATTAATGTGTCCGGTAATAATACAAAACTATTTATTTATCCATATTGTGAAACAGTTAAGGCAAAAGAAAAACAACGGGATAAAGAGACTCCTACATTAACATTAATGAGCAATCAAAGTTCCTGACTAACCTTTAGAATCACTCTTCAATTTCTCATTGGGATTGATAGTTCCACCTCGAACAAAAGTCTTTGATCCAGGTGCATTATCCCCTTGAAACGACTCTACAAACTCCGCATACAAACGAGCTGTTTCATCCTCCGCTCTCTTCACCACAAAAATAGAAAATCATCCCATAAACAAAACTACCAAATTTCTTCAATCAGCAGAAAGATCATGAGCTTAAAATCATGCAATATAGCAAACACAAACATCACACACCTTTTTCCTAGCCTCTTCTTCCTCTCTATGCTTCTGGAACGGAGTCTTTTTTCTTGTAATGGAGAAAGAACTCATCTTTGCATTAGATTCTGCCATTAAAACAATTTCAAACTTAAAAATACGGTCAAAACTCACAAAAACAAAAGGAATCCAAGCTCATATCCATTAATTAATAAAAAAAATCAAGTCAGTATACATTAAAGCTACAGCAACAACACCAGCAACAGAACACTAAATTCAGTTCCAAAAACAACCAAATCTGCAAGCCAATCAAACTAGACCTCATTATTCAACTGGTATATTCTACAACCGCCAAACTTCTGACCAAGCTAAACCTAGTCAGCCAACCGATTCGGAATTAGGGCTTCTTTCGAATTACTGAAGCAATTCACCACATCAATCTTCTAAATAAAAGTTACAAAAAAGTGTAGCAAAACGAAAGAAAACTGGTATTGAAGACAAATTTGACAGAGAGGGAATGAGCGAGCGAGATAGCAAGTGTTAGAGACGAACGAACCGGGTATAGATGAGTTAAGCGAGCTGAATCAGTGAGCGATTAGGGTTTTCGTGGAGGGTGATTCGTGGCTGGTAAAGGGAGTTCTCGGTTTCGTCTTCGTCTCCTTGGTGATGTTAATACCTGCTGATTGCATCAAGTAAAACAATCAATCTCGATAGAGAAAGGAGGCGGGTGACTTTTTTGGGCCTTATTTTATTAAAAGATGGATTGTAGGAAATGGGCTCATATCTAGCCCATCATAAAATAATATTAGTTTATTCGAGCATAATTATTAATCCCGACCCAAGTCTTAGCTAAAAAGTCAATTCATCATCGAATCTATCCTGAAATGATATTGTAGAAATTAAAAAAAAAAAAGAATATCAATCAAATCGCTTTGTGTATATATATATATATATATATATATATCTTTATGATCAGATTGACACATAAAATAAAATATTTAAAATATATTATTATAAATAGAAGATCTCATAAATAAAAATAAACTGATAAAATAATATCAACTAACATTAAAAAGAATTATGAGTCTTGTGAACCCTTAGGCCAAAAAAATTAGATTTTTTTAAATATCAAAAGTTTTAATTCTTCATCATTTACACTTGAAATCTACTTTAGTGGTTGTTTGAGAATATAATTGATATTGTTTTTTAAAATATTTTTCATTCAGAAATGGATTAAAATGATATTATTTTATTTTAAAAAAAAATCATTTTTGATATTATCACAAGAAAATAATTTAAAAACACTATTTTTTTAATTTAAAATAAATAATAAAATTTCAATTTTTTTTAAAAATATTTTTAAAAACACAATGTTGGACACCCCCTTGACAAAATGTATTTTTCAAGAATCTCTTAAAATAACTGCAAGCCTCATTCAAAATGTTGAAGAATTCTATTATCATTTATTTTTTTTAGATTTGAGAAAACCCCACCACTTGAAAAACACATTTTATAAACTCAGATAAACGAGTAAAACCACAACGGTAAGATATACCCCAAGTTGTTTTTGTTTTTTTTTGAATTCTATTATCATGCTTACAGCCTCTGGCTTTCGTGTGGATAAAAAATGTAGACCTCCAATTTGTCAAGGTTAATTTCAAATTATCTCAAATGCAAATTAGTATGAAGCTTGGAGCATTCCTTTTAAATTTGGAGTTCAAATAAAATATTTAAATGAATTAGACCAATTTGAGATATTGAGACATGATTGAGTACCTAATTTAAAATATTAGAAATACTAAAAGGAAACAATGAAAAGACAAAAATATGATTTCCTCCCATACACATCACTACTCTACTTCTCTTTCATCCCTGTGTAGCTTCATTATTATTTCTTGGAAAAAAAATAGCCCCCTGACTTGCCTCTAAATTTTTTCTTCTTTTCTTCTCTAATTTTGCTTGTGTTGGAGAATTATTTAAGAGAAGGATAATTTTGAAGTTCTACCAAGTGTACTGAAAAGATCCTGAAATATTCCTAGAATAGAGACATGAAAATTGATTAAGCATTGACAGTGATTATATAATGATGATAAGCAATAACAACAATAAAAAAATCATATATCTCTAATTTATTAGAACAAAAGGAACCACTTTCGGGGAATTTAAGGAATTATATATCTCTCAAGAATTCTTGGTATTACATATTTATGGATCCCACTAAGCATGTTAAGGGGAAAATATTTAATACTAGTTAACTAACCCAGTGGGTAATATCACTCTTACAATGGAATTCGAGAGGCTTCAATCTAAGAATTGATTTAGAGATTAAGATATAAAAACATTATAAATCCCTTGCCACCAGAAGTTCCAAATGCAAGCAGTTTGTTATGTTAGGCATGCTATGTGATCATCATACAAGGAGATGGAAAACTGCTAGACCCTTGATTGTGTGGATAACAAGCAAGCAAACAACTACATAGGTAGATCCCTAGGTCTAATTTCACAAACAAGATAGCACTTGACATAAAAATACAATGGCCAAACAACAAAGGTGGTTTCATCAGTAACTTGAGCAGAGCTTCCATTGTTGTAAATTTGTAATTATACATGCATGTTGAAAAGATAGTAAGATGAACAGAGAGGCGATACATTTTCAATATCAAGCAACATGGGATTTAGAACAAAGCCAACGCAGTACACTGAATTGCACTTTAATACACTTGGCATTTCTAGTGGATTCAACTCACAGAAAACTTTAATGCTAGTTATCATGTGTTTAGTGTGCCAGTTTCTTAAGATGTTGAATCAGCCGCTGTTTGATCCACTGTCTGTCATTTGGAAGGTATGCCTGAATTGAGTGGTCATAACTGCAAGAGAGAAATTGATAAACAGGGCATCAGCTATCCTGCAAAAGCAATCATAAAAATCCATGCATCTTTGAGTTAATCGCATAAAGCTACATCTCACTTAAAACATCAAAAGAATTCCCATGCTTCTCCCCTAGATATTGACAGCACAGTAATGATCCGGCTTAGTAATAAATGCCTTCTTTGCCCTTTAAGCATAGCCCAAATGGTCAATCTACCATACAAAACTGTCATTCTCAAACAAGATGAGATTCAAGTTTTGTGGGCGATTCACTAACAGAGTTTAACTGAAGAAAATTCTATTGGCAATCAACACAGCTGTTTGGAAAGAAGATAGAGATTGAATGTGATGGTGGGAATACATGCACTTCACCAACCAGGTTCATGGATATGTAAATACACATCAAATATTTTCACCTCCTAGTAAAAATAATTTAGAGAGCCAAAATACAATATTCTTACTACCCAAGCATGATAATTGACACGGACATCTAAAGGTGTGCAATTTCCAGTTTTAAAGTGCTTGGATATGCGTGTGTGCGTAGGGAGGGAGGGAGAGAAATACACTAATGCACTCATGTCTGCAAGGCCGTCAATGAAATTGTAGAGATCTCCAATATCATAAGTGATGTTTCTGTTGGCTGGATTTAGATCCTTGAGCTTCCTTTCATATAGTGCACAAATACCTACAAATGCTCACGACAAACAACCTCAATGAGTAGGGAAATTTTAAAAACAATACATTCATTGAAAAGTAAATCTAAGCACTAAGCAAATGGCTAAAAAGCTTAAGATGGGTTCATTCCATAGAAAACATACACTCATCACAACCTGACAGCATATTTCATAAGAGTTACCTCAGTCATTATACAAGCACAGACACAGGTGATTTTGGGACTTTGGGATAAAGTGAAAAGCTGGACTACCAAATAACATTAAGATGTCACGTAATCAGAACAGAACCAATCAACTTAAACACAGTGTATAAAAACACCAGCATTTATCAACATTTCCAGCTAAAAAACTAGAGGAAGTAAAAGTAAATGGACAGGGTATACCCTGTCTACAAATAGACATGGCAAGGAGAATCACTAGCCCTAACAGGGAAATAGGGGGTGGACTGACTAAGAGATAACAATATTCATGTAACTACTGCAACTAGGACTAAGATGGCTGAATGGAGTTGACAAGGCTCCTTAAGCAGTAAAGTGCACAACACAACCATTAACCTGCAATCCATTACTTCTGCACTCTATATTGACACAGGTACTATGTTAAAAGGCAACAAACATGAGAGATAGAAACACCCTTCTTGACTGAGGACATATATCATCAAAATAAACCAAAAACACAAAAACCCTTTAGGCCTCACAAGCTACTATATCTACTCCAGTCTTCAAAATCAAAATAAAATCTCACAGAGACAATCGTAATCAGCAACAAACTGTAAAGAAACACAGCAGCAGCAGGACATAGCTAACATACCATCCATAGCTTGACTTATGGAGTCATAATCCATAAAAGTCCTGGTAGCTCTATTTTGAGAGGTCTGCATCAAAACTATAGTATGCCTATTTGCCTAAACATGAAAAACAAAACCAGTCAAACACACTGAAAAAAAAAGAAAAAAAAAGGCAAAGCATGAAACTTTATCAAAAATAACAAAAACCCAAATCTTAAAACACTAAAAAGTCCAATAATTCACTATTCAATCAAATAAAAACTTAAATCTCATTCATTTATTTCGAAACCCTAATTTAGAAATAGAAAACGAAGTCGAGTAAAAATATTAGGGATTTGAAATAGAGTCGAAATGGAGATTCGGTATACAGTGAAAATTAGGGAGAGATATGGGTACCATAGCTTGAATTGGAAGCGGAAGCAGTGGATTCTTTGGAGAAAGAGAGAGGGTATGGACTAGTGTCGAGGGTTTAAGACCTTTTTCTTTGTGTGAAATGAAAGTGGATTGAAAATGATCGTGTCTTTGAGAAAAGTTTAGTGAAAGGAGAGTTTATCTTGTGGGTCCTACAATTATAAAGAACCACTGTATAATTGCCACGTTATTTTTCCAGCCTTTTATATAAACAGTAAGAATATTTGATCATAAGTCAAACTCTTTGTAACCAGAGATAACCATTATTATTACATTTTTTAATATATTAAATGGATGTGGGTGTGTTTATAATATATAATTATATAGATTTAGTTTTAATCGATATGTAAAATGAAATAATAATAATAATAATCCTCGCATAAAAAAAAACATATCCATAGCTGTACACCTGCTACATTTCAAACAACCAGTGCAGCTGGGCCTAGGGGAGTCGCAGGAGGTTGAGATGAGTTGAAACTATTTCATCAACAGCTTACAAGCATCGAGATGGCAAAATTTTGAGTTTGGGGTTGACGTGGGACCATTTTATGCATGGTTATCATTTTGAGTTTGGGTTGACGTGGGACCTTGATGGTAGAGATTTCGATGCCAGGATTGGGAAACGCTCAAATGCAGTTTCAAATGTATTTATATCAGATCCTCGTTCAAAATTCTGTACATCATTTAAGTTTTCAAGGAATTCTCTTCGTCTATCAGCAACTTGGCTTCTTCATTTGTCTCCTGAAAAGGAGCAAGTTCCAGGCCATCATCATCTAGACTTGCACCAGAATTTGCTGTCAAAATATCCGGGGGGAATCAAGTCATCCTCTTGATCACCATTGGGAACAAGAAAAATCAAACCTAGTGTTGCAAACCTCAGACCATTTCTTATGAGAATGGCCAACCATAAGTTGGTGAAATCATTCCTTGTTACATGAAGCAGATGAAGAACAAGTCCTCCACCCCATTTCGAAGAGAGCGAGCCGAGACTGTCGATGCACATCAGCAGCGCGAAAAAAGTCCCTTCGATGCCTAGAGGACATAGTCGAGTGCTTAGAACAATCATTGGGATCCACCTAATTCTGGATATGATTCGGGAGACACATTCTTCCATAATAACAAAGAAGTAATCAGGAATTCCAAGGACCAAGTTCCATCGAAGGAAAGAAGATAAGATCAAGCATTCCGGACAAGCCATATAGGAGTTGTGCATAAAGTAGTAGGCTTCTGAATGGATAGTCCTTCAGATTCTTCTGATATATCAGAACCCCCACAATAGAAGCCAATGCACCAATTGCATAAATTATCCCGACGAACTCCTGTTAAAACGTTGGATTGAGAATTGCTCGCCGTGATTAATCTAATGTATAATGTCAAGATTTGCCGAAAGTATTCAAGATTGACTAGTTTATGCAAAGTAGTGTGAACCTGTGAGAATGCAGGGCCAGCTTTCAGGATCTGTATACCAGTAAAATTGCCCTTCATGAGTGCTTATACTGAGAGCCAAAGATAGATACATGTACAGTGATGGCTTCCACACTTGCGGCAGCTTAATAGTTTTCGACATGCCCCTTAATGCTACTTGTAAGTCCTCCACTGCCTGTAAGAACATCATTCCAGAAGTTTAAATGAAAGACAGGAGTCATCATATATTAACGATTTCGAAACTCTTTTGAGTAATTTACAATTTGCATTTGAGAAGCAGTTCCTTGTGCATCAGACAAGTTTAAACTACCTAAATAGCTAAAAAGAAAAGTACACTCTCCCTAAACGACTCTAGTTGGAATTCTTGCCACACAAACTTGGTTTAGAGCAAGTAATTATGTAATGGCAATGAAAGAACACAGAATTGACAACAAACTGACTTAAAAGTGGTTTGAATTGAGAACTGCTAACTGTCAGTAGATAATATAGGCAAACCATTTGTTATCCACTTTAAATCAGCAAGGAATCTCAGCCTTCCAGTCGAAAAAATAAAAATTAAAACTAGAAGAATAAATCTCCCCTTGATCCTAATAAAGGGATTGTTCAACAATTAATTATTTAAGGAGGCTTCTAGAGAGTGGACAAAAAGTACAGAGAGACCAGATTGCTAATAGTTCTTTAATTGTTTACTAGTTGTTATCTGGGGAAGGAAAAGGAATCTATTGGCAGGTGACAACAATGGTAGACAACAACTAACACAATTTAGTATTATGCATATGGGACCATTTTTCTTTCTAAACCTTAATGGACCAATAACCGGGCCACACTTTGAAAGCAAAGTCTCTGTCATTGCATTACAATAACACACATGGTTGCTCTGATGGCATGGCTTAAAATCTAGGGCTTAGAACATCTGATAACAAAATAATAGCTATTTTAATGTGAGTTTTCAACCATTTTGACCTTTACTGAAATTACTTGCAAGGTAAATCAACAGACTAGTAAATAATGACATGTTTTCCATGAAGAACTTTCTGCCGACCATGGTGATGACCTTGCTTTTTATTGTTTTTTAAGCTCTGAACATGAGGAGAAGGTAAAGCAAGAGATCAAGAATTACTTTCTGCAAACCATTTATAGAAACTTAGATTGGCATGTGAACAGGCTATTGACATGGGAACTTTCAGCGTCAGGTGGGTGCTTTTATGAGCGGAAAAAACAAAGAAAACTCTACTTAAACAAAGTCAACAAGCACATATTGAAAGCGAAAACAACTAAAATGGCGCACGCCATATGAACAGTACATTCCATGAAACACAAACTGTCAAGTTGTCCCCAGCATAAGAAAGCCAGGTCCTTATCCAGTCATTTTTCAGTGATGGAGAAGGTTGTTCTGATTCAATAATTGCAGAACTTGAAGAACAGTTTAGAAAATGAAAATAAGGAGGATTTGTTACTCTTTTCTTCTCAGATTGGAGGGTAGCAGATCTCTCTTCATAGATCACGAACCCTAATACTATCAATAAAGCTGGTGGGACTGCCAAAAGAGCCAATGATGCCTACAAAAACATGAATTTCCCTGTCAAGCAAAGAGCAACAGGAAAGGACAGATTAATTCAATGAAAAATATAAACCTGCCTGAGGTCCAAGATGGTGAACAAAAAAACCACTGGAAGAGTAACCAATCAAAGCCCCAAGTGAAGAACAAAACCCACAAAGAGATTGCATGTCTGGGGCCAAAGCCCTGATCTCAATACTGTTTTTCGCAATACAAGCATCAATAGTCACATCTGCTATTGCAATCCCCAGCGGTTATACCTACCAAGCAACTCAATGCCACAGCAATAGGCACCATACCAAGACTAGCTACCATCAATGCCGAGACACCACCAAGAACACCAGCCACTAAAAAGTATGGCCTCCTTTTATATCCTCTGACTGGAAAAACATCAGTGAAGAGGCCCCAGATTGGTTTCATGACCCATGGGATGTAGTATAAGCCCATGTACAACTGCACTGCTGATGGCTGAACCTTTTGAACATCTTTCCAGTAGAAGTCTGTGACAACTTTAAAGAAAGATCCAGAGAAGCCCTGGCTAAGACCATAAACCACAAGAACACCAAAAATGAATGATGGGTTTAGCTGGGAAGAGAGCATTTGTAACCATTGAAATGGTTCCATGAAGATGGAAAGAGGACTTGATCTTGCACGTGTCTGATACGCATGATCTTGTTCTGAAATGGGCAAGGCCTGTTTAGAAGAATCTGTTGGAGATTTCCCAACTAGTTCTTGGGTTTCAGGGGGATCCATGTTGAGGGCTCAGGGAAGGCTGTTCTAAGACTGTGTTCTTCGAGAAAGAATATATATATATTAACGTGTAGTTGAGAAGCAGTTTGTGTTGACTTCAGTAACTCTAAAAACACTCAAGAAAGTATTCTGAGGACAACTACAACCTTTTGGGAAGAAGACAATGAAAATAATCTCAAAAATCTCACGGTAGATATTTTTAGTGTTTTTTACTATAGCATAGTTATTTTTTTTATATAAAATTATTAGATATAAAAAATATTTTAAAAAATAATATAATTTAAAGAATTATAAATGATTCATTATACTTTAAAATGCGTGATATTTTTTATTTTTCTCCATCGATTTTATCGTAATTAAAAACAAATTGATTTAAATTTATTAAAAATAGTGATATAGAAAGAAGAATGACTATTTTTTAATTAAATGAGTCAGTCCTCACAACACTTGATTTTTTTTCTTGTTTTTCCATTTTTTTTATTTTTTTATATAAAAAGTTATATTTAGATAAATACTATTTTTGTAATTAAATGGATCAGCCATGAAAATATTTTTTTTTACTTTAAAATGATATTTTTAATATGTGTATCCATATATCATATTTTTAATTCTATTAATTTAATATTTTTTTTTATTATCGTTTGATGGGCTGAACAAAACAATAAACAAAATATAGTAAATTGCATATAATATAAATGAATGGATCTTCTAATGTAGGTTCTCTTATTGTTTCTTTTTTGATAATTTTTTATTTTGATCCTCGAACTTTTTCTTTGTACATTTAAGCCTTTTTTTAAGCATTCAATTTTTTTTTTCTTAAGAGAAAGTTGAATTGAAAGATAGAAATTTAAAGTGAAATACTCAAGGGTTTAGGTAGTTCTTTAGAATTTACTTGAAAAATATATTCTATATTTAAAGTTGGAAAATATAGGGAAAACATTGTTTCTTCACACCTATTAGTATTGTGAGTTACAATAATAAATCATTTTTTTTTCTTTTCATTTTGACCTTCTTTTTTCTTATTGTTTTTTTATAAAACAATTGGCCCGAATATTATTTCTTTATTGAACTTTAGAGTTGATAATTTATTTTAATATGTTTTTTATACTGATCGAGAAATAAACTACATGATTTTATTTTCCAATCTTCATTTTAATTTATTTAGATTTGTTTTTTATAATCTTCAACACTAAAAGGGAATGTTACTGAAAATCAAACAAGCTGAGAGACAATCACTTGATGGGAGGTTGGAAAAAAGAAGATGACACCACCATTAGTATGAACAGAAGAAACAACTTCAGAATTTCTGGCAATTTAAACAAAAAAGTTCACCTATAACAGTAAATACTTGTCAATAAACTGTCAATTAATCATCTCATATAAAAAATTAAACTCTTAGGTGAAATATCAAAATATAATTTATATTATTTTCTAACACCTCCTCAAGTGAAAACTTTTGAACTTGAAACTTGCACAAAAGTCCACATTGTCTCGTGCTTGATTTTTATCAAATAAAATGAAGGTGTTGAAATTCAAACTCGTGACTGCAAGGTCAACAAGACTCTGATATCACGTCAAGAAACCATCTTACTAAAAGCTTAAGCTATTAAGTGAGGCTTCAAGATATGATTTATATTATTTTTTCAACATACACTCAAGTAAAAACCTCTGGGTTCAAAACTTGCACACAAGTTTACACTACTTTGTGCTTGATTTTTAGTAAATAAAATAAGGATGGTAAAATTTAAATTCACAACTACTAAATTAACAAGATTCTGATATCATATTTCTGTTATCGGTGGATATCGCTCGACGACCCTGCCATTTTTGTCCATCGAGAACCTCGCAAAGTCCCACTAGATCACCAGGCAACCTAAAAATCCTCGAGGAATTAACTCTTTTTTTCTTGACGAGACACTCTGCATGCCTCATCGAATAAAAAAATGATATGTAAATGGTTTACTGATCTGTTTATATTATAAGAGCAATATTATTTTTTATAAGAACATTATTAATTTCAAATCCATGGTGTTTTTTTGCTTGAAATATTATAAAATTAATTTTTATTTTAGTTTTTTTATTTTTATTTTAATGTTGATATGTTAATATTAAAAATAATAATATATATATAAGGCTCTAACTCGTTCAAATACGGATCCTACCTACTGTCTCCCAATTGTATAGTAAAAGTAGGGATGTTTGTTGAGCTGTCAGATGGGTATGATGGGCCTCACACTATGGACAAGCCTTGTATCCAAGCCCAATAATAAGCCGTGCCTTAACAAGCCCAAGACAATAATTTGTAAATTGTTATATTTATTATTGTACCATAGTAAAGTATTTTTTATATCTTAATGTTTAGGATATTCTCTCACCAATTTTTTTTTTTATTAAATCCTTACCTTACCAAGTTTTATAGTAAAAACTTTCGGACATAGTATTTTTTTAATAAAAATCAAAATAGGAAAAAAAAGATTATTAAAAATCAAAAATAGAAGAAAAAAAAACCCGTCAAGATCACCTACATTAATAAACAAATAAAAAATAAAAAAGAAGCAACAGCTAGTAGGAGCACCAAAAAAAGGGTTTTTCTCATAACACCAGCCTCCTCTTTTTCTCTTGCAGTCAGGGAGGGAAAACCACAATCCCTCTTCCCTTCTTCCCCAAATTAATTAGAATAAAATCCCTGATTTCAAAACCCTATATCTCTAAACAGTTGCGGTTTAAGTTATGCAGGCAGATCAGACAACGGTGATAAACTTGAGACCAGGAGGAGGTAACGCTGGTGGTCACCGTGGCACCAGATTTTCCTCCTCTCGCTTTGAGTCTGCCTCTGCTTCGTTTACCAATGCTTCTCAATCTTTCTCTTCTTTCAAGGTACCGAAAAAGATTCAGGCTTTCCTTCATTGTTCTTGGTTTTAGATCCGGGTTTTTTGAAAAGATCCCATACTCTCATTGTTTTTGGCAGTTTTTTATGTGATTTCTTCTGTGTAAATACGTTAGAAGTTTTTTTTTATATATATGATTTTTATTGCCATTATTGATGTTTTGTTAAAGAGAAGTAATCTTTGTAGTAATGTGAAAATTGTAAGTGAGAATATGATTAGAATGTCCTAATTCTTGGCGGGGCACTTTAGTTTTCGTGCCACCTGCTGTAAATCTGGACACACAGTAATGTTTATGTGGGATTTAGGTGGGTTTTCAAGGAGTTTGGTGATGCCCATAAAGAACCTACATTACATGAAAACACCCCTTAGAGGATGCGGTATGTCTGTGTTTGTCTTTTTTCTAGTCTATTCTTTATCAGTGTAAATGACTTTAGGGAAAGGAATGGAAAAGAGATATAGAGGAAATTAAACAACTTTCCTTTCGTTTGGATAGAAAAGAAAGGAAGGAAAACTTTGACTTTCCTTTTTGACGCACAAAAGTTTTTCACCGAAGAAGGGAGGAAATGAAAAAAATTGACTGGATTTTTCTCATTGTATCCTTCAAACAATTTCCCCCCTTTCTTTTCCATCAATATACAAAGAAAACTACATTACACTCATCTCTCTTAATCCAAACAAAATAAATTTAATCTGCCTTCTTTTCCTTAGTTACTTTCCTCTTCACTGTTTTTTAGTTGCCATGCAGACTGCATGGGATTGGCTTGTTGGTTTCCTGGTATCTGTTTTTCTGATATAGGATTTGTGATTGGGTTGGTAGATAGTTCAGTTTGTTGATTAGTTGGAGCTCCTGGCTGGCTTCTCTTTGGGGTTTTTACTTTTATTTATTTAATTTCAATGACCTGGCTTCCTTTTTGGACATACTTTCAAAGTAGTTCCATTGAAGGCTATATGAAACATGCTTTGATTTTGCTGATTGATTGCAATTTTGAAATAGACTGGTGAATTTCGGTTTGAAGACCATGAGCGCATTCGCTACACGCGAGACCAACTGTTGCAACTTAAAGAGGTAAGCGTGTGGAAGATTGTTTTCTAGTTTTGAGGCTGAAATATCAATATTTTTCTCTTTGTTTTCTTTGCATTTGTTGAGGTTTATATCATGGAGCAACTGCTTTAATACTTCGTCATTGAATCTATTTATTAAAAGCAAATTGGTTTACAACTTATCTTTATTTGGCCACTACTTTTTCTAGGTTGAAAATGTTCCAGAGGATATCCTGAAGATCAGACAAGAAATTGAATCTGAGTTTGTTGGCGAGGATCAAACTTGGAGCCGTGCAGATGGCATTGTAAGTTTTCAGATTACGCCTTTCTTCATGTTCTTTATGTACTGTTAGTATAAATGTCAAAATCAGGTGTTGCTGTCAAGCTGTGGCTTTTGTAATTTTCTATCCTTTTCTCTTTTCTTCTTCATTTCAGTGCCTATGCCTGACTATTTTTTTTCTTCTCATGTTTATGTTCATGGATATAAGAAAATTATAGCTCTAATAATCTATTTTTCAACTTTTTGTAGCCCCAACCTCAATCCCAGAATCGTTATTCTGAGCCAGACAACCGTGATTGGCGTGGTAGGTCAGCTGCTTTTGGAGAGGACAGATCTCGAGAAGCAATTCGAGAAAATAAGGAGTTCTACAATCGGCAAGACCAGCTAAACTCCCAGTTTGCAAGTTCTCAAATCACTGCTAACCATGGGGTAACTTCTTAGCTAGATCACTCTGAAATTCATAGTGTCTGTTTGTAATAATGCAAAAGGTATTAGCACTGTCTGTGCGAAAAAGAAATGATGTTCACTGTCATTATAATGCATGTTAAGCATTATTTCAATATCTTTTTGAAAAATGGTCTTAAAATCTTGTCCAAATCAGGTAGGGCCTGCTCCTGCTCTGATGAAGGCTGAAGTGCCATGGTCAGTTCGAAGAGGTACTCTCTCTGAGGAGGAACATGTCTTGAAGACAGTTAAAGGGTATGTAGTCATTTAGTTGATCTGTTAGCTCTATCATTCCTCCAAGAAAAAGACCCAGATTTTTAGAGGCTTAGACCTTGGAAACAATTTTTGAATGTGGTTAATGGAGAAGTTTTTATAGTGATTTATGTTGTAACTAGTGCTATATTTTCGGTGCAGTATATTAAACAAATTGACACCAGAGAAATTTGATGTTCTCAAGGGGCAACTGATCGACTCTGGAATTACAACACCTGATATTTTAAAGGTTCCCATTATACATCTCATAAGCACTTTGGATTTTCAGCACTTTATAATTTAACAGTTGATAACAGAACTGGAGCTGTTTGTATTTCAGGGTGTTATCTCACTAATATTTGACAAGGCAGTGCTGGAGCCCACATTCTGTCCCATGTATGCTCTTTTATGTTCTGACCTTAACGAGAAGCTTCCTCCGTTCCCATCTGATGAGCCTGGTGGGAAAGAAATCACTTTTAAGCGGATTCTTTTGAACAATTGCCAGGAGGCATTTGAAGGTGCTGGGAATCTGAGGGCAGAAATTAGCAAGTTGACTGCTCCTGAACAAGAAATGGAACGCAGGGATAAGGAACGAATGGTTAAGCTGCGAACTCTGGGAAACATGCGCCTTATTGGGGAACTTTTGAAGCAGAAGATGGTGCATGAAAAGATTGTCCACCATATTGTTCAGGTCCTTACTAGAACCAATTTGTTTCTCATTGTTTTTCTTTGCAGTAATTAGATTGCTGAGTGTGGATATCTTGTGCAATGCAGGAATTATTGGGCGATGACAGTAAAACTTGCCCAGCAGAAGAAAATGTTGAGGCAATATGTCAATTTTTCAACACCATGGGCAAGCAACTGGATGAGAACCCAAAAGCTCGGCGGGTTAATGATGTGTATTTCAGTAGGTTGAAAGAGTTGACAACAAATCCACATCTTGCACCACGGTTGAGGTTCATGGTTCGCAATGTTCTTGATGTTCGGGCTAACAGCTGGGTCCCTAGACGTGAAGAGGTTAATTTTCCATGTGCTCCCTTCTTTTCTTTGGTTTATTGTTTTGGAGGTGGGGGGGCACCACGGGTAGCTCACACTTGTTACTGATTTTTTAGCACATGTACTCATGTGGAGGACGGTATGTTTTGAATAGGATAAACTACATAGATCTCGTTTGATGTTTGTTTAAAAACCTCTGGGTGGGGGTTCAGACATTTTAAAACCCTCAACGACTTCTATTTTGAAATGTAGCATAGAATATGAAGTAAAGAAGAAAGTTAAATGGAGATAGACAATTGGATGAAATAGAAACCTCAGTGGGGGTATTTTAAAAAGCTGTTGTTTAGGTGTGAAAATTGACAGAAACCCAGAATGTTATACTCTTCTTCCATGTAAGCTGGTCAGAACAGAAACAATCAAATGACTCCTGTTAATTTTGAACATACTTGAAAAGCTGGGTGCTTTTGTACTGAACTTTGGCTGTGGCAGGTTAAAGCAATGACCATCTCTGAAATCCATTCAGAAGCTGAGAAGAATCTCGGAATGCGTCCAGGTGCAACTGCAGTCATGAGAAATGGTCGTAATGCTACTGGGGGTGTGGGCCCTGGTGGTTTCCCCATTGGCCGGCCTGGCTCGGGGGGTATGATGCCTGGAATGCCTGGGATGATGAAAATGCCTGGAATGCCTGGGCTTGATGATGGCAACTGGGAAGTTCCTCGATCTAGAGCAATGCCAAGGGGGAATAGTTTTGGCCCAACCCAGGTCACCAGGCATGTCCCTACTTCCCTGATCAACAAATCACCATCGCTTAATGCCAGACTTTTACCTCAGGGAAGTGGTGGTGTCATAGCTGGGAAAACAAGCCTGTTATTGCAGGGCAGTGGTGCTCCTTCCCGACCTGGTTTTGGTACAAGAACTGAACCTGCAGGTCAAACTCCTAAGCCTGTTGATCCAGCTGTGTCAGCAATTCCTTCTCCTCAGAAGCCTCTTGCTCCTACTACAAGGTCAAATCCTGATGATCTTCGCAGAAAAACCATTTCTCTGCTGGAAGAATATTTCAGTGTTCAAATTCTTGATGAAGCACTTCAATGTGTGGAGGAGTTGAAAGATACTAGTTTTCACCCTGAGGTTGCTAAAGAAGCTATTGCTCTTGCACTGGAGAAGAGCCCACCCTGTGTGGAATCTGTCATAAAGCTTCTTGAATTCTTGCACACTAAAAATGTTCTAGCAGCTAGAGATATTGGAACTGGTTGTCTTCTCTATGGCTCATCGTTGGATGATATCGGCATTGATTTACCCAAAGCACCAAATAACTTCGGTGAGATTCTTGGGAGCTTGGTTGTCGCTCAGGGTTCTGGACTTCGAGGTGTTTAAGGAAGTTCTGAAGAAGGTGGAAGATGACAGGTTCAGGAAAGCCATCTTTAACAGTGCCATGAAGAACATCAATGCAAACCCATCTGGGCAAGAAGTGCTGGCAACACAGGGTTCCAATATTCAGGCCTGTGAGAGTTTGCTCTCTTAATTAGAGCAAAATTCTCGTTGTGCAGCCGTGTGGAGCCCATCGAAACCAAACCATTCTGCCCTTTTGCTTTCCATAATCCACTGAAATCCAAAGATTACCGCGTTGCAGCAGCAGACCAGGAAGAACAGATAATTTAATGGAGTTGTATATTTTCCAAGGATTCCTCGTGATCTTTGCTTGTTATGCTAGAAACATGAAACTTTTGTATTTCTTGAGTGCCCAATAAGTCTCTCTCAGAGAGGACACTCGAGATCAAAGAGTCTTTTACTTTTTTCCAGCTTCTTAAATTAGATTTCAAGTCATGTACCACAGTGGAAAATTTTGTTTCTTCCCCATTGAAGGGGCCCGATTTTCTCCATTAATAATGTTTTTTTTCCTCTTTTTTATTAGCTCAAATGAATGTTCAGCTCACCATATCCTCACTAGTTTCCTGCCCGTTCTCTCTCCTAACAAAATCCATCAGTTAGATTGGAAGAGTGGAGCGAAAGGAGCAGTGAAAATATATTCATGGTTGGTTCATATAATTTAAAGATAAAAAAAGATTGCGAGTTTTTTTATAAGAAAAATAGGTTTTATAAATATATCCAATGAAAACTGCCAAGACATAAATTTTTGTATGCAAAATAAAAAATTTAGAAAATTAATTTTAAAATATAATTATATATAAATTACAATAAAAACAAATAAAATATATTTTACTAACAGGATAATTTTTTCTTTGTAGTTAAATAAAAATAAATACCTCTTCAAAACTATACCTAAAATTAAGTTCTCAAGAGACGTAACATGGTGGCAAAGAATTGGAGATATGATTTACAGATCTCGAGTTCAAGTTAGAGCGTGCTCATCTTATAAGAACTCAGAATAAACAGAGTTTTACTTAACCCAAACCCACAAAAAATGCTTAAAGAGTGATGAAGTTTCTTCAAATAAAAAAAAATCTAAAATTAATATGAGTCATGTTATTTTTTTTCAGAGATGGCATGTCATAGGTTAAATAATCCACGTATAGAAATATTTAGTATAATAATTTCTTGCAATGCATGTTGGGGATGTCTGCCATCATTAAAAAAAAGTAAACATATAATTGGGAAAATAAATAATAATAATCAATGATTGTAAATGAAGTATACCAATTTAATAGTAGACGTCATGTATCTGGTTGTTTAAACTTTAACGGATATCATTCGATCTAGAAGGTGACAATACGTGTCGGTCAGGATGTTTGACTTTGAAGTTCTATGGCCTCTCTTTTTTTTACCTTTATAGTTATTTTGCATATTTAAATATTAATTATTAATATCTTCTACTTTAAGAAAACTGTTTGGTTTAACTTTATTTTCTATTAATAATTTATACTTTACATGTTGTGTTTTTAGTTTTACAGTCTAATTTATCTCTATTTTTCTCCTTTTATATTTTAAATATATATATATATTAATTAAATTTAGAAAACCTAAGATATCAGGGATCAGATTGAATTTTTTAAAAAGCAAAAATCCAACAGGTACCATATTGTTAAAAAAACTTTTTAGGTGTTTCAGAAACATTTTTAGAACATAAAAATAAACAGACTAACTTAATTTATTACAAAATTTAACCAGACCTAAAAAAATAAATTGCAAAAAATAAGGAGTCGATAAGCTTATTTAAAGGTTGAAAGGCTCCTCCTGCATTAAATTATTCCCTATTGCCATAAATTACTTAAATCTTATTGTATTCTTATCCCACCTCTCTCCACTCTTTCGAACATTTAAATGATTTTTTGTTTTTTTAAATGATTTTTGACATCAACACATGAAAAATGACATAAAAACACTAATTTTTTAATATAAAAGTAAAAAATATAAATATTTTTTTTAACATTTTTTTCAAAAACATTTTTGAAACACAGTGTCAAACAACTTTAATGGTTTAATATAAAGATTATATGGTATTTTTTTCCTAAACTTAATTTTTAAACTATTTTTAATTTGATATTTTATACCCATGTTTTTCACTGATTTTGATATATTTTTAATTAAAAAATTACTTTTTAAAAAAATATATTACAGCTCATTAAGAGAATCTGCATAATTTACATACTCTTGGACTCCCAAATGTCTTTGAAGGCCAGCAATATTTTCTTTTTGTATATTAAATTAATTCCAAGGGGCTTCACCCATTGTTTTGCATCTTCTTATTCAATTCCTTGCTAAAACAATTGTCACATCCTTTGTTGCTGGGTGGTCCATGGTGATAAATTATATTATCATCACACTATATTAATATAAACCATGGTTTTAAATAAATTAAGGCCGTACCTAATCAGCACTCTTGCATAGCAAGGATAACCTTAAATATTTAATCATATGATTACTGCAAAAAATAATAATAATAATAAATATCTTAATCATTGCAAATAGTAAAAAAAATCGAGAAATTGAATAGGGAGAAGGGTCAATGTGGATTGGTGGAAGAATTGGATAAAAAAATGTCTGCATAGAAATTGAATTAATTAAACTAATTATTTACCCCTATCTACGATTTCTTTTCACTATCTCATGGGAAAAAATATTCTATTTTTATATTTTATTACAGATAGAATCAGCCATTTAAAGTGTTATTAACATTAAGATGGTGTTTGACACTGCGTTTCAAATGTATTTTAAAAAAAAATAATTTTATTTTTATTTTTAATTTAAATTAATTTTTTAAATATTTTTAGATTATTTTCATGTGCTGATGTCAGAAATAATTATTAAAAATAATTTAATAATATCTTTACTGCAAATTGATTTAAAAATAAGATAATTTCAAGGAAATAAAATTCAGTGGTTTTTTTTTTTAAATCAACAAAACCCACAAAAATTCACGCATTGGCTGGCCCAAATTGTTGACTTCTTTTCTTCTTTAGAACCAAAAATTGACTCACGAGCGGTGATGGGTCCAATAATTATGCTAAAAAGCATGTGATTGGTAGTGAATAAATGCTATGGTTGAACACACGCTATTAATTTCCATAAATGTTTAATTTTATTTTCCAGGAATTTGGATTGTTAAAATTTTGTTTGAATCAAATTATTTAATGTTTTGTTAATATCAAAATTATTTTTTTAAATATAAAAAATATTATTTTAATATATTTTTAAATAAAATATATTTTAAAAAATAATTACTATCACACTCTTAACAACTATAAATATCACGAATCTTAGAATTAATTTAAATTACTAAATAAAAAAAATCTTTAGTTGTTAGTTTAAAGTAATTAATAAAAATATAGCTTATAGACAGATTACACTTACAGATACATTTCATATTCCTTCCTCTCTCCTGCTGACAAGAAATGACACCAAAATCTTATCAAACTCAACAGTACAAACTGTAAACAGTTAGAAATCAAAGCAAAGGCCCAGTCTTTTATCTTCCAAACGAATCAAATCTTTTTAGTGTAAGTATCTGGGGGGAGGGGGAGACTCTTTCCTTCTTTCTTTATTGGTTCTTCCCTTAAAGTACACAAAAAAATACCATCATCTTCCTTGACAAAGTCTCACCTTTTTCCCACTTTTTTTCATCAAGCTTCTGCTATTTTTCATTCTCGAAATCTTTCTGATTTCAATCAATTTCTTGGGTTTTCTCTCTCTGAGATTATTTGAAACTTCTGATGGGTCTTTCTTAGTTTTGGAAAAGGTGTTCGTTTTTAGGTGTTTTAGATTCCCTTTCTGTCTCTCCCTCACCCTCGTTCTCTCTATCTGCTCCTTTGTCTCTGATCTTTCTCTCTCAATAAGGTATCTGCTACTCTAAAGTTTTGAACTTTCTTGATTTCTGAAGTATTTTTTTTTCCTGCCGTGCTATACTATCTGAAATTGTTATCTGGGTCTTTATGCTATGTAGTGTTATCGATATTTTTTTTATGTGAATGACCTTGAGAAAGAAGAGAGTTTGGCTGTTTGTTATTATTATTTTTTCAATTTTAAGCAGGCTTTGTTTTGTGGAAAGCTCTTTTTTTTTAATTACCGTGGTCCAAATTACTATCTGGGTATTTAGTTTTGTTTTGTTCTGCTCTTTTCTTTGGTCTGAAATTTCTGTTACGCAGTTACTGCATTTTAAATTGGCTTTTGGGTTTTTGTACTTACCTGATCTGAGTTGATCTTTGATCTTGATATTCAGATTTTTGTACAAGGATATTAACTATGGCTTTAATTCTTGTTGAAGATTGTACATTTTTAGATTGAAACCTCTGTTTGTTTGTTGATGGTTTGAATTTGATTTGATCAGTTAATGACGTAATTTTTGACTTTGGTGCATTGTGTGAATCAGGAATAGAAACAAGTTTGGCAATAATCTTAATTCAAAAGGTATTTAAAATGAAATGGCTTGATTTTTTCTGAAGGTTTAGCCAGTGTTAACATCAAAAGCTGAATTTTTTTTAGATTTTTGATGTAACTGAAGAATATATTAGGGCTAGGACAGAAGTGCGCGCATGAGATTTTAACTGTGTTGTAGTTTGCGTTTCTGTTGGTTGGAGTTGTTTAATCCAAGTTTTTCTTATTTTGGTGCTTACTCATAGTTACTTGCTCTTTGATTTCAGATAGTGATGGGGATATACCTTAGTTCTCCTAAGACCGACAAATTTTCAGAGAATGGCGAGAATGGTAGGCTTAGATATGGTTTATCATCCATGCAAGGTTGGCGTGCAACCATGGAAGATGCAGTGAGTAGTTAACTCAGCATTGATCTAAGTGAATATTCCAAGCTCTTAAGTCTTTTTACCACCAACCTTGATGCCCATTAATTGGTCCGGAATATGATTGTGTTAATGAATTTAAACGGGGATGTCTTAAAGATTTTGTCTTGTCAATGCTAACGATAATTTGGTTAAGCGGAAACTTTTCCAACTGGGATACAAATACATCATATAATGCATTTCTTCAAATTTTGCAGAACTAACTATAGCTGCTTAAAGAAAGTACGGTCTTTTAGTTGGCAGTGTCAAAAAAATACAAAATTCTCTTCAATTTTTGTCATCTTCTGCCTGTGTTGCAAACGATGTAGGATCATTAAAAAAAGTTTTTTTTAAGTTCTTCAAAATGGTTTGTTTTCAAGAGTTTTGTGAAACAGTACTTGCTTCCTAACTCCAAAGGAATCTTCTTCAAAACAAGCTTCTCTCTTCACTCATCCTAGCCTTTGTTCTCCTCCATTAGCTTTTCTATTTTTGTTGGCATGGTGTCCACAAACAGTTGATCATTGCTCAAAAACTAATATATATTTTGTTTGTCCTGTCCGTTTCTGTTCTGAAATACTGTTGTTGAGGTCTTCATTCACATGTTAGCAAATTTCAGAACATGTGTTATTGCATTTTTTGTATAGTTTATTTTATTTTTTACATAAATGATATGCTGTTTGTTATTGTTATTTGTGTTGCTAGCATGCTGCAATAACTGATTTGGATTCTACCACTTCATTCTTTGGTGTTTATGATGGACATGGAGGTAAGGCTTGCAAGTTTTAGGTATATATGAATTTACTACATATCATTGCTTAACTAAAATGGTATTTCCTGAATGTGCACCATATCTGATTTTGTTGTTTTCTGATTGACTTCTGGCTATGCCCTTAGATGAACTAAGTCAAAGTAATCAGACCATCTTCAATTCAAATTTCATGTGAACATGCAATTAGTCTCTGACCACTTTAAAAGCTTAGTATTATCTTGCCTATACATTTTTGGGATTAATTTTCTTCTTGCTACTCACTTTAAGTTTGCAATCTGCTAATGATCGTGGGAAAGAATCCATGTGGCCAAATTCTAACTTGTTCAAAACTGGGACTTAGTGGAGTTGGGTATTTTGTGGTGGAAATATGTATCCAGCAAACAATGGCTGTGGGGGCTTATGGAATAAAATTTTCAGCCAATGAATTCCTGTTTTGGTTTACCATTGATGCTTGTCTCATATGGGTGGCTATTCAGTTCTGAACATGCTCCCTGTTATACCCTCTTGTACGGTTGTACCTAGGTCAGTATGTTAGAATAATTGGCATTTAGGTCATCATTACTCACTTTCATCCTGTAACTTGCAGGTAAAGTAGTTGCAAAATTCTGTGCCAAGTATCTCCATCGGCAGGTTCGCAAGAATGAAGCATATTCAGCAGGAGATATGGGAACTTCTGTCCAGAAAGCATTTTTCAGGTTACTTGATTTTATTAGTGGAGGTTTTTCCTATTGAAGGAGATTTTAAGTGAACAGTAATGTGCCAATCTAATAATGTTTGGATGGTGGTTTACAATTATCTTGATGTTATTCTCCATCCTCAATGCAAAAGTTTCAAGCCCTCATCAGTAATTGTAAACTAATATATTTTTTTAAATATTTAAACACAATTTTGATAATGTCAGTTTCATTTCTCTATTGCTTAAATAATTTTTTGACTCAGAAATTTTGTTCCTTTAGCATGCATATTTGGTTATTTCAGGATTTATAGTTCTTTAAGTGCCTACTATTTTCTCAATAAAAAAAATGCTACTATTTAATTAAAGGCACATACTCATGATTTCCATTAATGCATTTCATGCAGAATGGATGAGATGATGCGTGGGCAGAGAGGGTGGCGGGAACTAGCTGCCTTGGGCGATAAGATAAACAAGTTTACTGGCATGATAGAAGGGTTGATATGGTCTCCAAGGGGCAGTGGTTGTCATGAACAACCTGATGATTGGGCTTTTGAAGAGGTATTTTATAAACAAGTGGAGTGTTGCCTTATATATAATAGTCTCCAACTATGTTAATTTCATCTTCTATCAAATGCATATGTATAAAATACCTAGAAACATAACCATGTTAAAAATGGATCTTTATTATTTTATACACAAACCAAATGCATATGATGGGCATCAACCACACATACTGTAATAATGGATCTTTATATCATTCAAACACAAATGATTAAGAACTTATTTTACTCTTAACATGGTGATCAGGGTCCTCACTCTGACTTCTCTGGACCAACTTCTGGGTGCACAGCCTGTGTTGCGATTATTAGAAACAACCAACTCATTGTTGCGAATGCTGGTGATTCTCGATGTGTGATATCAAGAAAGGGTCAGGTATTTTTCATTTAAATAGAAATGATGGTTTGGCTTTCTCCCAAAAGACTAAAGATAGTTTGTAGGGCAGGGTCTGTTTGGACTGTCGAAATATCCTACAACTTTACTTCTGCCTCAGCTAATCAATTTACCTTTTCTTTAAATCTTAAGGTGGTGGGGTATTAACTTGATAAATGTGGCTGATATGAACAAAACCTTGTATACTTTTTTCAATAAACATTGCTTTCTTTGATGCAGGCCTACAATTTGTCAAGAGATCACAAACCTGATCTTGAGGCAGAGAAAGAGCGGATTTTAAAAGCTGGTGGTTTCATACATGCAGGGCGGGTCAATGGCAGTTTAAATCTTTCAAGGGCTATAGGTACCTAACATTCCTGTGAACTCCTGATCCCAGTCCCTTGCTCTGTGTGGCTTGGATACTCTTATCTCTGGTTCTCTGCCTCTGGATTTCCTCATCAGAAGTGATTATACCTTAGAGCACAAGGCTTAAACTGTTTGTTTTCCATATTGAGAAGCAATGGACATGCACTGCGCATACAAAAGCATGTTTTCACCCACCCTCCATTTGCCCTCCCACTGACACCTCTACTTTCATATCCATGTCTGTGTTTGTATATGTTGATGCACACAATTTTACTTGGTATGCATCTTAATGAGTGGACGTCCATGTTTGTGTTCATTTATTTATGAGAGGTATCTTCTTTCAGCTCTTCATATTTTCTTTTGTAATGCAGGTGATGTGGAGTTCAAGCAGAATAAGTTTCTACCTGCTGAAAAGCAAATTGTGACAGCCAATCCCTGATATAAATACTGTAAGTGTTTTCCTCCTGCTATGTTATGATTCAAAACAAATTGCTCTCCTAATAGGCCTTGCATATCATTCTCTCCAAATTATGGTTGGTTATGCTGATATGGCCCAGTGCGCATCTTCAATAGCACCTTGATTTTTTCTTATTGCTTTAACATCTACTTTATTTTTTCTCCTTCTCTTGACCTTATTCTATTCTTGCATCAGGTTGAGCTTTGTGATGACGATGAATTTCTTGTGCTGGCATGTGATGGAATATGGTACGCATCTAATGTTATCTTTCTTAGTCAGTTCCTTAGAATGTCGATCCATGATGTGCTGATTCCCTTCACAAAGAAATAGAATATGCTTGGATTTCAGTGATGAAAATACAATGCAAAAACCTAGTGGAGCTTGGTAGTTTTTAATTTAAGGAAACTCAATGGAATATATAAAGCGAGGTTTTATTCATTTTGTAGGACTGCCGGTAGCCAAGTCATGAATAATTAATTACAAGTGGATAACTGGTCATTTTTGTTGTTTCAGGGATTGCATGTCAAGCCAGCAACTAGTAGATTTTAGTTCACGAACAACTACATTCGGTATGTGGTTTAGACATCTTGTCTGGGTTTTGAAATATTCAGTTTTTTACTCTTTCATTTCTCCCCACTTTTGTTTTTCTAAATTTAGATGATGGAATATTTGGGTAGAGAGCTCATGCTATCAGCATTAGTATCAATCTACCTTTCAAGTCGAGGGTAGAAACAAATGATCTTGTAGATTCTAGTAAATAACATGATGTGAACTATGATCTTTGATCTACATTTGCTAGGTTATGCGTTGCGAAAACCTGACAGGAAACTTAAATAATGCAGGAAAACAAGCTCTCTGCAGTGTGCGAGAGAGTGCTTGATAGGTGTTTGGCGCCATCAACAGCAGGTGAGGGATGTGACAATATGACAATGATCGTGGTACAGTTTAAGAAACCTATAGGATCCACTGCTTCAGCAGATGAGAATTCCTCACAGCCTGAACCTGAACCTGCTGGTGCCGAATCTAAACCAGGGAAAGTTTAACATTTTCCAGACTCTGGATATGGAAAAACATCACAAGGGTCCTACATTTTCTTGAAAATTCACGTCCTTAGATACATATTTGTAAATGGTTTAACATGGTGGATGAAATATTATGAAAAAAATTGTTTGATGTTCTGATGTGTGCTTATATGCTGCCTGCTTGTAATAAGTTTCACCTGTACAGCTTTTTGGCAGACATCAGTTATGGAAGTCTTTTTGAATTGAATGTTTCTACCACTAGATTATTTCTATGAATCTTGAGTGCAAGATTTTTGACAGGCATCAGGGCAAGTTTTGTTTTCAACTGAATTTTTTCTTGAATCACTTCTCGGGCAAGTTTAAAAACTAAAAGTTGTGCGATCTCCTCGTATGATCCATTCATTTACAGTGTGTATGTTTATGGATGTTTTTTCAATACATGCCGTTTTTTTGTAATCTTAATATGTTTTTTTTGCTGGAGATTTTGTTGCCGGAGGCTTTTCACACCGATCCAGAACCTTAAAATATCCTGGAACAGATGCTATCCCGAACCAGTTCCAGGATATAATAGCAAACAATGTTCAACAATAATCATTTAACTACTCAGACTACCTTTTATTCTTTTTAGGTCCCTGAATTTTTTTTTATCAATTTTATTGTGTCAGCATATTGTTTCCTTTGTTACCCTTAATATATATATTCTTTCCTATGATTTTTGCCCTTCATATATAAGATATTTATGGATTTATCTCTTATATAAAATTGTATGATAAATAAAAATATGAGAAATTATATGAGAGTTTAACATAAAAGATCAAAAAATAATATGTTCATCTAAGTTAGTCAGAATAAAATGGCTTCTTTAAATTTAATTAATGAGAAATTATTTGAATATAAAAAATAAAAATATTTTAAATTTATAATCATTGATAAATATATTTTTCTTCTTTAAATCAATAATAAAAAAAATACTATACTTCAATATTCAGATGAATCATCAAAATCAATAATGAAAACATCTGTGCAGTTTATGAAGTGAATATATTTAAGAGTTTGTAATTAATTAGTTTTGAAAGATAACTAGGTATTGAGTTGTAACTATATAATAATTTAAATAAATAAGATAATTGTTAAAAAATATTTAGGTGTAAGATAAATTATTATAAATATAATAAATAAAAATATTTTATTTTCTAGCTTGAGGAGAGAGAGAACGATCCTATATTATTCTTCACTCTGAACCTCAGCTGCTGCCGTCACACACCTCTCAGCTTCCGTCCCAGAAGCCCTAGACACTAACTCACCAAAAAAAACCAAACACAACATCCTCCTCAGAATCCTTACCAAAAAGAGGCGCAAAGGGAGAAATCTTGTAAAAAAGTTGCTTTCTTTTTGGTCTCAAGAGAAGCTAAAATGGAAAGCAGCAGCAGCAGAGGAGTACCAGAATCAACCATCGAAGCAGTAGAAAGAACTCTGGCAAATCTAAAACTAGTGGAGACCCATTTGCTTGAATTCTTGTCTCTTGCTAACCCTGATGTCCTTGATGAGATGGCACCTCTTCAAAGGGCTCAATCTCTATTTATGTTTGCTAAGGCTACTACTACTATCTTTGCATGTATGTATATATGAACAGTTTATCAAGACTAGTCTTTTTACCGATAATTTAGTTTGTTTCAGTTTTACTGCTGTTGTTTTTGGTGAGTTCTTTATTGTTTTTGTTTAATTTTATGATTTTTTTTCAGTGAGATTGAGAACTACTGGAATTCACCCTGATGAGCATCTTCTTAAGACAGAGCTTGTATGTGTTCTTTTATTCGATAACTTGTCCTTAAATTCCTGAATTTAGGCATCTGGGTTCTTTTGTTTTGATGTTTAATTTGATGGGTTCTGTGTAATTTACTGTAGGACGTCTCTGATTTTTTTTTTTAATTCTGAGGTTAAAATCAGTGGTTTTTATATGGAGTTTTTATTTCTTCTTCATCGTGTTAGTTTATTAATATATGTCATTTGGTGGTTTGTGATTTTTAGGAGAGGTTGAGCTTGTATCAAGACAAACTAGAGCAGCTCATCAATACAAGTAAAGGTACTTCTTTTACCCTCAGATCACTCTGTTATTGATGCTTGCCAAATCGTAAACTGTCATTCCCTATGGATAGGTGTTGCGTGTTCAAGTTCATAAATTGCAATGAGCTTGGTTAGATGGAAAGTACCGTGTCAAAATTTTTGAAACTATGATGAGCTTAGCTGATGGATAGTTGTTTGCCATGTTTAAATTTTTAACTGCAACTAGCTTGTTGATACTAGTCATTTCACATATCTCTTGTTGATTAATTGAGTCTGAATTTGTTCCTGAAGAACCTTCACGGCGTTCTACTACTTTAAATTACCAGGCTGCAACCCGTTTCATCGAGCATTCGTTGCCTGAACTTACCCCTGGTAGGTGGTCAATCTCCTTTTTGTCATGGCTACTTTTCTTTTTTCCATTGTGATCTCATATGTTCTTATAAACATCGCTTTTTGCAGAACAGCGGAAAAGCATGAGGGATATCAGTAGAGGAGAAGGGTCGAAGATTAAGTATATGGAGAGGAGCACCCACAAGAAGAGAAAATATGATACATCTGAAAAACAATCAGTTAAAGCCGCTGCCCAAGAATTTCTTGAAAAAGCTGCCCGTGAGCTTTTTGGCGGCAACACAGATGGTTTCAAGGGGACCTCTTATAAAAGTTGACTCGTCATCTGAGGATGAGCCTGTGGAATGATTTCCTACTATATCTTGGTATATGGTAAGATCGTGTTTTATCCATAACTGGGTTCTTTTTTCCTCAAAGTTTCTTTTGTTTCTTTCTTATTCTATTATTTTACCTTACTTTTCTTGAAAAAGTATGGAAATTGTTTGCATTTAGCTGTCAATGTCGATGAAGGGTTAATGTTAAATTTGAGCATTTAGATACCTATTGAAATATGCTGCATAATCTGACTAGAAAAGAAAACAAAATTCAGATCTTGAGGGACGAGATAAAATGTTAACATGCTATTTTAAAGTCTTTCAAGACATACTAATTGTATGATTTATAATTTATATGAAAGCCATAGACAAGTTGGTTGTGAGATGTACCATTATTTGTCACATACAGCCTATGTAGAAAGCAAAGCTGTGGTTGAAATATCTAAAATCTAATTAAGATGTTGTAAGGAGACAGATGTGAGTGCTTAACGAAATTCCATATGGTGGGAAAAATCTAATCTTTCTGCATCTTTCCAATTCTCACACTGTTATTATCACTTCATGAAAATCCAGTTCTGCCCCTCTTTCTTGACTATTTATTTCCCTCTAACCTCACAGGATGTCACAGACAAGATCTGCCCCGTGTATGTCATCAGCTTCAAGCAAGTTGTAATTCGGCATTGGCCTATTTTTCGAATGAATCTGTTATTGTCAAAAATCATTTCATGATGGATGATGGTGTGCTCCGCCGCTAGAAGCCTCAGAAACATGTAATTTAGGGAGAGTTGTGGTTGTAACGACTCTCACCATGTAATTTGATTCTTGTGTTGAAACTCCATGAGGTTTTATGGAGGGGCATGTTATTTCTTCATTGTACCGTCATTTTTTAGCCTGTTTATTTTGTCAACGGCCTTAGTGATGTTCTAAATTGACCTTGGTCCACAGAAAAGTTTAACCCTTGCGGTTTAATGATCTTGTCAGCTCGTGAAAGGCAAAGATCTTGTGTGTTTTGGAAAGTGTTTTTTTTTAAAAAAAAACATTATTTTTATTTTTTATTTTAAATTAATTTTTATTTGTGTTTTTAGATGATTTGATGTTAAAAAATAAAAATTATTATTTCAATATTTTTAAAAATAATTTAAAGAGACTCTTAAATTTGTGCCCAAGGACAATATATTGGATAAATCAGAAAAAAAATAGGCATTCTAAGAAATAGGAAGGCCCAAATATGAATAAATGAATTACTGTAATAAAATCAATAAACAAATCAAACCCAAGGACGAGAACCTTGACATCAAAACAAACCCAGAACCAAAACCCCTACTAAAGCCACCATCAAGCCACCTTTCAAGGTTGAAGCACCGCTTGTCGGAGCCACTGCAGGAGCCTGAAACTCAGCCGGAGAGGGAGCAGGAGCTCCTACGCGTGTATGCTTTTGAGATAGAACCACCACGACAACTTTTCTGTCCTTTCTCACAGTGACCCTCTGCTCCACTGATGAAGTAGAACGGCCCTGATCTGTCGAGCTTCACCTTGGTGTTTCCATCCTTGTATTCCTCGATAGGGTTTGTAGTGTTGCAGGCAGCATAAGCCTCCTTGTTCACTTGCAAGACTGAATCTTTCTGGCCATCGTACTTCCACACTGTCAAGAACAAAGAAGTAATCTTCAACAATGAGACTAAAAAACTGAAACCCAGATATTATTTCAACACATTAAAGATTAGAAAACGAGAGATGTACCCAGAGAATCGCCGATGAGAAAACGGGCGTTTCCAGCCCATTTGTTAAGAGAATCCGATTCTGAAGATGGGATTTTCCACGCATCAGTTTTCCCACCGACCAACACATCTTTGGCTTGTGAAAAGCCCCAAAGCAAAGACATTATTAGCACCAAGGAAAACACTGCAGATCTTTGAAAGGAAGCCATGGATGCTGATGTTGAGAACTTAGAAAGACGGAGGAAAGAAGAGGGCAAGAAAGTTAGGATTTTGCAAGTTTTGACAGAGGGTTATGGAAAGAATTGTAGCTTTCAAATTGCACAAGGCAGAAGCGATTTTTGTTGAATTTATAAGGGGAAATGAAAACTAGCCGTTAGTGCGAAGGGAGTTGAAGTAGGGCTACCTGGGACAGTGGCGGGGCCATTTTGTCCGTTACTGAAAAGAGGTGATATGGTGATAGAATCTTAAACGGTCAAAAGAAGTGAAAATCTTTTTCGTAAATCTATATATAATATATATATATATATATATATATATATATATATATTTTTTTTTGTTTGTTTTTTTGTGGTATTTTGCTCCAAGAAAAATAATATTGAAATGCACAAAGGAAGACATTGCACTAGCTTTGAAAGCTTCGAGAGTTGATAGGGATAGTAAATAAGTTTACTCTCTATTTTCGTAGCTTGTGTTAGAATAAAATAAAATAAGATTTGGCTATAGATTCTTTCAAGTCACTTGTTAAAATTCATTTACAACTCACAACTAATCCATACCATTTTATTTGTAACATAATTTATTATAAATAACTAAAAATATTATATAAAAAAATGAGCTATTTAATATCTTATTTATTTGGTATTGCATTTTATTCATTGTTACTAATGGGGGTATTAATGGCAAGTCTTAAAAAAATACAATAATTCGTATAGTTGCTGTCAAATTTATTAGCAATCTCGGTTACTAAATCATCAAGTCGTTATAGGAGCTCAAATTAATTTTTAAATGGCATAATTTTTTTGGTTTTAGGAAATTAAAATGATTATTGCTTTAAATAAATAAAAAGTCATGCAACCGACCCAATCTTGATCTGGTTAATTAGTTTCACCAAGTTCAAGTCCAAAACAGTTATAAAAATATATAAATAAAATAAACAAACTAGCCTATGCTAGGCTCTAAATTGACGAGCCACCGAGTCAACTCTCAAGCCGAGCCAGGTTCAATGTGCATGCTAATTGACGGGTAGATAATCTGCTTAAGATGCCATTGAAAACGGACGGACGTAACTTGACAACCTAATACTATTAAAGCCCATCTCTTGGTTCTGATTGTCCAATCCCAAATTATCAATTAATTGGGCTGGGCTTGATATTCAGCCCAACATACCCAAATTGAAGTTCATGAAGCTCTCATATATTTAAAAGGAGAGTAATTCTTCAAACAGATGGAATAAAAGAACTATGACATCAACATCATGAAGTCTCGACCCAAAAATGTGCAAATTGGTTAACATCTGAAAGCATAATTTTATCTACTAATTTTGAATCTTACCCTGCCTGGCCTGCATGCATGAGTTAATCGATTTTCACTGAAGAATAGATGAGCCTTGTGAACCAGAAGCATGCATAAAATCCGATTGTGCCGGTTAGCACGAAAAAGGCGTACGATGCAATCAGCATGTAACCGAAGTATAATGCCCCTGACACCAGCTTGGTTATCTCAAGCTTTGTGAAGAAGTAGAATGTGGCATAGAGGAAGAGGTATAGCGCCGAGGAACCAGATGTGAGGTAAGATCTCCACCACCAGAGATAGTCCTCACTGCATAGCTGGAAGTAGCAGAGCACAATGGTTATTTCCGCGCAGGTGACGATGAGGATTGCGAAAACGAGGAACAGGAAACCAAAGATGTAGTAGAATTGATTCAGCCAGATCGAGGTGAGAATGAAGAACAGCTCGATGAAAACAGCTCCGAATGGAAGAATTCCTCCTATTAGAATTGAGAAGGCCGGGTTCATGTACCAGGCTTGCTCTGGGATTTGTCTTGGGATTTTATTTGTCTTCACAGGGTCCTCAATTGCTGGCTTCTTGGACCCAATATAACTTCCAACAAACACTAGCGGGACTGAAATTCCAAACCACAAGAATACCAGAGCAAACATTGTTCCGAATGGCACAGCCCCGGATGATTTCTGGCCCCAGATGAGAGCGTTCAAGACAAAGAAAATGGCAGAGACGATCCCTGGGAACATGACTGCTGTCCTGAGAGCAATTTTCTTCCATTCTGATCCTTTGAACATTTTATATAACCGGGATGAGGCATAGCCAGCAAAAAGCCCCATGAAAACCCAAAGCAAGAGCATGGCTGTCATAAGACCACCTCTGTTCGAAGGGGAAAGGAATCCAAGAATGGCAAACATCATGGTAACAAGGATCATTCCAAAAAACTGAACACCGGTTCCAACATAGACACACAACAAGTCTGAATTTGACGGGGGCCTGAAAACATCTCCATGAACAAGCTTCCATCCAGTCTCCTCTTGAGCTTCTTCCTGGGTCTCAAGTTCATTGTACTTGGATATATCACGGTAAAGGGTTCGTAGCATGATCATAGCCACCATCCCCGAGAGGAAGAGGACAATCATCAATGAATTGACAATTGAGAACCAGTGAATTTGGTCATCAGTCATTAAGAGATAGGCATCCCATCTGGAGGCCCATTTCACATCGCTCTCCTGAGAGTTGAACCGAGAGAAAAATATAAGAGGGCGAACTCACTTGTGAGTACGCATGATATTTCACTGCTTTTCTATCCATGTGATAAATGAAATAAAATAGTTATTAAGGAAATTAACAAATGAACAAATGAGAGTCGCTATATAATAGTTTGTCAAGGCAATGTAGGGACCAAAACTGATGGTACAGCAACTGCTTATCATACAACAACAGATAATGATGATGGAAATTAACTATCTTAAAGAAAAACAAAAGGAAATAAAAACTTAAGTGTAAGATATATAGTCAAGTGCAAGATCTCACCTGGAATTCAACATCATAGGTGAAAATGATTTCCGCTTTGTCTTCAACTTCTTGGGGAGTGTTAGAATTGACAACAGCTTGTCTTGTGTGGGGGTCACAAGTTGTTAAACGAGATTTCTCATCGCTCCACTTTCCCTTCATATGCATGTTTAACACTGGTAAATTAAAACAAAAAACAATAAGTAACATAATCATGATATCAGGTAAGATGCAACCATTTAAAAAAAATCATATGACCCTTGAATAACTGACCTGAATGGTTTTACTTCAAATCCAACAATCCTAGCAGAATCTGATTGCTTATCTTTATGATACCTGACAGTGAATGACAGGTGATTGTGGATAAAATACTTTTCTTCTTTGCTCTGCATATAACCAGACAATGTGAGCACCAGAAATAACCAACACGATAAGTAGTGCTGGGAAATTTAAGTGCAATAACGAGCATACCCCACTGTATTGGCCTTTAAGCCCAACATGATAACCAAGCTGATAAACAGGGGGAGATTCTTGATCTGGTCTTTGGATGGGAACAACAAGAGGAAGGTTATCAAGGATCCTGTCACATGAGTGAAAGAATAGTCAGAAAAAACAAACTTCACATTTCTTATGAAATTTGGTAACTAGCCTGCATGCCCAAAATGAGTGTTCATACATGTTAACCCGATACTCATCATCAATCTTCTCTTTAAAGGCCTTTGCGGTTTTGGCATCAAGCACTTTCCGGCAAAGAATATTGCACATCTTCGCATCCCCCATTTTAAACTGCAGTGATTCCAACTCAAAAGGTCAGGAATAATAGTGTAGGTGTACAGGTTAGAAGAAACTATCCAGCATAATGAAACTGACCGTGTAGGGGGAATTTTCAATGCGGTCACCACGTAGTACTTCCCCAAGATTCTCTGCACTGTCTACAATCTTGGATGGGGTACAGAAAGGAAGAGTATAGTATGAGTACGGAAGTTGTGTCTTTATAGAGGTCAATTTGTTCACTTTCACAGTCAACTCAGCACCCTGCAACCAGAGGGGAAAAAACGTAAATCAACTGGAAAAAAAATACAAATTAAAGCCTCCGCTATTTCTCACTGATTTTTTCTTAGTTCAACAAGATGTCAGAGTGTAATCCATGTACTGTCTCAAACAATCACAACCAACAAGAACAGCAGAATTCATAAGCAAAGCAATTGAGAGAGAAAAAAGTAATCTAAAGTTCATTAATTACATAAACCCAAGCCCAGAAACGGAAGTCAGAAATAAGCGTCTCTCACACTACAAAAAACAGGCAAACTCAATATTAACTTGTATTAAGCCATAGCCACAAAGTGACACTCCAATTCAATTGACAATAACCATAACTATAGCATCTTCAACTCTTTAATATAACAGGAAGCGAAAAACAAACACGAAAGAAAGAAACACAACTACTATAGCATATAACATAGAGCATAAAGCAACAACAAATCTCACCCTCCAATATGCTAGCAAAAATTATAATGTTGATTAAGATTAACGCAATCACTACCTAACCTCAAACTAATCTTCTCATTTATTTATCCACTTGGTCGAAACCAAATGGCCAAACAAGTGAAAACTAAACGTCCAATTCTCCTCCTAGCCGCAATGTCCATATAGATTAACGTACATTACAGCTTAATCAATCCCTAAACCACCTTCATTAACCTTTAAAAAATCAAACATTTTCAGTAACACAACACTTAACTAATCAAAACTCGACAAAATCTCTAAGCAAATCGTAGAAGTAGCTAACTAAACCTAAAATCAAATGTCATACTTAGCTACACAAAACCAACGCGAAACCTAACAAATCTCTCATTTTCCTTGCATTGAACAAAACAAATAAAGCGCAAAATGAGATCCGAAGCAAAAATTTACAGATCTTGGAGTAAGAGTGAGATAGATAGAGAGAGAGCTGACGTTAAAGAAATCCTGAGGAGCGACGCCAGGGAGGTAGAAGGAGTGCGCGCCATGGATGAGGATTGCGAGAATAGTACAGATCGGTAACAGCAGAGATCGAGACCGAGATTGAGATCTCACCATGGAGAAGGAGGAGGAGGAGGAGGAGATAGATCTAGAGGTTGAGGATTCGAGTTGGTCTCTGGTGTGGAAATTTGGTGTTTATATTATAATTAAGTGGAGGAAGGGACGGGAGGGTCAACACATATTTTGTTTCGAAAGAAACGGTGCATTGGGGCTGTTGGATCTGGTAGACTAATCTTTTTTTTACTATTTATTGTTTAAATTCAATCTGGTCCTTATAGATTGAATAATATTCCTCTACAGTATCTATTCATTCAGTTTTTCTGTAGAAAATATTTTTTTTTATATTTTCAAACATTGTGTTAAGTAGATGTTCATCTCTATTTATCACAAGAAATTATTCTATAATTTATGAAAAATTTATTACTCCTGATTATTCAACTTTGGAGTCAATGATAAACTCGATTTCTATCATAATTATTTTATTTAAAGAGGTATTTTTATAAACTTTTTAAAATTAATTGAACCTCATACACTACGAGGGTGTTTGGGAGTGTGGTTGCGGTTGTTTTTTAAAGTGCTTTTCATTTAGAAATACATCAAAATAATATATTTTTTATTTTTTTAAATCATTTTTAACATCAGCACATCAAAATGATCTAAAAACACCAAAAAAAATCATTTAAATGATCTAAAAACACCAAAAAAAATTCATTTAATATAAAAAAAATTCAAAATTTGTCCAAACAGCGTTTCAATCGCTTTGGCCAAACAGTACTACATCTAGCAAGAAGGAAACATAATAATATTAATTGAAAAGGTTTTCATTGACTTTTCTTAATTCATTATCTAACAATAATAAAATAAGTGAAAGTAACTTTATTGAAAGAAGAAAAACTTCCTCACGTCTACATCTACATGTAACATTTTGGCAAATAGGTAGCATTTAGGGGCCTATTTAAAACAATTTTCTAAATTTGCAAGGACTAAAAGATAATTAACTTTTTTCTTACAACTGTGAATTTGACAAGGTTGGGGCATCTACAAGGCCGATCCAGCTTTAATGGGCCCAGGGTAAGGACGTTGCACTTAATTTGGATCTCCGTGAGGTGTCGGTGACGACTTACTGCCCGGTGTCGTGAAACCCGTCGGTGGTGTTGGGTGACATGTCGGCTTCATCAACTACAATTGTACATTATTATTTGTCGTGTCATTATTTTATTTATTAATTAATTAACAATAACATTTGGTATTGTGTTCATGTTTGATAGGTGAGATTTGATTTATATTAATTTTGATTTTTTTTTCATAGTTAGAATTAAAGTTGTCATCCCCATGCACCATGCAAATCTAGAAGAAAAATATATATTAAAACAAATGCTTTTATTGAGAAGACAATGTTTTATTGTTTTACATAACATTAACATCGTCAAGTTTAGCTAGGTCAAATGAATTACTAAATTTTTTTTTAAACCAAATTAATATTTTGTATGTTTAAATTAAAATTTTATGATAAAATAATAAATATTTTTATTAATCAATTAGATATATTTATATTTAAGAGAATATCTAGTTATATTAAACTAGAGTAATGACTAAAAAAACCCATAATTGATGGCTCGAGTTCAAGAAAGTGTCTGTTTGAGAGTGCGGTTGAGATTGCTTTTGAAAATTCTTTTCATTCAGAAATATATTAAAATGATGTTGTTTTATTTTTTAAAAATTATTTTTGACATTAGCACATGAAAATGATCTAAGAACATAAAAAAATAAAAAATAAATTTTGTTTTTCAAAAACAATATCAAACACCCTCGAAGTCTGTTTCTATTTGAGAACAATTTGTTGATTGATCATCACCTAGATCTCCTAAAAGTAGGCTCATGATATGATATTCTACACTAGATAATTTTGTAATTTTTTCTTGATTTTCTCAAGTTTATTATTGCTTTGGATATCATATAATTTTTATTTATTCTTTCATATTTTGATTTTCAGTGAAGGTTGATTTTTTCTATGTCCTATTTAAAAAAATTATAATCTTTTCCTTAGAGGCATACATAAATAGAATTATTTTCAAAATAGAATTGTGAATTTAAGGAATCTGTTTTACTTATCAAAATATGTCTATTTGTAAATTATTATTTTTGCTTTTGCTTGCATCAGAAATTTACAAAATCAAAAAGGTTGCTGTCTAACTACACTTTATGTGCTGTCAACATGTGATTGTTGCTGCCAATTAAAGCAGTCCTCCAACATGTTTATTATGTTTAGTAACCCCTTTGCTCTGTATGAATATTTATATAATTTTCTACTTTGATTTCTGCCACTACTATACAATCAAGTTTAGAACATTTTTTTCTTATGTCAGGAAACTCCACTCCCTAGGAACGCTTTACTAGCTCGAAAATGGTTGGGTTTTACTGAATTCGGTTTGGTTTGGTTTGGTTTATTTTTTTAAAAATATAATTTTGATTTGGTTGTTTTTATAGAAAAAACTAAACCAAACCGAATATGCTCACCCCTAGATAATTTTATTTTTTTTCTAATTTATTTACAAACTTTAGTACTTTTCCTTTATTATTTTTTCTCTTGCTATTATCTTCTGTGACTGCAAAACGGTGGCGCATCCCACGGTTGGCTCGACTTGGAGGAATGAACAATCCAAGGGTGAGGCCACTGGGAAGAATTTCAAGGAATTCTGCAAGTTTTGCTGCATCAAATATTTATCACAACTTGCAGACATTTTATTACAATCAAACACTTGATCACTTCAATTATAGGCCTGATAGCTTACAGAATTCTAGACAGTAATCCCGAACAGCTTTCACCATTTCATTTAAAAGCTTAAACTGTTAGATGAGGTTCCAGAATATGATTTATATTATTCTCTAACACACACCCTCAAGTGGTTCCGGCTGAATTATCCACATGTCGCCCTCTGAGCTCTGGCCTCCTCAGCTCCAATCCTATACTGACATAACCCAGTGCATGCTTATGTTTCTATTGTCAGCAAAGATTTCATAGTAAGGAACAAGCTCTGATGTTTTGTTGATTTTGTTTTGTTTCAAATGCTTACAGGTTTGATTTCTGTTTGCAGGAAGACAATCAGACTTGCCATGATACTATAAAAAAGTCATGGACTGGGATTGACAAAATTGCTTCCGAACCTGATTGTCTTTCAATCCTGAGCAAGAATTCGAGACTTGCAAGCAATGCTTTAGCTTTTGCTATCAGGTTTTGATAATTCTTGGACTTGAAAATTGATGGTCCTGCCTAATTTTTACTCTTCTTTTAGGCCCTTGAACAATTCTTCTGAGCTCAAAAACTACTTGATCGGCATATATATCAAGGTTGTCAATACCGTTTTGGTTGGTGCTTTATTTTTTCAATTGGAATGGAATGTTTCTGTTTCGGAGCGTTTCGGCGCGCCGTTTTGGGGTTGTCCTGTTTATGTGTGTGTGTGTATAATTAAATATATTAATTCAAAAAAAATAATCCAAATCCAAAAATAAAATTATTTAGAATTGTGCAATTTAATCTAAAAAATACACCATAAAATGATTTTTCTGAACAAAATTATGAGCATGTATAATATTACGAGAATGTCATCATCAATCTCGTAAAGTCATTACATTCTCTAATTGCTCTGAAATTTTAACATAATATATATAAATATGTCAAAAGACTCCTCGTAAAATTTCATATCAATCTAACGGTCGGATTAAGAGATATGATTGATATTGTAAAATTATTCATAATTTAAAAAAAAAACATTATTTGCCCGAAACAGAACGGTTGGAACGAAACCGGAACATTTCGGCCGTTATTGTGCCAAAAAATGCGGAACAGGACAGAATTTAAACCGAGATAAAAACGACGCCGTTTTGTCTCATTTTTATAACTAGTACAAAACGTTTCTGCCAAAACGACACCGTTTTATCTCATTTTTTAACTAGTACGAAACGTTTCGGCTAAAATGGACAACCATACTATGGTCTGTAAAGCATTGATAGTCCTCCATGGGAAATGACATTCTGGGTGATATTTGCCGGCATGGTTGCTTATCAAGGAGAACTCTCATTTTATGCTAATGAACCCACCAAAGAAACGGAAACCGATGTGGGTTGGAGATGGCAAGTGATGAATAGAAACTTCCCCCGTTGATCGACTCTCCAATTTCTTCTGCGTATCAGTTTTTCCCACAGCATGTGAAACCTGAATGATTCAACTCAGCAGGAAGAGTTCTGCCACAGCAATTTACATGAAAAGGATAGCTTAAAACTGGCCCAGCAAATCAGAACTGGTCACTCAGGAGAGTTTTTTCAATGCAGCCATGATTTTCTGCACTGTCCATAAGGAAGATCATAATCTGAGTAGAAGTCTGCATCTTCGTAGAGGTCAAATTATTCACTTTCAAAACATCTGCCTGACATGTTTTGAATATTGGTTTGAGGTGCTTAAACAATTTTGAAATGATTTTGTAGAAACTCCGTTCATTATTGCAACTGGGCTGAGATGTTAGCTTCATTGCGGATGAGACAATCAAGTGTTTTATGGAGAACAGGCCTCTTTTATGGATGGGAATGCTTTGAAAATCATGAATTTGACTGGCAATGAGCAATGAATATGAAAATAAAGGAGAAATGAATAAATAAACAAAAAATCCCAGTGTAAAGATTGTAGAAAATAGAAGGTACCATTCAGGTAGATAACTTTGTTTTTGAAAATTATGTGTTGATTGCTAGAACTACTGGTCATGTTTATCATCACAGTTACTATTATATTTTGCTGAAATTCCCTTATGATTCAGGATTTGGCTAGTTTATTGTTAGAAATAGAGATTTGGGCAGGAATGTTGTACACATTATCAGAATCATGTTTCCACACCTCTATCAGTATCGATGTGATCTAATTTTACTTTTGCTGGAACAAGTGAATTCTAGCTGATTATGAACTGTAGGCACTACCTTTTTATGTTTTTAATTTTTCAAACTGAGGGATTAGACTCATTGTAATATCAGTCACTGCATGGAAACCTTGTGATCATGATACCATGTTAAAACAAGTACTGCATAGATTTTAGTTTCTAAGGTAGCAGAGCCTACGTTAAACAAAAAGTAGTGCATTTGTCTGATAAAACCAACTATGCAGATCTTTAAACGCCATTGTCTCAAAAAGTTTCATGGTACATCCAAGAAAAATAGATTTTAGTTTCTAAGTGTTTTGTGTTAGCTTTTACTATTATGGTTTTAAAATAGATTCTAAGTGTGATCCATTATTAATGTAATCCATGAGTGATGAATTTAAAAAACTGCAAGTGGGGTCTTGGCCTAGCGGTTGAACGGACTTGTTTTCTTCCTCTGCATCAGGGTTCAAGTTCCACTATGCACGTCTGTTACCCCCGCGGTGCCTTACATGCTCACTGGGTTTGCAGGATGTTCAGTGAGTCCGGAGATTAATTGTGGTGCGCGTAAGTTTACCCGGACACTCCGGTTATCAAAAAAAAATATAATAAATAAAATAACATGGAAGAAATATGAGTTCATGTACAAAGAGAGAGAATGCCATCCTTATATTTTCAAAGATATTTCTGTTGGTCCTTCTCAGTTTTCACTGTTCCTCTTTCCTGGATCACACCAAACTCCAAGCCCATTCAGTAGTTGCACGTACAGAAAAGGGATGCTTAGTTATAGTCTTGTTTGGAGCTATGGTTCCTTTTTTTTCTTTTTCATTAAAGATATATTAATTAATTGTTAAGAAATCATTTTATCTAAAAATTTATTCATATTATCTTGTGTTTAATTGTTATAAAATAGAATGAGGATGATAAGATTCGAACTTGTGATTGTTTGATCAATAAAGTTCTAATATCATGTCAAAATTTATCTCATCTAAAAATTTAAATTATTAAATGAGACCACGAGATATGATTTATATTATTATTTAATATAAAGACATTAAAGTAAATTAGAGTCATAGTTGGGAAATATGATAAACTTGGAAAAAAAAATGCATTCAATAGTTCCACGCAACCTAATAATTTTATTTGATAAACTCGAGTAACATAATAGATTAACACTCGATTTTATTTGACCAATCAAATTTTAATTATCTTTTAAAAAATAAAATTATTTTAAATATATTAATTGAGCTTTAGTTAAGCCGCAAATAAAGCCGATCTCTAAACCAAGTTAAACTCAAGCCGGTCTGAAACAAATTTGGCCTCCTCTTCGACAAATGATTGCCAAGAGGAATAAAAGTGATGTTGATTATATTAATTAATTAATTAATTTGAAATATTCTTGAGTTTGTCAAAAGTAGTGCTATTTTATTTGATTTGAGATTCCACTCATAAATACTAAGATTAAGGAATGGTGATCTTCCCATAAATTCTCTTAGAACAATTACCTTGTAAAAGACTTTCTTCTCAAATAAACGTGGCAATAAAATTATCAATATATCTATAACAAGATACGTTCTTCTACTTAGTGCGTGTTTAGTGGTGTAGTTGAGATTGTTTTTGAAAATATTTTTTATTCAGAAATACATCAAACTAATATTTTTTATTTTTAAAAAATTATTTTTGATATCAGCACATAAAAAAAGATTTAAAAACACCAACAAAAATTTTAATTTAATATAAAAAAATCATTTTTTTTCAAAAAATATTTTTGAAACGCGGTGTCAAACACCCCTTAAATAAGTCCCTTTATCACGGAAGAAAAAACAAGGATGCTCGGTCTCAAAAAATCATCTCACCTAAAAACGAGGTGTTCGGTCTTGTTAACAAGCAATCACAAGTTTAAACCTCAACATCCTTATTTTATTTGATGAAAAATCAAGCATAATGTATTGTAAGTCTGTGTAAGTTTCAAGCCCAATTGATTTTCACTTAAGAGAACGTGTTATAAAATAATATAAATCATATCATAAAATCCTAACTAATAACTTAAATTTGTAAGTGAAATAGATTCGTCGACACCCGGGACAAACTTCATGTTTTGTCGAACCAAACTTGTGAAGCAGACAAAACTTGAGGAGACGAAAGTCTTGAAGTTGCCAAGATGGGTGTTTCACGTTAGAGATTTGTCGTTGATCAATCCTAGGTTTTTCAGACGTGAAATTCCATCACCCTACTTCGAATATTGGGGGTGGGGGGCAAGGATTGACGATGGCAAGTAAATTGTACAATCTTGTCGAGCTTTAAGAGCATAAAACCTCGAGAGAATCTCCAAGAAAACCCTCGAACAAATCCCATCACTTGTTTCGAACTACTTTTACAAAACGTTTTCAAAAAAAAATGATTTTTTTTTATTTTAAATTAAAAATTTTAGATGTTTTTAGATCATTCTGATATGCTGATATCAAAAATAATTTTTAAAAATAAATTATTTTGAATTTATTTTTAAATAAAAATCATTTTAAAAAATAACCGCGATCACACTTTGAAATTATTCTAGAACCATGGGAAAAGGTTGGGCATGAGGGGAGCTGATGGGCCCCCCAAATTTACATTTTTGCTGAGGAAAAGCCCATCCCCACATTTCCCTTAGATCATTCTGAAATGCTGATGTTAAAAATATTTTTTAAAAATTAAAAAATATATTATTTTGATATATTTTTAAACAAAAATCACTTTAAAAAACAACCGTAATCATACTTTGAAATTATTCTAGAACCATGGGAAAAGGTTGGGCATGAGGGGAGCTGATGGGCCCCCCACATTTCCCTTTTTGCTGAGGAAAAGCCCATCCACCATTATCAGTTTGGGACCCCATCATTTATTTTATGATGGTTTATGCCCACGCCTGAAATAATTTTCTCATCGGAGTCACACATGGGGATCATTTAGAATAAGACTTGCTTTTCTTCTTCTTATTTGTCAAAGAATATACAGTTGCCATGACAATGATATGGTTGTTAGAAACACCCCCACAACTAGCTAATTTAATCGACAAAAAAAGAAAAAATTAAGGAGATTGAATGTTTTTTGTATGATCCCGATTTAGATTTGAATTTTAAATTATATTTTTTAGGGTTTTGTAGATTTCCTAAAAATATGTGAGTGTCGGTTTCATTTTTTTCAAATTTTTTATAGAGCATTTATCCAAGCTTTTTTGCTTTTGATTATTTTATATATAAAAAATATCATAATAAAGGTCCCTGTTTGGGAGGGTGGTTGTATCGCCATTTCCTCAAAATTTGATTTTTTTTTCATTTTAAATGATTTTTTTTTGTGTTTTTAAATCATTTTGATGTGCTGATATCAAAAATAATTTTTTAAAAATAAAAAAAATATCATTTTGATGTATTTATAAATAAAAAACAAACGTAACCGCCCTCCCAAACAGGCCCTAAATTAAAAATATTGATGGTGAAAAACAATTACCAAAATAACATAGTTTCAGCCTTTTATGTTTTCAAGTGTCAATATTTTTAGATTTTTTTTATAAATAAACCGTGTTATTTAAACCCTATTTGACATTATGTTTCAAAAGTGTTTTTGAAAATTTTTGAATTTCTTTATTTTTTTTATTTTTTACTTTAAATTAAATATATTTAGATCATTTTCACATGATAATGTCAAAAATAATTTTTAAAAAATAAAAAAAAATTATTTCTAATATATCTCTAAAAACAAAAATAAAAATAACTTCAGCTACATTATCAAACAATATTGATAAAAAAAGAGCTATAAACACATCAAAAAATAATTTTAAAAATATCAAAAAAATTAATTTAAAATAAATAAATAAAAATCAATTTTTCTCCAAAACAATTTTGAAAAACACCCCTTAATTTTTGACATGGGAATAAATGAGCAACAGCTAGAAGAGCTCATCATCTCTTAGGTGGGAGGCTGATAGGTAGCTAGCTAGGCAGCTGACGCAGAGATAGTAAATGGGATGATGAATGCCGCTATCATTTTGAAAGTTAGACAGACAGAAACCCTAATTTGATTTTGAAGAGAAGAAGGGTTGTTGAATTGCACAATTAATTATGATTGAGTGAGGCAGCTGTAAAGGTTGAGGAGGACCTCTTTCATGGTGCTGCTCTGCAATTGGTCCTCATTTACCAATCCAGCAATTAATTTTAGAGGTCCCGACAACTATTTTCTACTCAATCGGGTCCCTACTCTTCTTCCCTCACATGTATCTTGGGACCAAGAAACATCCATTTTTATAGCCTCTTTATAATTGTAGTTAAAGTTGTTTTTAAAAAATATATATATTAAAGTTAAAAAAAATAATTTAAAATAAAAAATAAAAAAATTTCAAAAACACATTTGAATCGCAATGTCGTTTACTTGTCAAAGTAATACTAGACAAACAAACCAAGATTCTTCCTGGAAAACTTTTAATTTAAAGTTTGGATTCGAGATGGGTTTTAAATTGAATCAAAAAATAGATTGATTTAATCCATATTAGTTTTTTTTATAGATTTGATTGAGTCGGACAAATCCAATGTAATAAGGTTAATACTAAGAGTTTGCGTGAGGGATGAAGACAATTTTTATATGAATCCTGGAAGAAAATCTTGTGGTGCCATATTGTAATAATAATCTTCTTATTTTCCACTGATCTTGGGTGTTTGTTATTGCGTTTCAAAAATTCTTTTAAAAATTTTGATTTTTTTATATTTTATTTTAAATTAAAAAATAGTATTTTTACATCATTTTCATACGATGATATAAAAAAAATTTATAAAAAAATAAAAAAAAATATTATGTTAATGTATATAAAAATTCATTTTTAAAAACAACTTCAAGCACACTCACAATTATACACACTTTGTAGTACTACTCAGCATGAGGTGAGCCAGATTTTAAACATTTATTTATTTTTATTTTTATTTTTTTCTCGTCATGTCCCCCTGCACATGCACTGTTGGATTCAATAACAAGATGATAATTATTATGATACAAGGCTGGCCTCGGACAAAAAGGATCACAGCAATTTTTATTATTTTTTCAGAAAACAAGGAGATCACACAATAAAAATCCTTTTCCATTCAGAATTATAAGAAATACGAGATAAAATATATATATAAAAAAAAATATTGGGGACAGGATATTCTTGCAGGTGCATCTCCTCTGTGATTAGAGAAGGCGAGGCCGGTGAATCACGACCGTTGATATTGGGGACAGGATATTCCTGATCTGGGTGTGGACCGCAGGCTAGCGCAGGGGAGTAGTACAAGAAGTCTGCACAGGGATTCCCACTAAGAAAACAAAGACACATGATGGGCAGAACATGACAAGAACACCCAACACAGGATGCTATAGGGAAAAAAGATTAGCATATTGCATGAGCATGGCAACCTTTCAGGATGGAAAAAAAAGAGGAAAAAAAAAGCTGACAATTGAGATGACATTTCTTCACCACCCAAAAGAGCTTAAAAGAAGAGCAGAGGAGAGAAGGAAATCAACACCTTCCAGTTCCCTACTCTTTTTTTTAATTATTAATAATAATATGGATGTACTGGATAAATTTCGCGTAACTCGATTAATTCTACATGTTTTTAAGTTAATGATTATATAGATTTTTAGTGATTATCATATTAACAATCACGGGACTCGAAATTGAAACTACAGGAGAACAAATCTCGTCTACGGGGCAAATTTCGTGTAACTCGATTAATTTTACAGGTCTTTAAGTTACTGATTATATAAATTTTTAGTGATCATCATATTAACAATCACGGGACTCGAAATTGAAACTACAGGGGAACAAATCTCGTCTACGAGGCAAATTTCGTGTAACTCGATTAATTTTACAGGTCTTTAAGTTAATGATTATATAAATTTTTAGTGATCATCATATTAACAATCACAGGACTCGAAATTAAAACTACAGGGGAACAAATCTCGTTTGTTTGGGAGTGTGGTTGTGGTTGTTTTTAAAGTGTTTTTCGTTTAAAAATACATCAAAATAATGTTTTTTTTTATTTTAAAAAAAAATATTTTTGACATCACCACATCAAAACGATCAAAAAACACAAAAAAATAAAAAAAAGAATCATAAGCACTCCCAAACACCTCCTAATCTCAAACTCTTAGCGTTAAGTTACTTATTAGATGATTATTGGGTTTTATATTATATATATATATATTAGTATCCAAATAAAAAGAATATTTCCCGATCTAACAAAACCAATAACATGTAATCACTTTGCCATGCGCGTAGCGATTACCTCCTTTTAAATTTTACGAGCTTTTTCTTTTTATATTTTTTTCATCCCTTTATTTCTTTCTTCACCTTGTCCCTCACCTTGAGCATTTGTTAAAAAAAGAAAAGTGAAATCAAACCTTGAAGAAATAAGACCTATTTTTTTAAGGAAAATAATAATAATTAAATGGGTGTGTGGTGTTTTGGATCCTTTGTCAATATTCAGCAATGTTTTCCATCTAAATTTCTTAAAATGAGCTTTATTTTATTGTATAAAGGTGTTTGATGAAATTAAGGGTTGAGAAAAGGTTTAATTTTTTTTTATCTTAATTCTTACGATCATCATGTAATTAATTGAGGTTCCATGTGGTATGATTTTGAAAGATTTGAACAAGAATGATTGTTAGTAAATAAAATATATTAATTGCATTGCCCCACCTTAGGATCCTATCACCTTTCTAATTATGTTAGGAGATTATTCAAGCATTCTAAACCAAACGAGTCATCATGTTCTAGATCTCCCTCTCCCAACCAGCTGCATTTTTCGTACCATCGTGGGATTTAAAAAGAAAAAAAAAACTTGCCCAACGATTTGATTTCAAGAACACATGATTCAAGCCATGATTCAGATCAAGTTTGAAGTTAAATTAAAAACAAAATAATTATTGAAGACAATGATTTGACCCGCGAGCTAACTAGTGACTCGAAATCCTTTATTTCGATAAATTCTCGAATCATGTCTTATATTTATATCAAGATCTTGTTTAACATTGCGTTTCAAAAATATTTTTTTTAAAATAAAAATTTTTATCTTTATGTTTTACTTTAAATTGATATTTTTGGTGTTTTTAGATCATTTTCATATACTAATGTCAAAAAAAAAATTAAAAAATATCATTTTGATATACATCTAAATGAATAACAACTTCAAAAGCAATTTTAATCGCACTCCCAAACAAGAACTAAGTGTGATAACACGATTATTCTTTCTTTCTAAATTCCTTAAAACTTAGTTCATGTGAAATGCTATTGCTAATTTGCTAGTGATGATTTATCTAGGCTGTATGATTTACGAGCTTGTTTGAGAATATGACTGTGATTGTTTTTCAAAGTGTTTTTGTTTATAAATATGTTAAAATAATTTTATTTTTATTTTTTAAAAGTTAAATTTGACATCATAATATCAAAATGATCTAGAAACATCAAAATTTCTCAATTAAAAATAAAATAAAATCTTTTAAAACATAGTATCAAACATGCAACTAGAAAATAATAATAATAATAATTGAGAATGGTAAGTACCTCTTTCCCTTCTTTCACACGGCTGGTTTTACCTTCTTGAAATCAGATTTGAAGGGCAATCGATTTGGTAGGGAAGTAATTCATCTCTCTTTTTCGCCCGGCTTCTCACTTGACCCCATCGATCCCCCGCCCATGTTCTTCGAAATGGCCTTGAAGTGACCAAAATACCCATGTAAGACCAACCACCGACCACTTTATTTATATGTAAGTTCATTGTTTTTCAATGTATTGTCTATTTTAATTTTAATATAAATATAACACATTTTGAAAGCTTATTCAATCCGATTTCTTAGCTCCATAAATGAGATCATAAAAGTCACTGTATAGCACATGCATGTTTTTTTTGAAATATGTTAAAAAGTTGCTGAATTATTGAGGGTTGATTTTCATATGCTAATTTTTTTCAAAAGAGTTCTTGAAAAAAATAAAAATAAAAAAATTTATTTTTTACTTTAAATAATTTTTTTTTGATGATTTTAGATCCATTATGTTTTTCATTACGTTTCAAAAGAGTTATTGAAAAAAATAAAAAATAAATATTTTTATTTTTTACTTTAAATAAATTTTTTTGATGATTTTAAATTATTTTCACATGATGAAATCAAAAATAATATTTGAAAATTAAAAAAAATATTATTTTAATGTATTCTAAATGAAAAATAATTTCAATACTAGACACATTCCGAAAAAGCACTTCATCTTATATTTTCTAATGTTTTTATTTTTCCAACTTTCAAAAATATTTTAGTTTGAATACGCGTAACTCATGTGTTTTTTGAATGAAAAAACTAATAGAATATAATAGAATAAAATAAAAAATATTATAAAGAAATTATTTTATATCTTTAACCGAACAAGTTTCTATTCCTTTTATCCCGATATACTAACAAAACACAACCTAGGTTTCTATTTATTATTATTTTTCTTGTCCTAAAAGACTAGCAAAACACGACTCGAGGGTATAATGGTACGGCTACTCCACCGGCAAATACTGCGTCGTTTTGGGTGGAAACATAGGAGAAGGCTGGATTCACAACACAGAGAGGGCACCCAAGGTAGAAGATACAGCTTCCATGGCCAGACTGGGAGGCAAAATCCTGTACGGGAACAGACCATTGTCGTAAATAGTGGGCCAAATGTGATTGGACCATTTTTTTTGTTTTTGCTGGTCCAAAAGCATGCAATCAGAAAAATTCCTCCACGTTAAAAGAAAGTCAAAAGACAAAAAGCTAGGTTCCAGAGGGGAAGACAACAAAAGGGCAAACAATGAGAATTTGAAGAATCAACAGGGGTGGAATTGGAATTCAAAAGGTGGCGTGCTTTAACGGCATTAAAAGCTTCCCCTTGAAAAGGTCACATCCCTCTCAGCGATCCAGTAAAGTATCTAAAAAGAAAATATTTTTTTTTACAATTATATATAATTAGTTATTAAACCGTCTACATATAAATAAAATAAAAAAAATATTATTTTTATAAAAACTCAAGAGTTTTATTTTTTTTTAAAAATTGTAAAAATTTTAAGTAAAAGAAAGCATTAAAAAATATATTAAAAAATATAGAATAGGTTTGGAAAATATTAAATTGATTTTTTTTTCATTTTTTTAAAAAATAATTTTAATGTGTTTATATAAAAAAAGGATTTAATGAAAAAAATATAGAACATTTTTAAAATCATGAAAAATACAACCACATAAAAAAAAGAGTTCATACTTCATAACACACAAAGTTGCAATAACTATTTTTATATGTTAAAGATTTCAAAAGAAGCAAAACTCAGGTAGAGAAAAAGATAGCAGAACAAAACCAATACTATAATAAGAACAGACCCTCTCTCTCTCTCTCTCTCTCAACAGGGGAAGAGAGGAGGAGAAGAAGAAGAGGAGACAATTACGTCAGATAACCTGAACCAAGATTGATTACACTCCATTACAGTGATAAATAAAGCACTATATTATAATATACTGCTTCCCATACAGAGAAAGAGATAAATAGGATGGTGTCCTTGAGATTTGCGTCCACAGAGAGAGAAGAAGATCTTTGAACCAGATCAGAGAGATAGAGAGCGAGAGACGTGTGTTTTTTATTTCTGTCCGTGTGATGAGGTGTAATTTAAAGCAAAGGCGGCGAAGAATTTATTGATTTTGATCTTGATATGGATATGGTTCAAAAGGAAGCAAGCAATGCTCCCTCTTTATTTCTCCTTCTCTCTCTGTAACTCTACTCTGAACCCTCTTTCTTTTCCTTGCTAATCCCATAGCTAAAGAAGCTTTTCCCCCCCTCTTTCTTACGCTATATTTCTTTTGAAAAAAAATCATTTTCTCTCTCTCTGAACCCCAAGTTCTGGTTTATCTTGTTTCTTAATCATTATTTTTCTCTAATTTTCCAAGCCCACGATTTATTTTACTTTTTTTTTTTTTGTTGTTTTTGTAACAACCCCACATCGTTTGTTTGTTTTCTTGCTGTGAGAGAGTAACCAGAATGTTAGTACTAGTAGTAGTATGACTGAAGGGTCATTAGAAATCAATGGGACAGCTCGAATTTCGAGGTGGTGCCTGGTTCTTAAAGGCAGAGGTTGTCTGTCTCAATCCAATGTATATTATGGTCTGGTCTGCTGGTAGAGTGTTTTAGGAGAGAGAAAGAGAGAATTCAGTCATTCATTCCTTTAAGAACCCGCCATTTCTGGTTTTAGGTTTAAGTGATTGCTTGTTTGTGTATTGTCTCTGTTCTGTGCTGTTCCTCTCTGGTTTTTGGTTTTTGGTGATTCACAGAAAGTGAAAAAGAAGACTCAGACTTTGTCATCCTTGAAGGGAGGGAAGGGATTAAAATAAAGGCTTCTTGAGCTCTTGAGTGAAGATATTTCTTTTCTTTCTCGTGGTCTTTTTGGAAGGTAATTTTGGATTAAAAATGAAGTTTATGAAGTTGGGGTCCAAGCCGGATGCATTTCAAGCTGATGGCAAATCTATCAGGTATGAGGTTTCCATTTATGTTCTTCTCTATTATTCAAGCTCCAGTCAACTTTCCTCTCTCTCTTTTTTTCCCTCTTGTTCTGTTTTCCTTCATTTTGTGTTACTTTTGGTGAGACTTTCTTTTGATCTTGTTTTTATTTTTGACACAATTATTTCTAAAGAATTGGTTTTGCAATGTTTTTTGTTCGAAAACTTGTGTACCTTCTTGCACTGTACTTGAGACTCGCATTTGGGAATTTTAACTAAAAATTACTGCTGATTCTGCTGTTAAACGTACTTGTTAATTAATGCTAGATGGAGATTTTAGCTTTTAATATGTCCAAATCTGCAAGATTAAGCACACTGTCATGCGAGTAAATTTTGCTAGTTTTTTTGGGTTTTGTGTAAGTTTTAATGTTACAAGATTAAGTTTTTTTTAGGGTTTTGAGTAAGTTGTGATGCGAGTAAGTTTTGATGTTACTAGAATGAAGATGGTTTTCAGTTCTTCTACTTTTAATTTTATTTTTAATTTTACATATTTTTTGTTGTTTGTGTTGTTGCTACTATCATTGCTTTTACTGGTACTACTAGTTGAGGGGCAGAGAAAAAAGGGGAGGAGAGGTCTTTTAGGGGGTGGTCCTGAAATTGAACTGGCTCTTTTGTGATGAATTGGTGGTCCACATTTAGTAATGTCATGCAGTGGATGCAAGAACCTTAATCATCACAGCTGAGCATTTTTTCCCTCTAAACAATGCAATAGCATTTGTCCTGAGCCTACCATAGTATCATTTACATTTTGTATCTTGAAAACAAATCCAAAGTAGGGACCATACATGTTTTTTTTAGGCCAGGCTGATCTAGTTTCACAAGAATTTTGTTTTCTTACTTTCTATCTCATTTAACTCAGAGTAATGAAAAAATAAAGATGGATAATTTTGGACATTTGTGTTAATCAACTGTGGCATAAGAGCATTATTCTAGGTGAGTATCATGCGGGTATTTTTAGCCATAAGTGGGAGAGATCCCATGATTGGAGTTTTGAGGGGTAAAAAGACAAGATTGCATGTGAAATTAAGAAATCCATGTAACTATGGATCGAGATTTGAATTTTGGTTTGTCTTATGTAGAAAATATGTAATTCTCTTTCTGGATGATTTGCAGCAATTCCACTGAAACAGATGTAGTTAGTTATCTGGGGACTGTTCTTCTTCTCCATATTATTTTCATTTGCAGACCAAATATCCCATAAACCAAGCATATCCATCGATTGTTTTTATGTATAATTCATACACAAGTTTGTGTGTTGAACTCCCTTTAAATTTATCAATTCCTTGCAGCAGTTGGGATTAATTATCACTTTCTAAACATGTATGTCAGGTTCTTATTTATGACAAGGTTGTGGTTTTCACTGCTCATTGTACTCTTAATTTCTTATGGTTTATACCTTCTTATTATTCCCCCCCTGTACATGCAGTATTCTTCTTCTCCTCGGTGCATTTATCCCTTGCCCGTCACACTATTGGGTGCTTAACATGTTAGTTGTGCTTATGCAGGTATGTGGCATCCGAACTGGAAACAGATGTCTCCATAAATGTTGGAGAAGTTAAGTTTAACCTCCACAAGGTATGGGTCACTTCTTTTTTTTTCTTGTTTCTTTTACTTTCCTTTGTTGACAATTGTATGTTGGCTTGTGAGTTGGTGATAAATTTAGTTTCCAGTAAAAGCATACTGTCCATTGAATTGGAAAGTAAAACCATGTCATGTTTTCGTGGAAGGGTGGTCATAATTTGTTTCCAAGAGGATGTCTCAGTTTCTAATGTAGCTTATTTTTTTAACTACACTCAATAGTGGTCTCACCATGTACTGTTGATGAGCTTGATTATGCTTCCCCTATTTCTTATACCAAGTTCTAGTTGCTCGAGAGTTGAGATTTTATCATATGCAAAAAATTAAAGGACTTCCTCCACCGACTAGTTACATAAAAGTGTTGAATACTTGGTCAGAAAAGAGCCCTCTCACAACTTGAGTTACAGCTCCTTTTATTTTTTCGTTTGTTTTTATAATTCACAATGAGTTGCTTTCATGAACTTGCAGTTCCCTCTCTTGTCAAAGAGCAACCGTTTGCAAAAGCTTGTGTCAAAAGCTGGTGAGAACTCTGATGAAATTGATATGGTTGGTTTTCCTGGTGGGCCAAAGGCTTTTGAAATTTGTGCCAAGTTCTGCTATGGAATGATAGTTACTCTCAACGCTTACAATGTTGTTGCTGCTCGTTGCGCGGCTGAGTACCTTGAGATGACTGAGGATGTTGATCGAGGGAACCTTATTTTTAAAATTGAGGTATTTCTGAACTCCAGTATCTTCCGTAGCTGGAAGGATTCCATTATTGTTCTTCAGACCACCAAATCTCTTCTCCCGTGGTCTGAAGATCTGAAGATTGTGGGCAGGTGCATAGATTCCATTGCATCCAAAACTTCTGTGGACCCTGCAAGCATTACTTGGTCCTACACATATAACCGTAAGTTGTCAGTGCCTGATAAAATAGTCGAGGAAGGGATAAATTTCAGAGAGAAAATTGAATCTGTTCCTAAGGACTGGTGGGTTGAAGATATATGTGAACTGGATATCGATCTCTACAAGAGAGTCATGATCACCGTGAAATCAAAGGGAAGAATGGATGGTAAAGTGATTGGGGAGGCACTGAAAACTTATGCTGTCAGATGGCTGCCAGATTCATTTGATGACTCAGTATCCGATGCTCTCACTTGTAGGTACAAGTATCTGGTAGAAACACTCATATGTTTGCTGCCTCCAGACAAGGGCGTGGGTTGTTCGTGTAGTTTCTTGCTGAAATTGTTGAAATTCTCTGTTCTGGTTGGAGTCAATGACTCGCCCAGGGAAGATTTGGTGAAGAGAATCAGTTTGAAGTTGCACGAGGCTTCTGTCAAGGATCTACTGGTTCCTGCACGGCCTCCTCAAAACACATTGTATGACGTGGAATTGATTCAGTGCATTGTTAATCGTTATATGATGCATGAAAAGTATAATCAGGATGAGAAGAACAAAGCGAATGGTGACTTTATTTTAGGGCACGAACATGTAACCCTGATGAACCTTGGTAAATTGATTGATGGATATCTAGCTGAAATTGCACACGACACAAATCTCACCATCTCCAGTTTCATTGACTTGTCGCAGTCAATTCCTGATTCTGCAAGACCAATTCAAGATGGGCTGTACAAAGCCATTGACATCTACCTGAAGGTAGTATAGTCTTATTTAATCTTCCAGTTTTATAGTTTAAGCACCTGTAGGGTTAGAGTATGCACAATTAAAAGCAATATACTACCACCATATCACTGGCTTTCCGATGCTTGCAAATACTCACGAAGTAGCCGCATTAGATCGAAGATGCTACATTTATTTTTGGATTTTAAGCAGCATGGTCAACTGAAATGTATTTCGTGCCTGGGGATTTGTGATCTGTATAGAAAATATTTTTAACTGCTTGATTTATGGTGAAGAACTTGACTGTATTATTGTTTTTGGGGGGGTGGAGGGTGGTGGTTATGGGTTTCAGCAAATCGTGTATGATTGCCAGCATGAGGATTCTGTGATACCGAGTTTTCTTCATAGGGCGCTTCCTTCTTATGAATAAAATGCTTTTCTGTTTATGATTCACTAATGGCTATTTTGAATTCAGGAACATCTCAGTTTGACGAAGGCAGAAAAAAAGAAGATATGCGGTCTAATGGATGTCAAGAAACTGACAATGGATGCATCAATGCATGCTGCGCAGAATGAGCGACTCCCTCTCCGCGTAGTTGTCCAAGTTCTCTTTTTTGAGCAAGTTAGAGCAGCTTCTGGTGTTCAAGCTCTCAACAACAATGCCCGCGACACTTCAAATTCCACAACAAACACAGATGAAGAATGGGAGAAGACAGCTGCTGATGATAACAAATCCCTCAAGAAACAAATGAGCAGAATGAAGATAAAGGACGAAGACTTCGGAAAAACAGAAAACTGCTGAAGAAAAACAGTAAGAGCACCAAAAGCGGCGTGCAGTTGCTGCCATCTCGATCAAGGAGGATCTTCGATAGATTGTGGGTTGTCGGTAGAGGGCATGTCGAGAACAGAAGCTCGGAGACTTCCGGGCAGCTCGCAGAGCCCAACTTCACTGGCACCTGGTGACACCAAGTCCTTTGGTTCATCTTCAAGACAGAGGAGACACTCCATCTCGTAGAGAGAGTTCGTTTGAGCTTCATCAGAACATAGCAAGGGGAGAAGATTGTCAAGGACTGTTCAAGTGTAAAAAGTGGTAGGTTTTGATTCTAGCAGGCGATGGAGGCTTATCTCTTTTATCTTCTTATCTGGTAGATGGATGGGGATGTAATCAGTTTTTTGAGTGGCTTTCAATTTCCAACATCCATTGATGTGTTCAAATTGTAATATTATCTATGTCTGTATGAAGTTCACTTAGATTATTCAAGAAAAGTTGTCCAGCTAACCTATGTTTGGGACATGAGGCTAAATCTTGATGATCAGGGGTGAAGCTAAACAACAATTACTGAGAGATTATGCTTGATATGGGGCTAATGGTATTAAGTCGGTTATGACCAAAACATGACTTATCATGATGGTTTGATGAAAACCTTAAAACAGAAAAATGATTGAAAGTAATCTATTATTACCAAAATGTATCATTATAATCGTTTTATTGATTTGATGATTTATAATATAGTTATATTTATAATGTGTGATAGATCAATTTCAAGTACTTTGTAACCTCGCATGAAATAAGTAGATGACCAAGAGATTTGTTTTGTTAATTAATGAAGATGTAATTTTGTTATATGTTAATTCTTTTGCAATGTAAAAGATAGTATGTAATTAATGTCAAGATTGTAATCCTTCTATCATTTTGCTAGAATTTTCCCAATAGACTTTTATATGATATGTTTTATTTATTGCTTAAAGTTAAACTATATTTTAAATCATTCGTCTGTCTAAGTTTTTTTTTTTTAACTTTTTCAATCCAATCAAATTATATCAAATCGATTTTTATATAATTTAATTTGAAGCTTAAACTAGACAAGTTTAGTCAAAAGATTTCAGGTTTGACCGAGTTGGATTTAAAGACTCAATTTTTGCACAATAAATAACAATAGCAATACAACTTGCATTTCCTTTTCTTTTTAAATTTTTATTATTAAGTTTTGTAATTTATTTCTTTTTATATGTTAAGGTAGCTTGTAAGTTTACTAGATAACCCAAGTTGTCCCTGTTTATCGGTTTGATAGGGTGTTTTTTTTTATCTTTTTAATTGAGTTTGACTTTGTTACTGTTTATTTTTTTTTCTCACATAGTTAAAAATAATAATTTTGAAAAAAAATCATGTTATTAACTTTTATAAAGTACAAAGACTTATTTACAGGTTTGAATAATTGATATAGTTCATGATGATGAGCTTATATTGTTTTTCAATTTTATCTATAGATGCTATCACAAAAATAAAATAAAAAATATAGGCATTTACTTGATGCAACGTATTTCTAAAAGTACTTTATACTTTTTAACATATTTTTTTATATATAATTTTAAAAAATTGATCCGATGTCATCTAATCAAGAATCAATTGCATGTTCCTTTCCTGGGATTATGATGATCCAAAAGTCAAGTCCTTTGACCTTACAACTAGAGCAACGACCAATAGCTTCCATCCATTGTAGTTATCAAAGAAAGCACTGCCCTTTACACAGTAAACAAACTTGAACAAGAAAACATGAAACATGAAACTTTCAGACATCATCGTTTCACTTTCTCTATGTCTCGTATTATTATTAGCCAATCTTACTCTAACAAAATCATCACCACAATGCAAAGCATGGCTAGTCCAATCAATCCCTACAGACATGCCACACCTCTCTCCTGTCCCTGGTGTTCTCTCCACTGGTAAAACTTTGATGGGTTTTTGAGCTTTCGCTGTTCAAGAATCTCTATCAAAAGAAAGCTTAAATTTTGCAACCTCTTATGTTTTTTAGTGTTCGACATGATTGTATTGCTGTTTTATAGGGGATGTGTTACTTTGGTTGGCCAAAAATTCTACTAAAGAATTTGGATGTTATAGCTCAATACTGGCAGTTAGTGGCAAGTCCTGATGATCCTCGTTCAGGGGATCATGGTTACTCTAAAGATGAGATGAAGAGATTTGGTGCTGATCAAGGTTCTGCTGTTTATAACGCCATAGAAGATGCTGCCCTTAGAAATGTTAGTATAAGGTGTGTTTTTTCATGCTCTAGTGTTCCTATGTGCTTTATTTGTGATTTGCATTTGGTTTGCATCTGGGTTTGGCCTAATTTAGTTTCCGCGTAATGGGTTTTCATATGCATCTCAAATTCACAAAAAAAAGTTGGTTCTCTTGAATTAGAGGGATTGTTCTAGCATTTTAATGTCAATTGTAATTGTGATTTTAACTGTGTTCCTTCTGTTGTGAAATTGAATGTCTTTTAGGCTATTACAACACTCAGGTGTTTATCCTGATTTCGCCAAAGAACCAACTGACCTTGCTTCAGGAAGGCCAAATGTGAAGAGTGTGACTTTGTTACTGAGTAAATGGTGGGGGTCAGGCATAATTCATACCAAGGTTTGGATATCGGATCGAAAAGATGTGTATATTGGATCTGCAAATAATGATTGGAAATCTCTCACTCAGGTACTTTGAATGGTCGTCTAGTCTGTTGCGTGGTTAATTTTCCTGAACTGCAGTATCCATAACCTTAGGGTTTCTTTTGCTCTTCTAGTTGCTCAGCATGTTGTTGGTTTTCAGTTGAATCTCGCTGTGGGATGTTCATGATTTTGGTATTGTTTCAGGTTAAGGAGGTTGGAATTTATCTAGTTGATTGTCCAAATATAGCAAAAAGTGTTGAAACCTACTTTGGAAACCTGTGGCAACTTGCTTCTCTTAATTCATCAGCTTACACCAGAACTGTATCTGATCAACGGTGGCAAGTTAATAGAACGGTTCCCTGCTGGTCACATTTCATCGATTCTAAAGAAAGATGCTGGTGTGTTGGAGGATTTTCCATTAACCTAATTAAGCTATTTGTTTCTTGGAATCAATGTCTTTTGGTCAGATGATGTGGAAATCATCTGCAATGTTGTGAGAAATTATATGAAGTGATCACAGAGTGCATCTCGTGATACCAGGCCTCTTGATCGAGGCCAGGTCATCCAGCACATATGCTGCAGAGATAATTAGTTTTGCTTCATTTTCTGTTGATTAGCATTTGTGTGATCATGCATGGACTGCATCTGTATTATGACTGGCACAGGAAGCATAACTATCTGCTTGACGATCTTTAAGAACTCATTTGTCAACCTATTTTGGTCCCTGTTCTTTTCTTGGTTTACTGTCTTATTAGTCGAAATTTACATTAACTGAACTGAAAATGATGTTTTTGTTACAGGTCACCTCTTCCTCGTTCCGTTAAGGTTCCCCATACTACAGGCTATCCAACATTATCAGATCCATTCATGTTCCATATTCCAATCGAAACTCCTGGGTGTAGTTATTCAAATTCGCATCCTCAACCAAGCTATTTATCATTTGCCCCTCCTGAGGTAATCAAGCAATTTTTTGTTACTTTCATGCATGTAGCATCTGATATGCATCCATGTAGTCTAACGCGTTTTGCTCTTTATGTTTTGGCCATTTTGATGCTATATTCGGTTAGCAGCTATCATTTGGAAGGTTCCAGGCTGATGAGCAGGCATGGGTTGATACAATTAAATCCGTTGGAACTGGATCCGTGGTTAGGATTAACACTATGGACTGGCTTGGCCAATCCCAATACATGAAGCAAACAATTTATTGGTCATCTCTTTCCTCTGCAATATCTGAGGTATCTATGTCTTCATAACATGAAGTTTCTGCATTCTTTAGATCACCACACTTCATTAAAACAAGATTTGTAACGTTTCGAACATGGATTTCTACCAAGCTCATAGTGGTTCTTATTTCTTTGATGTGCATGCCTCACTGCATTTTTTTTTTTGGTGTGTGCATATGTATCTGCTTTTACCAATAATATTCCAAGTTCTGAAAGATTTTTGTATTCCAATGGCTTTGTTGAATTGATAGGTTGTCTTCTCCAAGCAAGCAACAGTGAAGATACTGGTAGCATACTGGGCCCATTTCATCGACAACACCGATCTGTATCTGAAGTCTCTTCTCTACTCTAATGTCCTCTGCTCTTCCTCCAAGTATAACAACTGTTCTGGTAAAGTTGAGATCAAGTACTATCTAGTTCCAGGTTATAACCTGACAGGACCTGCAATTAGCAATGGGACTAGCACAGGAAACATTTATCCAGGCTTTACGCGGGTTAATCATGGAAAATATGCAGTTAGTGATACTCGAGCTCACATCGGCACGAGCAATCTTATATGGGATTATTTTTACACAACAGCCGGTGTCAGTTTCGGGACATACAACCCTGCCATTGTTTCACAGCTTCAGGCAATCTTTGATTCTGACTGGAATTCACCATATGCTACTCCAGTAGGTGAGCTGGATGAAGCTCATCGTTCTTATTCGAGCTGAGTACTTTCGCTTGAAGAAGCACTCTTTGTAGAAACAAGTTTTAAGCTGATGAAATCAATGGATTCAAGGAAGTGAAAGCATACAAAGGTGCTGATGACTTTCTGGATTTGCATTTGATTGGTCATCTGCAAAGCTTTGAACTCAATCAAGAACCTCATTTTCAAAGACATGAAATTGACCTTCATAGTTTGTTATCTTTGAAAAAAAATGAAGATGAACTCATCATGTTCAACTTTAGACTGAACCATACAAGAGATTTTTGTTACACACAGCATGCTGTCAACTCTCACCAATCATTTGACCATATTTCATGAGTCTGTTCTTAATCAAAAGGGTTGAGAGTCAAAGTTGGGGCAGAGATGACAATGACATACATTGGTTGTAATTTGTAATTTGATGCAACTTTTTGATAATTTATTTTGTGTAATTTGAATTAATTTTATGTATTTCAATTAATTTGAATTAATTGACCCAAGAAGGGATTAAAAAAAAGAAGTTGATTCAATATGGAACCTGAATTGATTTTTTCTCTTTTCAAAATAATATTGATTTATTTCAAAAAAAACTAAATCAATATTATTTTAATTAATATCTGTCAACCCTGCGAAACGGAACTTCAGACAAATCACCAGCCGAGTCGTGTTTATTACTATGGGGGTGTTTTACAATGATTTAAAAAATATTTTTGGAAAATTTTGAAAATTTTTAATTAAAAAAATTTAATGTTTTTAGATTATTTTGATGTGTTGATGCTAAAAATATTTTTTTAAAAATAATAAAATATTATTTTAATACATTTATAAACTAAAAATATTTTAAAATAACTAAAAAAAGGAAAAATAATCATTCTGTAAGAACTTTTGTAGGGACACCAATAAAATTTCCAAAACCCAGATTGGAACCCTTCAAGGTGATGCAGCCCATTCATTTTAGCCCATTAACGTAAAACCCCTTCCTCCTCTTGGGAACACTCTCTCGCTACTGCGAGTCTGCGAGAGCTAAACGCACTGGACAGCGAAACCAAGAGTGGCCTCCATTGATAGAGAAGCGAACCCAGGAGATATTGCCATCATCAGCACAAACGAATAGAGCTAGAGATGATGCAGAGATTCCAAAGATTGATAAAGTTAAAGCAAGCAAGAAATGGGCTTCTTTCTTATCAGAGAAACTTCTCTGCTTTACCTTCCTATGCTCAATGTGATGATCCTCAAGACCAGGTTAGTCTTTCAGTCTCTTTTCATATGTTTATGTTTAGAAACTTTTGCCCCCAATTGAAAGTTTCAGTCTTTTTCAGCAGAAAGTCTCAGTTTTTTAGCTTAAAGTTTTGGTCTGTGTACGTTTTATATGTATGCCATTTGGTTTTCTACTAAAAATTGGTTCATTTATGAAGAGAAGACGCTCAAGAATGGGGCTTTTTTTTCTATTTTTTTTTGTTTCCAGTTGAAAGTTCGAGGCTTTCAATTAGAAAGTTTGTCTTCTAAGTTCTAGCTTTAATGCTTGTTCCATGTGTATGTTGTGCGCGCCAGTTGGTTTTGTGTTGAAAACTTGTTCGTTTATTAAGAGAAAATATAGAAGAATGGAGCTTTTGTTTATCTGTTAAAAAATACTCGCACCCAATTGAGATTCTATTTATCATTTCTTGTCTCTGTTTTGTCTTTCATTTTCGGGAGTAGGCTTTCTTGTCCTCCTTTATTCTAAATAGGGATTCCCACGAACTGGCTCCCAGTCTTTGTATTAATTTAATGCCGGAATTCCCCTCACTTCCCATATGAAATAGAACCAAAGTCAAGACAATTTTGCAGGATAATGGGGGGAACCCTATGATAGAATCTTCTAGGCATCTGCCTTTCTGTTAGAAGAGATTTTTGGAGTTTCTCTGTAAAATCAGCTCTGGTGGTTCTTTCTTGAGCCAGCGGAGATGACACCAAAAGTTCAGTGGCTTTTGGGCTGTCTTCTGTCTTGGACCCACAAAATGACCTGTGCTGTGCCAAGCATATGGAGGGTTTCCCTTTATTGGTGTCTTCACCTCTCACACCCAATTAAGAGTCTGAGTATTTTTAGTGCAAGGTTTTGATCTTTCTTGCTTGATAATTTGTTCTTTGTGTATGTTTAGTGTTTATGAAATTTGGTTTTGTTTTGAGAAATGGTTTATTTATGTGAAGAAGACTCACGAGAATGGAGCTTTTGTTTTGCTGTTTAGAAATGCTTGTGCCCATGTGGAAGGTTTAGGGTTTATGAAATTTGTTTTTTGCATGTGTTGTGCACGCATGCCATTTGGTTTAGTTTTAAGAAATGTTTTATATGTGAATAAATTTTTTAAAATAAAGTGCTTTGTGTTTTTGGGGTGGTAAATTTCAGGTTTTGGTTGAAGGAAGAGCGAAATCAAGAGCAGCCATTCTCAATAGACCAGCTTCTCTCAATGCTCTCACAATTCCAATGGTTTGCTCCTGTTTTCTCTGTTTGTTCTGTCTGCATTTTTAGCATTCTTTAGTAGCTATGTGGATAAACTGGAAATGAGTTGAAGTTCTTTTTCTTGGTAGGTGGCTCGGTTGAAGAGACTGTATGAATCATGGGAAGAAAACCCTGATATTGGATTTGTCTTAATGAAGGTATAGAGCTTTGACTTTACTTAAGAACATATCCTATAAACATGTTTGCCAAATGCATTTACTTTGTTGTTGGAGATGTTTTTGAAAATTTAACACTATTTTATGTGTTCCAATTTAGTCATTTTTGTTTTTAACCTGCTTTCTTCATATCTTATGAAGGGTAGTGGCAAGGCTTTCTGTTCTGGTTCAGATGTCGTTTCCCTTTGTGAGTTGTTGAATGAAGGTGGGTTTCATGCTTTTGCACATGTGCACACCCACACACATGCACATATGTACAGTTAGTGTGTCCGTGTGTCTATCTCACGGAGTTCTCGAGCCACAAGGCTGCATGTCCATGGAATTTTGAATGAACTGCATTCCTTCAAGAGAGATTATTCAAACTTCAAAGGACAATAAATCTTGTTTCTGGTACCTGATGACAGTGCACTGATCAAATGTGTTTGTATCGCACAAAATTCTGCAGAGGTAGAATGGTTGTTGGTTTTAGATCTGATTGATATGACGGGGCCTTGATTTTGGACATAATTGTTTCACTTCATCTGTTTCATTCTTTTGATCACCTGGCAATAATCACCGACTCATAACCTTTTATAACAACATTTCATTTTTCTTCTCGTTCAACTTTGATATTGTTAGTGTTGCTTCTTATTCAGATGCAGCCTTCGCTTCACATTTACAAATAGTCATGATACTGGCATTGTTGCTGATACACTTCTGAACTGCATTTTGATCATGTGCAGGAAAGATGGAAGAATGCAAAACATATTTCCAGACATTGTATAAGTTTGTCTACCTACAAGCAACATATTTGAAGCCACATGTGAGAATACAACCTTTCAGAAAATTTCTATGTAGAGCTCAATCAGTTTTGAGCTAAGTAATGGTATCTGGGCACTCTAATATCTTGCTATGTTTCTGCTACCAAAGTTTATGGATCAAATTTTGTTATCATGTAGTAAGAGTGCATTTTTTTCACAGAACAACATTCGTGGGTAGCTTTAAACTGGTCACCATTTAATTTACTTTCCTATTGTTATACATTCTTTCAGGTGGCCATCTTGGATGGTTTCACCATGGGAGCTGGGGCTGGAATTGCGGTTCCAGGAATGTTTCGTGTGGCAACTAATAAAACTGTAAGTGATAGCGCTTCAGACTAACGTGAAATGTTTTTAATTTTCTTGAACTTGAGTCCGACAACTTTGAAACTGTGCTTTCCCTTGTATCATATCAATGTTATATAAAACGCACTCAGGTAAAGTGCTTCTTAACTATTCTTATGGTATGCAGGTTTTTGCTCATCCAGAGGCTCAGATAGGTTTCCATCCTGATGCAGGGGCCTCCTTTTATCTTTCTCGCCTACCTGGTTACTTAGGTAACACCAGACTATCTCTACTTTTGAATGCATTATTTATATATGTTCTGTTTGATATCATACTTTTATTTTCTTGTGAACCAGAATTTTTCCCTTTTTTTGGACACAATAATGGTATTCTTTGTCTCAGGGGAATACTTGGCTTTAACGGGAGAGAAGCTTAATGGTGCAGAAATGATTGCTTGTGGCCTTGCTTCTCACTATGTGTTACATGAGGTCTGCTTTCACTGCAATCTACTACTTGATTCCTTCTTTTTTACTCTTTGTCTGCATCCATATATGTTGTGTAGCCTATAATAACATCTTCCTCGACAGAGACTTGATTTGGTTGAAGAACGTCTCGGTAAACTGATCACAGATGAAGCTACTGTCATAGAGACTTCTCTTGCACAATATGGTGACCTTGTCTATCCAGATAAGACAAGCGTCCTTCTCAAGTAATGTCCCCTTATGCATTTTCATACTTTACTATCTTTGGGGGGGTTCATTAATTTGACAGTGCTGGCATATAAGCATTCTTACAAGACATCATAACTAAGCCACTGAGATTGGGCCAGTGGTGAGGGGGTTGGGTGGTTTCTTAGGTGGTCCTAGGCTCTATTTCTTGTAGCATTCAAAAACAAGAAAAGAAAAGGCATCATAACTTTTATACATGAAATGGAACATGTAACCTGTATGTCCAACTTACTTTATTTCCCCATTTCCATCCTTTGTTGTTTCAGGTTTGAGATAATCGATAAATGTTTCAGCCATGATACAGTCGAGGAAATTGTTGATGCACTAGTAAGCTTCATTTTCTATGTTATGCCCTTTGTGCTGCAGTTGTGTGTCTGACATTTGAACCTTGATTTTGTCAGGAAAGTGAGGCAGCCGACGACTCTTATAATGAGTGGTGTAAAAATGCCATTGGTAAAATAAAAGAAGCCTCTCCACTGAGCTTAAAAGTTACATTACAATCGGTAGGTTAATGATGCTTCACAACTATGGTGGTGTCTATTGTAATTTATATGATTGACGACAGTTTCTTTGGCATATAGATACGAGAAGGTAGATTTCAATCTCTTGATCAATGTCTTGCTCGTGAATATCGAATGTCACTCGCTGGAATGTCCAAACAAGTGTCTAATGATGTCTGTGAGGTATCTTCTCTCTTTCTCGCACGCTCTCTTTCCTATAATTTCCGTTTCCCTCTTTGCATATCTGTTCAAAATGCTGCAAAACATTTTGAAGATCCAATCTATTGTAACTGGTTGAACTCTGTTTTTTCATAGGGTGTTCGTGCTCGGCTAGTAGATAAGGATTTTGCTCCGAAGGTACTGAATCTATTTACTGTCCTCCTTCATCACATGATTGCTCTAACTCCAATTAATAATGTGTTATCCATCTGAAAATGCAGTGGGATCCTCCAAGTTTAGAAGAAGTAAGCAAAGACATGGTGGATAGCTATTTCTCCCCGCTCGGGGAGTTCGAACCAGAGTTGGAGCTGCCGACCGCATTGCGAGAACCTTACATCTGAGTGATAAACTCATACAGCTTCAAGAGGGAAAGTCGGATGCAGGATGCAAGTGACCAGGACCGTTTACAAGCAGGAATGGATGAGGGTCCTTGAAGACAGGTTCTCAGATTATTTGTTATACAAGGTATGCCAACAGTGCCATGGCCACCATTTCTAGGTTTTTTTTGTTTCCTCTGTTAACTCTTTAAGATTTTGCAAAGACGGTGGAACTTTTGTTTCCTTTCACTTGTTCCATGGATCATATGATTCAACAAGAAAAAGTCCAGTCCATGATTTTCATGATCATATATTAGATTACAAATCTTTGGTTTATATCAATAGGCAGATGCTACTTCCTTAGTATCACAAAATGAAACGACTAACCATTCAACACCTCTCTAGGACAAAAAACTTGCGAGGCAAACTACCAGTCATTTGAGAATTCTTGTTTATTTTTTGAAGGATATTATCTAATAACAAAGAAATAAAATTAAAAGAGAACACAATATCCTTATAGAAGGAAAAAAAAAATTCTAGCAAACAAGATATTGAAGAAAAAAAATATAATCCAAAAAAGATTGAAAAAATCCAACTCGTGTCTACTCGGGGTAACGTATAGAATCCATGACTTGATTTTGATACTAGAGTAAATTCATCGAAGGCAAATTGAATAAAACCATGAAACTTAATCGTTAATACACCTAATATTAAAAAGCGAGATAACCTTAATTGTGCTCAAAATCAATGAAAAATTCAATAGAAAGCAAATAAAAAAATAAAAAAATAATAATAACGGAGCCCTTTTTCAATTAAATAAATCTTGAAGGATAAACTAAAAAAATATGAGTTTAAAAAAACAAGTAAACCTGAGGTAATCTTCTAAACTTGCAATTTGTGAAATCCTAGTGTTGTTCATTCAAGAAACTCAATTCTCAATCAATATAATATTGAATGATGAAATCAAAAACTAAATATCAATTTTAAACTTTATCAAAACAATAAAAATAACAATAAAAAAATAATGATCATATTTTATAGGAAAAAAAAACTAAAGGGGGATGAGATCATAAAAAAAAATTAATTTTAAAACAAATAGCAATCAAAATAATAAACACTGAAATCTGATTTATGATAAAAATTAAAGGAGGATGAAATTGAGTGAAAAAAAACTCAATTGTAAAACTATTTAATATAAAACAACTAGTAATTAAAAGAACAAAAGCCAAATTTGAAGAAAAAATAAATTGAATGGATGCTTTGAGAATTTAAAGAGTCAAACATTAAAATCAATGAGGAGAGAGAAAGACAAAAAAAATAATCCATTGACATCAAATCAAAAATTCATTGAACACAATAGAGAGGTCACTAAGATATTTTGAATACAATCATAAAAGTTGATGGTTGATTTTGTTTGAGAAAAACAAAATAAATATTATATTTTTCTAATTCACAACGCATAAGTCTAAAACCACAATGATTGAGTGGTCCTTTTTAATTTTTAAATATTTACATTATCATAATTAAGAATTAAAGTAATTATTTTTTAATTTGAAAAAGAAGAGGGAAAATAAAAATATAAAAATTAATTTTTTTAGTTATTTAGTGGTAAATATAAAAAACCGAAAAGAATTGATCACTCAATCTAACCTGAAATAACTTTTCAATTTACAAAATTGAACCAATAATATACAAAAAATCTAATGTATATTTAAAAGTAATTTAATTCAATAAAAAAAAATGTTATAAGGATAAATTGAGTCATTAATCCTATTAATTGTTTTTCAAAACTAAAAGTATAATATTAAAAAAATTATAGGGGCAGGAGCAGGAGTAGAACGTTGATGAATCCAATTAACCCTTCTTGTCTCCTTCAAGCAAAAAAACAGTTGCAGGCTTGCGGGAGACTTGCCATGGCACATTAGAACCTGCAAATTATACCAATAAGGAAAAAACCCTTCTAATTTTCTTCATGAATACTCAGTTGAAGAAGAGAAATCTAATCCAATTCTACCTTATCGAACCCATTTTCAGACAAAACTCTCTCCGACAACTTCGTACCAAACCAACCCATCATTACAATGACAGAACTAGAAACACAAAAGAGCACAACCAACAAGACTATTTATTCTTGTACAAAAGCAAAGGCCAGCACTTGCTCACTAACCAGAGAATTCTAGACACTGTTGTTAGAAAATCTTCAATAAACCCTACTGACACTGTCCTTGAGATTGGACCAGGAACTGGAAACCTCACTCTTAAACTTCTTAATGTTGCTTCGAAGGTTGTTGCTTTTGAAATTGATAAAAGGATGGTTGAGGTCCTTAATAAACGTGTGAAGGAGCATGGGATTTGAAGATAAACTGAGTGTGAGTTTGGTTTGTATGCAAGTGTTTGATAAAATACCTGAAAGAAGTTGTTTTGTGATTTCTGAAGTGTCATGTTTTTTGAAAATGGGGTAACGGGTTTCCTTTTTATATTGATTTATTATGCTTTCACAGCTAGAAAGACTTGATCTTTATTGAGAATGGCTTGATGGGTTTCTTTTTAGTATTAATTTATTGTGCAGTTACAGTGATTGAAATGTAGTCTTTTGGAGAGTGGGTTGGTGGGGTTTCTTCTGTTATTAACTTATGTTGTTGTTTTGGAAATGGTCAAAGTTTAATCTTTTGGGGAATGGCTTAATGGGGTTTTGCAGGTTATTCGAGAGGATGCATTGAAGGCTGAGTTTCCTAAATTTGATCTTGTTGTAGCCAACATTCCTTATGGGATATCTTCGCCTCTCGTGGCTAAATTGGTGTACGGGGTGAATCCATTTCGAAGTGCCACTCTTCTTCTTCAGAAAGAATTTGCACGGCGGTTGTTGGCTAAGCCTGGAGATTCTGAGTTTAATAGATTGGCTGTGAATGTGAAGTTGGTAGCTGATGTGGAGTTTGTGATGAATGTAAGCAAGAGGGATTTTCTCCCTGCTCCAAAAGTTGATTCTTCGGTGGTTATCATTCGGCCAAAAGATCAAATTCCTGATGTGAATCTTGATGAATGGTGGGCATTCACGAAAACGTGTTTTGGGAAGAAGAATAAGACTTTGGGGGCAACATTTAAGCAGAAGAAAAAGGTGATAGAACTATTCAGATTATCAAAAATGGCGAGCTCTAATGGAGAAGAAATGAACAGGAACCAGTATGTTTGTGCGGATGATGATGGGGACAATGAGGAGAGTGATGGAGAAGAGTGTCATTCATCTTCTTGCACAGATAGAGAGTTGCTTTTGTTCAAGGAGAAGATCATCGAGGTTCTAAAAGCTGCTAGTTTTGAAGATAAGAGACCTTCAAAGCTGTGTAATGAGGAGTTACTGTACTTACTTTCCATGCTCAATCAATCTGGAATATACTTTCATGAGCTAATAAAGCCAAGTAGTGTAGATAATGTAGCATTTGCTGCTGCTTACAGTTGATAATAATAGCTACTTATTGCTGTCCTGCTCTTCTCGGTGCTTGTTTTTAAACCACTCTTGTTTAGTTCTACTTTGGTGCTTTTCCTTTTGTAGGGAAAAAAAATCTGACTTGTATTTGCCCCTCTATTAAAGAGCAAAGTTTTCAATACTCATTCGGTTGTTGCTTTGTTTTTTCAATTGAAATAGAATGTTTTTTTTTGAAGTGTTTCTGCATGCCGTTTCGGAGTTGTACTATTATATATATATATATATAATTAAATATATTAATTCAAAAAAAACTAGTTCAAACTCAAAAATAAAATTATTTAGAATTGTGTAATCTGATCTAAAAAAGACACAATAAAATGAGTTTATTGAACAAAATTATAAGCATGTATAATATTATGAGAATATCATCATCAATCTTGCAAGGTCATTACATTCTCTGATTGCTTTGAAATTTTAACATAATATATATAAATATGTCGAGAGACTCCTCGTAAAATTTTATCTTAATCTAACGGTTGGATTAAGAGATATGATATATTTTGTAAAATTATTTATTATTTAAAAAAAACACTATTTGGCCGAAACGAAACGGGCTGAAAGAAACCAATACGTTTCGGCCGGTATTTGGCTGAAAAATCCAGAACAGATCACAATTTAAACCAAAATAAAAATGATATTGTTTTATCTTATTTTTTTAACTGATACAAAACGTTTCGATCGAAAAGGAATGATATTGATTGATTTGGGTCAACTAGTTACGCCAGCATAATAATGACCATTATATTGCCAATTCATGAAACCTGTATGCTGGTTTCAGATTGTGACACTAATAAAGCTGAGGAACACGTCGTCTTACCTTTTCAATTCCCATGATTCAGACACGATCTCTCCAGGATGCATGGAATGTACTGCTTTATAATCCTATAATGCGACATTGAACTAAAGAACAATCAAGCGCGTCCAGGATTCAAAAAATGTAAGGGTAGAACTTGTGAAATTCCATTGAAACTCGAAATGAGAGGGTTCATATAATTTCTCCATGAAAAACAGCCTGATAATACTATAATTTGCATCAACCACTACAAAATTTAGTTCCTCAGCGAGGCCTGGGGTCAATTCCAATGCTGAGAAGGGTTTGAGCTGATTCTAATGCCTGCTCAGCTCCAAGCTTCGATATCTTCTCACCCATCAAATCTACTTCACCGTCAACTGAGCACCTGCTTGAGGGCTTTCGACTAGATACGCTTATGTTTTTCTTGCGGCGGGCATCGTCTGTGGAAGCAGCTGGGGAAATAAGACGACTTTCTGAACACTGCATCTTCTTAGGTGCTGGCTTATCATGGTCATGTTTCCCTGCGTATGTTATTGTGGTGGATGTGGCATCATCGGTGGCCCTCTCAACATGCTTACGAGCAGGGCATGCTGAAGATGAACACCTGTAATAGCTCCTAACATTTCACCAAGGGAGTGATGAAAGTAAGACTAATAAGGATTTACAAGAAGATACAGAAGATAAGGGATCCACATAAAAGTAATTTGAGAAAATCTTGATTGAACAAACTTAGATTGGCTGGGAAATTTTTTCTCAGGGCCAGACATGAGCAAAAGGAATCCAAATCCTACCTTACTAATGAATTCCCCTTCAACATTTTCTGACCATACTTGCGCCATCGATAACCATCGTTTGAGCTTCCCTCATCAGAAACAGTGTGTATAATGATTTCAGGCTCCTTCTTAGTTTTCAACGCAGGAACTGAACATGGTGCACTTCTTTCTTTAATCCTGCTTGTTGACCAATTGAATTGGATTAGAACTCGAAACTAAAATCTAAGGTTCAAGAGAACCAAATTTTGTAAAGGACATGCCTTAATTTCAGTCGTGGTTCAGCACCATGCTTCTCCTGAACCCCAGTACTGGCAATCCCACAGGAGCTATTTTGTTGGGGTCCCACTGCCATTGAACCAAAGCTGTAAAATGGTAATCGTGATGAAAGCGACAATATTAGAAAAGTAAAACATCAAAGACAATTTAAACTATCATGTTACTCAAATAACTTACTTTCGTTTCGACTCTGACTCATCATCACTTCTGTCTTTAATCCTAGATCCAACATTTCCATTTGAAATGCTTGAACTCTGTTGTTCTGATTCAGGCATATGCAAAGATGAATGTCTGCCATCAGCTGAACAGACAGAAATATCCAACCCAACTAACTTCTGAACAGAAGGATCTAAAACTTGACTGCCTGTGGTATGCTTAGCAGATGATACAACCCTGATGCATTTCCTTTGAGGAGGATCATGGTGGTGGTTACCTATATAAACAACATCAACGACATGACCCGATTGATCACAATGTTGAACCTTCTTCTTAGCATAGCAACTAGAATAGACACATCTATAGTAGCTTTTCAAATTGTTAGAACCCTTCACCACCTTCCGGCCATACTTCCTCCAGTTATAGCCATCAGCAGGGGGTGATTCCACGACAACATGTGGATGTCTGGTCTCACTGTCCGAATTTTGCTGGTTTATTACTAGCCCAAGTGCACGCATTGACCGCGGCTTTTGTGGTTCAGATGCTGAATATGGGAAAGATACTGCAGCTGATGTCAGTGAAAATACTTCACCAGGAGTATTTGCACATTCAGCTAGATGTTCTAACTGTACCCGGTCAGCTTCAGGTTTTGTACCCGCACAAGCTTCCTGTCGGAACATCTCATTTCCCCCCTACAAATCAATTATTCTTGTATAAATGACTATATAAACATTATTAAGAAAACAAAACTCATATCAGGCTTTTTGCAATTTGGGCAGGCAACATATTTAAATTTTTCTCTGATGGTTCTCAATGTTAATACTAATTATCAATGATCATTATAAAGTTGTTATCAACAAACCAACACAATCGTTCCAAAATAGACTGAACTAAACAGAAAGTCTAATCATTTGTTCGAACTTCAAACCATGCCAACCCTTCTTACTAATCAATGTTTCCCTGCAAACTCAACCAATTTCGTCCATAAAAATGAAAACAAAATAAGCCCATCACAGAAAACAACCCAATACACTAACTTTAAAAGAGAAAAACAAATTCTTGATTAGAAACTACACAAGAATTTCAATCATTATAAACAAAAACAAAAGAAGAAACCCCACAGCACAAATAATAAACAATAGTCAGATGAGTTCATCTATACAAATAAAAGTTGATAAAACACATTAAGTGAATATGAAAAGAGTAAAAGGACAAGGTAGAAGAACCTGAAATCCAAGAACTGGCGTATTGGACATGACTGTTTTGAGTAACTGAGAAAAATAAGATCAACACAGTTAAAGTCAATATTAGAATCTTTCTTTAGGATCTTTGTTCTGTTTTTGCATGGTTCTTTGATGTAGTGGTTTATATTTAAATGTGAAAGTGTTTAAGGTGAAGTGTTTGAAAGAAACAAAACAAAAACGAAGACATTAGAGTTTTATCTGTCTTAATCAAGGGTCTTGGATTTGGTTATAGAGGTGGAGAGGGAACATCTGTGCTTTTTGTTTCCTTTTTGACTCTTGTTGACCTGACCAGGCGGTTTTGTATTTGACTTCACTTTAGGGTTTTGACCATGACTTTGCTAAATAGCTCTTTTTGTTTATTATTCATTCATTCTTCCAACCTGTAATTTTGAATCAAATTCTTTTCACTTGTTTCTTAAATACCACAGAAGGACAACCAAGGTTTTGCCTTGTTGGACTAGCCTACGTCATCTATCCACAGATGATTTCTCTTGTGATGAATGATCAAAACCGATAACAAGTTCAAATCCTATTAATAACTCGTTTGGATCAAACTACGAGATGATAACTTTTTGTTTGATATTGGTTTGGATGACCATCTTAGTTCATTTGTAAGGATGTTGTTTTTCAAACACCCACACTGGTTCCAATCCTACCAACTCATTCCAGACAAACTATAAGAAGAAAATTTCTTCGGACTATTTTATCTGGGCTTTAGGTAACACGGCTTTATTCGAATTGAAAACTCCAAACAGTAAATGTTTAGGCTGAGCATTAATGAGACTTTCACAGATGCATGAGAACGATGAAGGTTCTGCGTCAGATTGGGTTCAAGATTTGCAGGCTATACCATCATGGTTCAAAAAATGGAACCCGAGATTAAGCTCCTGGTCCATCATCATTTCATGGTAAGAGCCTAAATGATAATTGGTCCCAGAATGGGGAAAACATTGTAACTTGCCATCACAAGATAAAAAAAACCTGGCTTGCTACTTTATGTGAACTGATCAAACCATATCATCCTTGAAGTACTTGACCACACCAAACACAGATTCAGGGAGCATACCTTTGAAAAACATATCCTACAAGTTCAAAACTTCCATAAACATGAACGCAACTGGCTCAAGAAACCTTGGTATCAAATTTCAAACTTATGCCCATGCTGAAAAGCTCCTGGCACAACAACTTCGCCCCATAAGGTACACTAACTTTAATAAGGTCATCAACAGACTCACAAACCCGGCAATAGGGACCCCTAATCTTGCGACCACCAGGCACAGCCCGTTGGATTACGTTGGCCACATTTTTGCATTTCTGGCAGATATGCATTTCAGAGGAGTCACTTAGAGTAAAAAGGCGTTCGTGAAGGTTTGCAGATGCACCATGAGCTATGAGGCAGTCACGCTCCATCTCACCGAACTTGATACCGCCAAAACGCTTACGGTCTGCAACAGGCTGTCTTGTAAGTGGGTGTACTGGTCCAGTGTTGCGAAATTTTACTTTGTCCTCAGCCATGTGGATCAGCCGCTGATAGAATGTTGGTCCCATAAATATGAGAGATCGAACCATTTCACCAGTTCGGCCATTGTAGACTCTTTCATTTCCCCATCTTGAAAATTCAGCCCTTTTGTACATATTCAACAGATTGTCACTCTCAGAATAACTTGAAAACAAAAACAAGATCATGAAAAGGAGAGGACAGGAGCTTGAAATTGACAACAGCATGAAATTTGACAATGACATATGCCAGGAGAGTGTACTCTGGTACACCAAACCACCAAGAACGAGACAGCATAGACTCATTTTTTAATTCTAAAGCATTCTCAGGTAAAATGGAAGTCGAAAGAAATTATGCATCAAAATTTTCAAATGGTACAATTACAGAGAGTCAGTGAATGCAACGTCACCTGTGAAGCTGGTCTATGATGTCATCAACTGATAGAGTGGAGAACGGGGTAGCGTATCTCTTCGAGCCACCACAGGCAATTCCCTTTCCTAAAGCAGCCTCTAATAGTTGACCAGGAGTTTGACGTGATGGAAATGCATGTGGGTTTATTACAATATCAGGAACAACACCTTGAATTGTGAAAGGGAAGTTCTCCTGAGACTCCAAAAAGCCCAGAACACCCTTTTGCCCATGCATGCTTGAGAACTTGTCTCCAAGACAAGGAGATCGAACCTGCAACAGCAATTGAAGAGCATAACCAACAACAGGAAATGTGAAACACACCCACTCACACGCATGTACATTTGGTTCAAATGGACTAAGGGCATCCACCCAAGGAAAGCCAGCCCTAGTAGCATCCGCTAACCATAAATTGACAGTAAGTGTCAGTAAAAGGAAAGAAGGAAAGAGACAACAGCCGTTAGAATGCAATTAATAGGAAAGATTCTATATTAATGTAGGCTGTAAATATCAATTATATGCAGTAAATAGGAAGATAAAACAGCCCCCTAGATCAGTTACTGTAATTAATGTAAATGTAAGCTATATGTATGCAATGAGAATCCAGAGAAGGGTATTCAAACCTATTCAAACCATTTCTGTTATAAATTCTATAAAACAGGTCTAGAGGAAGGCCAATTCAAACACCATTAGGAGCTCTTTGCATACTACATGTGTTTCACAGAACCAGACCTTACATTTTTACTAGTTAGACATGCATGTGTGAGCATATAGGTGGCCATTCAGAAACTGCACGTGCATTCAGACAAACAGAACTGTCTTTATGTTACTATTTACTTTTTTTTATGTACCTGTCTCAAAGACACCACAGCAAAATTCTTTCCCTCGTCATTAGATGATAATACAACTTTCTGGACCATGCCCCTTTCCGTGTGCTTCAGCTTTACACTGTGATCTGCCCCAGATTCTGCACACTTCCCTATCACGATATCACCACTTTGCATATTAGCACCAATAAAAGGAAATCCATCATCATCAAGGCTGTCAACCCGTCCAATTTTGCTTTGTGTTTTCCCAAAAGTAATAGAATCCTCAGACTTCCGCCTCTTGTCAGTTAGCTCCTTGTTGTCCACCTCCGCCTTGTAGCTTCTAATGTGCTCAGAGCGAAACATACCACGCTCTAAAGAAGCACGATTCATTACCAATGAATCTTCTTGGTTGTAACCCAGATGAACATTAACTGCCACTATAGCATTCTGACCATTAAACAACTCTGGCTTTGGCAGCACTGCATTATGACCAAATGGGTATCCAGGTTTACCGAGACAATCAGAAATCATTGTCCGAAATAAAGGCCTTTGGGGGTAATGCAATTGGTGAGACAAGGTGTCAACTCTGATGTTGGGATTTGTTGTGGAAAACCCAATAGCCTGTTGAGAATGTTTTTGAGCTTGGTACAGGACCCTTCGTGCATGGTCATGATTGGCAAAGGGAATAATTCCACAACTCAAACCTAACAAAAAGGACATGTCAAGTTCACAGTGTGTATACTTCATAGGTTGCTTCCCCGCAATATCATCTAAAAGAAATCTGATGCCCCATGCAGTACAACAGTCCTCTTCCTCTTCAGTTCCAATAAACTCAATAATCCCCTTGTCCAGAAGAGATGTGAAGATGTAATTTCCCCCTTTAAATGCTTTAATTTTATCCAAGTTCTCAACAACTATAAGAGGGCGTAAGATCCTTCCAGCATCAGAAAATATGCGCACTTCTCTCTGTTGTTCATCCCTTTTGATTTCCACCTACATGAGAAAACCATTACTGAAGATGTTAGGAAGGCAACAAAAATAAATAAGATCAAGGAAATCCCACAATCATCCATTTAAAGGATAAAGGAGAGTAAAATCTACAAACGCTGAATACTTTAAAATCATAAGGAAAAGCATGAAAGGGACTAAACAAAAGAGATAAGGTGACAGCAATTCAGACATGCATCCAAGCAATTTCTAGAAGTTAATCAATTCCTTGAGAGGTATAAATAATGAAGAAAGCATGTGTTGACTACTTAACATCAGAGTTTCCCAACACTTGGTCAGGACAAGGCCCGCATGATCACTCTTATGATGGTTTTGCAGCTTGGACAAATGTAACAAATGTTGATTTTAAAGATTTTCAATAAAATCAATAAAAAATTTTGTTACCAGCTTCCCTCTAGTATATAATGACCTTAGGGACATTCCAAGGTCAACCATTAATATCACAAATATCATGTATTAACAAGTTTGTTACTGCAACTTCAAAGCAGTCATTTAAAGAATGAAATTATTTTCATTTTTGACACCTTTGATCAAATTGTTGACTTGACAGTAGCAGCAAATTGATGATATGGCATAAACTTCATTAGCAAGGAATTTGGATATAAATCATAAATTACAATTGAAACAACCTGATAAGGCAATTGTCTCCTGCGTCGCATGCTTCTTAGCTCGCCAACAAACAAACAAGAATCTTCACAAACTCCAACCCATTCTCCATTTAGAAACACCTTATGCTTCCCATCCAGTTTAGTGTAAGTATCATCAACCAGTTTCTCCATCCCACTATCAAACAATTCATCAACTAGAGACTCTGATATATTGGTACTGACAACACCAGTGACAGCCAAATTTTTTACAAGGCCGCAGTTTTCACCATCTGGAGTAGAGAGAAAGCATACTCTACCCCAATGAGAAGGGTGCCTGCGCCCAAAAAATCACGTTACAAAAACATAGCAACCACTAACACTGGATCATCCAACAAGCACAAAGGATAAAATTTCTTGAATGACAAATATGCATGTATTAGAGCACACAATCTAATATTTCAATCCTAGGAAGGAAACAGTTTGTAGTCATTAATATTCTTAGAAAAGGCAGATGAACATTTTTAACCATAAACATGAAACTTCAACTTTTTTGAGATCACACTCATCTACAAACAAATTGCTTATGCTCTCACATGCAGCTAAAATAAAACCCATCATTTTGGATTTCTAATTAGCCAGCCATTCAAATTTAGAAAGCAACAAAAAGAATTAAGAAAATTCATGCTGTTTGATGTCAGATTCTGCAAGAACTCAAACTAATTCCATCATAATAGCTCACAAAAATTTCCGCTAATAAAAATGAATAGATTAAGCAGCAAGTGAACTGAATGCTTACTGATCAGTTTCCTCCCTAAAATCAAAGATTTCAAGATCTCCAACAGGTTATATGTTGTTAAGAAATGTAAGAAAAACACCCAGGATACTTTTGAGTTTTAGACCAGGATATATCAACATAACACACGCTTGCCACAGCAACCAGGTGTGGTCAAGACAGTTTAGCACAATAATCCACAAACAAATCTTAACCAATCCAGAGCAGAACTTAATTCCAGTTGTAAAGTTGATGCACCTGAATGGCATGCTGCACAGAAACAAGAACCAGCTCTTAAAATATGAATAACTTACGGGTATCTGGCATCTCCAACCTTTCCCGTGTACAGAACTTGCTGCCTTGTTTTCCGCAGATCTATCATTGTTTGCAGTGGATTTGCACGCCCAAGATTTCCCACAACTCCGGAAACCCTTTCCATCCACTTGAAAGGATGACACCATGCCCCAGTTGAGAATGCTCTCGTCAAACCATTGGTCACTATTGAAGCATCTAAATAGTGTTCAATTGGGTGCACATCACGGTCTCCATATAGGTCTCTCTGCAAAGCCTTGGTCATGCGCCTCAGTGCATGTGAAACATGCACTTTTAGCTCTCGTTCAAGCAACTCGCTAGCCAACTCGAACCTCTTGTTTCTAAAACTATCCCTATTGTCACATTTCCTGTGGCCAGTATAGGCCTCCAAAAGACACTTCACCATATATCCAAGAAAACGAGCCTTGTGCCTGCGGCTATTAAGCCTAGGAAACAGATATGCACTAATGGTGTCTTCAATAGATTCTTTTGGTGGGAATCTGGTCTTTCTTAACATTTTATCCACAAAATCAAGTGCTTTGTCCTCCCTACGAAAATGCTCGCATTTCTCATCAGCATCATGAATTGAGGCAAAGAAAATATTCACAATGCTGGCATCATTGCTGGCATAATCAATCAAATCTATAACTTCTTTGTCTGACCTTACACCAAGGGCAAAAAACAATATCCATATAGGGATCTCTATCGACAAGAAGTACACACAGAGGCCTTTCTTTTCTCCTTTAATGTATTCCAATTTAGAGAGCTCCACTAGTCTAACAATCAACCTGTTCCTCTTAACTTCAGATTTGTATGAAACAGTCCAGCCCTGACTATTTGAAATCCAAAGTCTCTTCATACAAATTTGCTCTTGTGCAATGAATACCTGCAGTGCATTGAAATAAATACAATAAATATTTTGATAGAATTGCCTTATAAAATCAACAAAAGCACATTCAAGAAATTTTAACAAGAGGGTGAGAGAGAGCGTGAGCAAAAGATAGAAAAAAAAAGGAAAAAAGGAAACAAACGAAAAAAAACTAATAGAATAATATTGCAAGTCCTGGTGCCAAGGCGCTTCTCAGCCTCAGAGAGAAAGAATAAAATTAAAACTGCTAACACAGTCTCTCAGTCCAAAACATTGATAAACTTATAAATCACTTTTCTCTTACAGGTCTGATGTTTTGTATAACAAGCTGCACAACTGAAGAGACAGGAATACATTGGTTTTGGTTGCAGTGATAATCAAATCATAAAAACAATCAAGAACAAGCATATGTTCAATTACAGCAAATACAAGCTTGGACATGATCAGGAACTGAAAGCACAGGGGAGAAGAAAAGTAAACAGAAGACTTCAAACACACCTTTTCTGCGCCTTTGATCAAAAAGTAGCCTCCTTGATCAAAATCACAATCCCCCTTTTCAACTGTTGTCAGCCAGCAAAGGTAAGACCTCACCATAACAGGCATCCTTCCAATAATGATTTCCCTGTTTTCAGTATGTACAACATTCTTTTGAACAACTTTGTCTATCCCTGTTTTGAACTTGTCACTTCTACCAACAGTTTGTGTGTATACCTGACATAATTGCAGAAAAAATACAAGAGATTTTAAAAACCTTATAAAAGCAGAGAAAGTATCCAACAATTTATGGCATCTTCATAGTTTTAGCTGAAACAATCTTGCCTAAAAGAGTTGACACAGAATGAAAACGCTATGATTGCAAAACTTTGTGCATATGCATAGATGACAGTGCAGTTCTTTTTTCTTCTCAAGTTAATAAGAGCACATATTTAACAGCCAATTGGTGTATCTGCAAACCAACAAAAAATAAGATAGCAAAAAACAGAATTAATTAGTGGCTGAAGACACTTGAAAGTTGAATCTTCAAGCCATTAGTGCCTGTGAGTTAAAAATGGACTACCATCACTGCCTTGGGGAAATTCTGATCATCAGTGTCATAGGCAAGTTCCGAGTCAACTATACAGTTATTAGAACTAAACATCAAGGCACTTGCCCAGTAGCACAAGTTTTTGAAATATCATTAAGAGTTCTAAGGGTAGCAAGAAAGAAAACCAGAGAATGACTAAGATTTGCTGCTTCAGGGAAAATCAGAACCTTTCAACTAAAGAGTTTGGCATTGTAGTATCAAGAATTACCCTACCAAACACAATACAGGTGGTATAATGTCAAGCTGTTATCACCAATAAAAATCAGAACTGTTAGATAGTACCTGAACATTGACATGAATTTTCATTCTCGCTGAATATGTCATATTCTGAAGTCTGGCATGCCTGGGAAACATATTATGCTCGGCATCACTTGAAGTACCACCCCAAAAGCTTGGTCGATCAAGGGTGACCTTTCCAAGCCTAACTGATGCACGTCTCCATTCACCATCCTTCTGCTTGGATGTATCGTATCCAGGCTCAACAGCAACCTCACCAAATGAATCAAAGACCCTCTGGATTCCACTGTTGATGAAAGCATTATATGAGTTGATTTGGTGACTGATGAGACCATACTCGTCAAAAAACAAAGACGCTGCCTTCTTACAGAAACTTTGCAAAGTTTCTTTCCCCAATTCATTTAAGTTAGTTGTGTCCATCAAATCCTCGTCCATATCCATGTCATCAACTTCACCCTTACTACTCGGACCCACCTCCTCCATGTAATCTGATGATGCACCCATCTAATTCAAAATCTGAGAATAAACATATGACAGAACACCAGTGCCAAAAGTGTGATCACAACTGTGATGATTTTAACCCATATGGAAGTGGAAGCAAGTGGAACATATCAGTGAAAACAACTTAAGTTTTCAAGGCTCATTAAACAGCAGATATAAGAACCATTTCCTAATTTTATTAAGAATGTCTTCAGAACATCGCAAGTAATAAAACCCAACAAGACATTGCCCGAGTGCCCAAGCAACATCAACATGTCCTCCACAAATACATTTCTTCCTCTACAACAAATGCTAAGCATTGGGGTTCACTCTGGATTCCAAATGATACACTATTCTATCATCCAGACTTCCTTCAAGACACCTTAGCACATATCGTTCATTAGAACTGTAATTAATGACCAATAAATGTGGAAAAAAGAAGGGCATACTTTTATCACAAAAAAACTTCAAACAAGAACCAAAAAAAAAAACATATTCAACGACATAATCATGTCATCATATACTTGCAAGAAAAGGCCCAGTTTTTTCCTCACACTAGTTTGTCCCTTACAACAACATCAGAAACACAAAAACTACAACAAAAAAAAAATCTTAAACAGCTGGGTTTTTTTCCTGACACAACAGGACTGTCACAAACACCTTAACTTAACTTATCACAAAAAAAAACCGCTATATTTCCACAAAATAAAAGTGTACAAAAAAAGTAAACACCTTAACTTATCACAAACACAACAAAACCCAAAGAAGCTACAAGCTTTCACTAGTTTTAACAAAATAAGCCCAAAATGGGAAACCAATGGCATGAAAAAATAAACAGAGAAAACTTACATTGAACCCTAAAAAACCCTCTTTTCTTGATCAAAGTTTGAACCTTTTGGCCTTGAAATGAGTAAAAATATATCCTTTACACAATGCCAGTGTTGGAATTTCTAATGGTTTTCGGGTTTTGATCAAGCATAGCTCTCTGTGAGTGAGTTCACAGAGAAATATGTTTCCTTTTTTAACCTGTGGGGGTGAACCAGAAAGGTATTCTTGTTTGTTTGATGTGATCAAGGGGCAATATTATCATTTAGTTTAAGAGTATTCTGGCGAGATGAATCAGATTTTGTAAAAGACGCACGTACCCATATGATGATGAAAGTTTTTGTCTTGAAAGCGCGGTATTTGGTGGGTGAAACTTAGGGAGAGAACTGTAAAGCTAAGTTTTGTGTGCATAATATTATATTTTAAAAATATTTTTTTAAGAAAAAAATATATTTTATTTTAAATTAATATATTTAGGTATTTTAAAAATATTTTTATATGATGATATTTAAAATAATTTTTTAAAAAATTATTTTTATATATATTTTTAAATAAAAAATATTTTTAAAAAATAAATTCAGTCATATTTTCAAATAATACTAAAAGGTTCTTTAGCTAAGGTTGTCAGATTAATGGATAAAAATTGTTTTAATGGATAAATATTTTTTTAGTTATTTTATATTTTAAAATTATTTTGATTTATTAATATTAAAATTAATTTTTTAAATATATGTATATATATATATATTAAAAAATAACAGTTAAATTATCTCAAATACCTCGTTCATTTGGTGACAAGGTTAACTACATTGAATGTGCTATCAAATAAACAATCTAAATTATAATTCACCATGTAAAAATATAAAAAAAAAATGTTTTTTTTAATTATTATAATTTAAAATGCAGTTGATGATGTAAACAAACTCTCTATTGAATCAATTTTTTACTCTCCAAATTTAATTATATTTTAAGAAATTCGAGTCTCAAAATAATAATTTTTTTTTTACTTAATTGCAAAATAAGCTTCAACATATATTTATATAAAAATATATGCATTTTGGGTAATTTAAGATTTCTTACCATATATATCCAAGTTACCACATTTTAGTATGCTTATGATTGTTATAGTAATTGTTTTCTAAAATGCATTATATTTAAAAATAAGCATTAACATATATTTATAAATAAATAAAAAATACATGTGCATTTTGGGTAACTCAGGAATTTTTGAAATACCATATCTCAAAGTTAATAAATCACATTGTAAAGCCTTTAAATGAGAAAATACTCATAGATCCTTAATATTCATTGTAAAGCTGAATTAATTCACGTTCATTTCATCCTTGATGGATAGGCCATGTTTTTAAAGGGCTTGTTTGAGAGGACGGTTGCAGTTGATTTTGAAAGTGCTTTTCATTTAAAAATATATCAAAATAATATATTTTTTTATTTTTTAAAAATTATTGTTAACATCAGCACATCAAAATGATTTAAAAACACCAATTTTTTTTTATTTAAAATGAAAAACAGCGTTTCAAATAGCCTCCCAAACAGCTACTAAATCTGGCATTCCCGGGGAGCTTGATATATTCATCAGCTGTTGAACCAGGCCAAAAGCTTGGTGGGTCAAGGGTAATCTTCCAATAAGTGTCTATTTGGGACAGCATTTCAAACGTTGTTTCCAAAAAATTCAAAAATAAATTTTTTTTATTTTAAATAAATATGTTTTGGTATTTTTAGATCATTTTAATTTGCTGATATTAAAAATGATTTTAAAAAAAATAAAAAAACATAATTTCGATGTATTTCGACATGAAAAACACTTTGAAAAGCTACCGCAACCGCTCTCCCAAACAGACCCTTCTCTTTCATCTCCATGTCCAAATGATTTTTTTTCCATCCAAGGGGATATATAGTTCTTATGTTATAGTTCTGATATAGTGATTGAAAAGTTACATCGGGCGAAGAAACATAATAATGTTAATTTAATCTTTATGTTTATTTATTTTAAATAAATAGACATTAATTCAAGAGACAATTCTGGCATAGATTTTTCATGAAAACTTCTAGTCTTTCCACAGACAAAACATTTTCTTTCCTTTTACATTCTTCTTGTCAAAATCCCTATGCTTCTTTCTTACAAAGAGTAAACAAATTTTGGTTCGGTGTTTATTTTTGTTTGTGTTGCCGAGAATAAAAGATTCAATAAGACTAAGAAATAATATAGCAATCACAATGCTAGTACCAATGAGCATGTTTTAAAACCAGATGATTGATTCTTGCCTTAATCTACATCACCAAATCTATATCCTATCAATAAGTATTGCAAGTTGATTCTTCTTTTAGGTGTTGAATGATATGCATGTTTCTACCAAATCATCTTAGATTAAGAAGGAAGAGCGATTTTAAAAGAATTTAAAGTGTTTCAACATCTTATTAGTCAAGAATTATCATGAATGCCCTCCATTTTTGGAATCCATTACCTTGAATCTGACTGTCACTTTAATAGAGAAGTAAAGAAAGGTTTCAATCCAATCTGCGGATGAGATACTCAACTTCAACCAGCTTGGTGAGAGGGATTACCCATTCGTCATAAAGGCGAGCTACTACAGTAGGATCGACCTTGTAACGTTTACTGTCAGCATTGTTGCTGACATTCACATCTTGTCCGAAAACATCGGCCTTTTTCTCGACCCTCTTCTTAACCATCTTCTCTACTCTCTCATCTGTCAACAACTTCATCAGCACATCTGTGTCCTGAGATGACCATGACAGTAGCCTGTTAGTAGGGGAGTCTGGGGTTGGTCATGAAAAAATCATATCTAGTTGTATTAGAATTGAAAACATATAAACCAATGAAAAGCAGACATTCACAGTTGGATGGAGTTGTTAGAGAATAATATAAATTATACTCTGAAGCTTCACCTAGAAATTTAAGTTTTTAGGTGAGATGGGTTCCTTAAAATGGTATCAAAACCTTGTTGACCCAGCGGTCACGAGTTCGAATCTCATCACTCTCATTCTATTTGATAAAAATCAAAGCATAGGGTAGTGTGGGTTTGTGCAAGTTCCAAACCCAAAGAGCTTTCACTTGAGGGGGATGTTAGAGGATAGTATAAATCATATTATGAGGGCATCACCTAACAACTTAAACTTTTAGGTGAAATGGTTTCTTAACAGGAGTTCCCATGGGTTCTCACCATGTTATGGTTTCAGAGCTTGCATATTTTTTCTATTATAAAATATTTTGCTCTGTTATGGAAGTCCAATCTAAATTTGAAATTTAGATGCCTAATGAAGAAGCTGCACACAACTTGGCCTTCAAAGCAACAATCTCAACAGTGTCGGCACTTAAAGAATGTGGAAATAACCTGAGCATAGACGCTTTTTCTAAAACAACCATCTCTCTTAAATAAATCTACTGGATTCTCAGTACATCACACTTTCATCCTCAGCCCCAAATAATCAAGATATACAAAATGGCAACTTATTAGCACCGATGAATTCGATCACCGTGTTCCTAAACCACATTTGCATGAGACCACGATCATAAAACACCAACTAATCTATCCAACCTTGCATTAAGTGGTGCTTAGTAACCATACCTTGGCACGAATTGCAGGTTCATAGTCGTTTGGAGCATCCCTGAATTTGATCTCAGCCACAAACTTCCCATAATGGATTCTTCTAGAGAGGGCCTGGAGGAAGTGGTTATAGTTTTCGTAGTCAATACAAGTAATGGTTTAGCTGAAGGATCATTCAAATCTCCAATAGCTAAACATAGTTTTTCTATACTGTCCATGGCATTCCAATTTACAAGCACCTTTACCTGTAAGCAGATAAGATCACTGGCAGCAGTTGACGCATAGTTCCCATCATCACCCGCATCAACAAACAAAGGAAGTAGTTGGTTTAGATACATATCCCATACAGCCTTATTTATGTTAATAGAAGCACCTCCAGGATGCAAAACCTATAAAAGAAGCACCTTCAGGATTAGACAAGCAGATATAAAGTTGTTTTTTAACTCCAGGATTCAACACAATAAAACACATAGCAAAAGTTCAGCTCAAGCAATTACCTGAGAATAGTTGTAGTTTGGAATTATTGAAGGTGGTAAATTATCTGGGAAGAAGGGATTTTCTTCTGGATTCACATACCTCCCAGCCTGTAACATAACCAGAACCAAACGATTCTAGAGGTAATTTATTGGCACAGTTTTATTAAGTGCATCAATTGCCAGGGTTCTATTTAAGTGCATCGTCTGGGTATTAATAATTTCAAGATGTTAGAGTTGGTGCATCTCAAGCACAAACTGACACAGACAGCAAGGCTAAAACAAACTTAGATATGCACATGAACCCAATATTTCATTGCCCATGGTTTTGAATCCCTCTAATCTTGCACCTTCAGTAGATGTTCATCTCCCAGCCCGAGCTAATCACGTAGAGCTAAGGAAACATTATATCATACATCTTGGCCTTGACATTGTCAACCATGACTTTAATTGCATGCTCATTCATCAGTCAGCCACCGTCTATTTTTCCCGTCGTCAGAACCTAAAATTTTGCAGTCTCATCTAAGGACAACTTCAAGGCACAGAGAGTATTGACCCTAATGAAGCATCATCTCATACATCTTGGCCTTGACATCGTCAATCATAATTTATATTATATGCTCAGCTATCAGTCAACCACAGTATAGTTGTTCTAAATCACAATCTAATATGCTGTAATCTATGACCAGTTGCGTATAGAAACAAATTAAATGTATTCCTCAAATTGAACAAATTCAAGGCAGCAAACACTGACCTCCTAGAAAGCAAAGAAACGAAATTGACTCTCTTTTTTTAATACAACAAGCTAAAAATAAATAAATAAGCAAAACATCACACAACAAAACAAACATTCTAAGAATACAACAAGAAACCAAAATTAAACATGCACCACACCCACCTTAGCTTGAACTGTCTCTGTCTCCTTAACAATGAAATCCACCAGAGGACCAGAAAACCCAGGAACTAAATCCAACCTCGGATTATACAAAGCAGAATTCATAGGAAACCTTGCTCTCTCTATCAAACTAAAAACAATAAGATCCTCTTGTCTTATCAAAGCCTTTCTTATTGAATCAAGGGTAAATTCAGGCCCGGAAATTCCTTCTGCCATTGCCTTGTTATTGTTATATCCATTCAAAGACAAAATAACAAGAATCAGCGCATGAAGAAAAGCCATTTCTTTCGAAATAACAAAAGTTAAAGGTCCACTCTTTGAAAGTTTTGAGTTGGGGTCTAAAAAGAAACATTGGAAACAATAGATGTGTGATAACAACCACAAAACAATGAACCCTTCTGTCAAAATCAGACAAGAAAAGAAAGAAATTAATTCATTTATGGGGAAAATTAATAACCAGAGTCAATGCTTGTTAGTTGACCAAGACCTGTTTTTTGAATAATTCAAGAAAGTAAACTGCAATGTAAAAGTCAGCTGCCAAGTATGACAATTGGGTCACTTACCTCTGATGAGTTTTGTCTTGAAAATTTTCTCAGCAACCAAACAGAAAGTAAACAGGACACGGAAAGCTCTCAAACTTTGGGGGTTTAATTTTTATTATTTTATACTCAAAAGGAAGACAGGAAAACAGACTAAGTAGTAAGTATATGTACTTTATTACATATTGCTTTTGACTAAAACAAATATTAAAATATTTATATTTTAAGAAAAATATTTTTATATTAATATATAAAATCATTAATAAAATGATTTAAAACAAAAAAAATCAAATTTAATAAAGATTATGTTAAAACTCCATGTCAAACACCCTTAAGCTATTATGATATCAGTTTATTTTTAAAATCATCACATCAAATAATTTAATAAAATCAAAAATAATAAAATCAAAAATTTACAAAAGAATTTTCCAACCGCACAAACAAAGTAATGATTGTTTGTTATTAACAAACATGACTTCTGTTTTTATTTTTAAATATTTTTGATATAACAAAAATTAAATTGTTTTTTTTGTTTTTTTTTTATTTTTTAATGTATTAATAAAAAAAATATTTTAATATATTTGTAAATAAGATAATATTTTGTAAAGCATCTTGTATCGCAACTTTAAATAGATAGTGGGCATGCGTAATGGACACGAGGAAGAAAGGTAAACTCAAATTAATCCTCAATGTATACAGAAATCATCAATTACGTCCCCAATCTAATTTGTTTATCTATTTGTACTCAACCTATTGGATTATATAATTCAACGCATTTTGACAAAAAAAAACCCCAATGATTTAGTTTATGAACATGTTGCCCTACTTGGAGTTGCACTTGAATTGACTTTTCATCAAAAAAAAATCTAGTATTTTTAGATTATTTTGATGTGTTAATATCAAAAATAAATTTTAAAAATAAAAAGATATTATTTTGATATACTTTCAAGTAAAAATCAATTTGAAAAAACCACACTTTATACAGGTCTTTAGCCTCACATATATTTTTTTAGGTTATATCCACATGCATTGTTTCAAAAACAATATCATATAAAATCTAAAAAAAAATAGATTGTTCAAGTCATTTTTTGTGTTTCGGACCCAAGTCCTTAACTAGATTAAACTTAAACCGGGTGTAATAATCATGCTTATAACCAAATTTGAGAATGTTTTGATGGGTGGAGGAGAAAAGATTGATGAAACTTGTTTTACTATTTTGAAGATAAATTAATTAACAACTAATTGTTAAAATCGGTCTAATATGAGTATTCAATGATCCTAGGCATCATTTAAATTGAATATATATATATATATATATATAATATACCCTTATTTATAACATATATTTAATAAATTTTCCTCTCTAATAAAAAATCTTTCTTTCCATAAATAATTTTCTGTGTAAGACATTTCCATAAATCATTGGAATTTCTTTATTTCTAACATTATTCTATATTTTATTCTTGTTTTGGTTTCTCTGTATTTAGATTTTCTTGAACATTTTTCCCTTTTTTATTTTAAATTTTGAATGTTATGTGAAACGGGTGGCTGAAACTTTTTCTCTTTTCAGTTTTTGTTTTATATATATATATAAGAAAATTTATATATATATATATATATATATATATATTTTTTCTTATATATATATATATAAAAAATATATATATACACATGTTACTTTAGAAACGGAAAAATGTTATCCTGGCAAATTTAAATGTTTAATCAGAGGTTTTAAATAGATATTAGTTATGTCATTCAATTTTCTATGACAATGAACCCTAATTAAATGATCCCTGGACACTAGTTAGCTTTCCCATATCCAAATCCAACCCTAGTTTCAAAAAAACAATCCTCGGGACTGCTTTGGTATTAGGTTCGTTGCTATGGGTTGAGGTTGAAAAAACAAAGCTTTAAAAAAGCGCTTTTTCTGCGGTTCAAAATAAGCAGTGAGTGTTTGGTTAAAAACAGTGGTTGAGTCTAAGGTTGAAAAAAAGCAGTTTTGTGTGTTTGGTTATCAAGTTTTGCATGTAGCTTTTTACATATACACACATATTTTTAGAACTCTCTCTGTATATATATTTTGTATTAATAATCATATTTTTGTAATGGAAGGAATAAATCAAGTCAAATTGACACTTATTTATTATTTGTTCATCAAACTATTTGAAATACGAAGTCACGCGTCATTATTTGTCATTAGAACAGATCTTTATCTACATATTTTTTTAATTTTTATTTTTTTAAAAAAAAAAATGGAATGGGCTTGTCCCAAATTAAATGGCCCGGCCAAACCAAGTTGGGCCAAAAGGGCCCAACTCGCTCGGACTCGAATGGGCCAAGAGCGAGCCCAAAGACTGCCCAAACTCAAGAGTGCAAATAAAAACATGCAATGGTAAACGGTATGCTGCACCTTCCTTGTTCTGATGAATATTTGCTATGTTACTGCTCACATGAACAAGTAACATGGTCGACTTTGACAAGAGGGTGAACGATCGATACCGACGCAGTAGAGGAGGCCAAGGTGGTTCTTCCCGTGGTGGCGGCGTCGGAAATGGTGTTGTGTGGTGGCCGGTATGAGCTTTCTAAGGTGGCACTCGGTGCTCGCCGCTGTTGGTCCTCTCTACACGACGGGGATTGCTGCAGACCTCTAGAGGTCACGGAGGAGCTTGTGGCATGGAGGAGAAGATAACGGTGATGAGGGGATTATGGTAGTGCCGAGAGCTGGCTGTGACGGTGGAGAGAGAGGGTAGCGAAGGTGCTGTAGAGAGAGAGAGAGAGAGATCGTCGACTGTGTTACTTGTTAACAGAGAGGGAGAAGATAAATGCTTGTTGATTGTTCCCTTAAAAATAGAGAGACAGTGGCCCGAAAAAAGTTGAAAAAGAGATGGGTTGAAAAAAGTTGAAAAAACCTGCTGCACAAAAACCACGAACCACGGTTTGAAACGCAAAAGTGGTGGGGCCTGGTCACTGTTCATGCGGTTCAAATTCTAAATTTTTTATTACCAAACATTAATAGCTCGGCTTTTTTGAAAACGTGGGCACAGCCACGGAACCAAACGGGCACTCAATCACCTCATTGTTAACCTCATTATTGTCCAGATAGCACTTGCTTATTATTATTTTTTTAAAGAAAATAGAAACAGTGAGAATATAAAATGTTTCTAAAATTATATTCTCTTTATACATCCATCTGTTTTGTAGGTTCAAAATAATCATAAGAACATTTTTATATTTTTTTTTTTCATGTTTCTCTAATAAAATACTACTATTTTGGACAATAACCAACCCCTATATATATATATATATATAATCATCAATTAAGCACTCCGCAAACCCAAAGAAACCATAAAAAAAAAAATTTACTCAAGCGGACAGACCTGTACTGGTATTGCTCAGCATAACAAAAAGCAAAATAGAAATTTGCAGTTTCATTCGCAGCTCATCTTCTTCATCTGTTTGCATCACCCACGGAGTAGCCCCAAGGCAAAACAGTTTTATCATCAAACACCAATTACAGCAATCGGCTTGGGGGCACATAAACATTCCAATGGCGAAAGCTGTTATAAATCCGATGCTCATGTTAAGGGCTAAGAAGTTTTGCAGGATGATATGGACTGGATTTTGAAGATTCTGGAAGGTGACGAGAAATAAGACGCGCAGTGTCTTTCCACCAAGAAACCTCCATTTCTTTCTCCCGGAGCTTGTGCTCAAGACATTTTAGTTTAGCTTCTAACTCTCTTATATGTTCTTGCTGTCTTGATTCGAGTAATTCATGCAACCTTCGCTCCAATTCATGAGGAGGAACACCGCAATGCTCTTCTGAGCCTGCTGCCTGGTCTTCAACCTCTCCGGAACTTCCATTCTGGCCTTTTGAAGTAGCAGAGTCCTCATCTGTGACCTGCCATTTCAAACTTCCAATACTCAGTAGATGTAAATATGAACACATAATATTGTGTGTGTGTGTGGGAGGTGTCCCAGTTGACAATAAAACTTCCATGAATCTTTATGGGAAGAGAATCCAAAAGAACAGGACGAATTATGAATACAAATTCCAGCGTGCAGATTGATTACAAAATCACTCTACATACTTTATGAAAAACTTCTATAGTTAACATAAACATGCAGGCAATGAAATGGAAACCATTGGCTGCGAGTCCATCAAAAGTTCAAAGCTCTTTTCTCCATTCAAAAACAGATAAGCCATGATTCAAAACGAAGCAACAAACCACAGAAACAAATGCATAATATTCAGCCTACCCATCTCCCTTTCTTCTGTGGACATTTCACCGAATTATCTACTGCATCTAAGTGAAGTTGCAATCTCTCTAGCTCCACTTCAAGTTCTGCCTCGAGTTTATCCATTCCTTCTGAACAATCTTCTTGCATAGGCGTCTCCCATCTCAAAGAATGATCACAAACGGTAATTGCTGAAGACCCTGGCAAACCATATGACGATGTAAATATTTGCGGGGAATGTTGGATCTCAAAATCCGGACCATCTACAATGTGTGTGGTTGAATAAGCACACACGTTAGATGGCTTAGAGAGACCATCTTTCTTTCGCAATTCCTCTCTCACATTTTCAAGAAGCTTCTCCATTTGCATTCGCATTTCCAACATCTTATCAAGTTCATTTTTAGTCGCTGCAATTAAATGTAAAAGACAACATCCAGCTCCAAGGTTGACAGTAGCCTCCCTGTTACACTGTTCTGCAAATATTTCGAAAACAACAACATTAACCATGTAAAAAAAAATTCTTGTATGCATCAAGAAACAATATACATCCGATCACAAGAGGTACAGGGTTATAACAAAAGGGGAAAAAATGTACATCTGCTCAAAATTTCAACTGGGTGCCTCTTAATTTTCCATAGGATCAAATTAGCATCTATTTTAACTGGATTTTTCATAAATTATTTCTGGGTTTTTCATTACTTCGATATTAATTGGAAACAAATTCTGGAAAACACCAAAAAGATATAGTTTTTTAGTCCTTTCCGCTCCAATTAGTAAAAGTTTTGTACTCATTTTTTTTACCTGAAACAGTAATCTCGGAAGCCGAGTTCCGCGAATCCTGCCCATTGAGCCCTTTCATCGTACGCCTGACCTGCACAATCCCATCACCGCCCAATTCATCCCTTTTGCTCTCTTTCACTCTGTTCCACCTCAAACCAGAGAGCCATCGAGCAGCAATCCGGTTAGGAGGGTAGCAGCTTGAACTCCTCCGCCACCCTCTACATCTCGCCTCTTCTCCCGTCATCAACAACTCATTCAATACGTCGTGTTCTTTATCGTCGAATGATAAGATATCACCCACGCGAAGAGGCAGAGGAAGAGGAGAATCGTCGTGGGTTTTTTGAGATTTGAAAAGGGGAGAAGGGGAGGAAGAAGAAGAGGTGGTTGGCGGTTTAAAATTGGAGTATTGATGATGAATTTTCATGGGGATTAGGGTTTTAAAATTTTTGGGAAAGGAATTAAATGTGAGGGGCAGGGTGGTGGTGTGTTTGGATGGTGAGAAAATTTGGAGGGAAAGTTTAAAATGTTTTTGTGTTTATGATTGACTGTGTTTACGAGTGCCATCCACTCCCTACACCTGGTTTTAATGAAATTAATGAGTACAGTTTCAGGATGACAGTGAAATTAATATTCTCTAGAAAAACTTAGATATTTACAATTTCCTTAATATTCATATAAAATTATAAATATTTATTAATTTAATATTATTTAACATAAAAATGATATAATATATTAAATAGAAAAAAATATTAATATTATTGTAATTGTATTAAAGAATATAAATATTAAATCGAATTTTTTATATATTTATATATAGAGAGAATTTGTGTTATAAAAAAGGGAAAACCAGCAAGATTTTTATTGTTATGGACTTATTTGTTCATCGCTGTATGGGCCGGGGACTGATTTGTAATTTCCTCAAAATTAATAATAAATGTTTTTTCCAAGGGATTTAATGGTAGTTTGTATTTGAATTTCAAACAGAATATATTTAACTTGAGGATATATTAAATCCAGGGTTATAAATTCCGTTCCGTTCCGGCCGGAATGGCCGGAACGACTGCTCCAAAGTACAAAAAGCCGACAAAACGGCGACGCTTTTTGTCCCGATAAAATCCCGGCCAGATCCGGAAAAATCCGGCCGGATTCGGCTGAAACGCCCGGTTCGTCATCAGGGCGTTTGCCCGTTCGGGTCTAACAAATCCATGATCCGAGACTTGGGTGTTCAAACTTCAAACCAAAGAGACATGAGAAAGAGATAGAAGAGATGAAGCGTCAAATCCAGCAAATCCATGATCTTTACAAAGTTCAAACCAAGTGGACTTCAAATGAGACATGAGAAAGAGATAGAAGAGAGATGGGCGTCTAATCAAAGAGACACTGGAGCAAGGGGAGCAAAAAGCGTGAGAGCAAACATTCTTATCGAGGGAATGGAAGGAGAGGTATAATGCAGAGAGGTGTTAGCAGGAGAGAAGGAGAGGATGAGGAAGAAACAGAGGAGTAGAAACTTGAGAGTGAGAGGGGGCGGCGCAAGTTGAACTGTTGAAGAATGAAAAATGAAGTAGGGTTTCGGGTTTTTGTGTGTGTGGGTGGGTGGGTGGGATGTGTGTAATATTATTTAGAAGAAAAAAATTAAAGGGTAATTAATAATATATTTAGGAAAAAAAATGTAACGTTTTAATAATATTTGGTAAGAAAATAATTAATTTAAATTTCATTTATCTTGAATTTAAATTATACTTGTTAAATTAATATTTTATTTTTTTCATATATATAATTAAATAAAAATGAACAGTACAAAACCAAAACGGTACCCGGAACGGTACCGAAACCGGAACGGTACCCGGGACGGGATCAATAACTATGTTAAATCAAGTAAAAAATACTTTTAAAATTATTATAATATCAAATAAATAGATAGTATCACGGTGTAAAATTTGAATCTTGGTGTGTGCGAGTCTCTCTCTATATTATATTCGGAATAAGAATATGATGAATTTAAAAGCAATCGCACTAATTTAATAGTGTGTTTTGAAATTATTATAAGAGATTGGAGCTATTCTAGGCAGATAGTGACACACACACACACATATATATATAAATTCAAAAAATATTAGGTTAACTTATTGTGCTTATATTAGGAATGATAACGTAAATCTTAAGCAGCTAAATTTAGGGAAATATTCGGACTTATTTGACATTGTGTTTTAAAAAAAATTGAATTTGAATTTTATTTTTATTTTTTAAAAAATTATTTTTCTGGTATTTCTAAATTGTTTTCATATGCTAATGTCAAAAATGATTTAAAAAAATAAAAATAAAAACTATTATTTTGATAAATTTTTAAATAAAAAATATTTTAAAAAACAATTTCAATCACTCTCAAATAAACACGGAGCTATGGAAGGTGATTAAGCTTTTCGTTTACTCTTAAAATGCATTGATTTTTTTTTTTTCAAAAAATCAACAGTGACCAGGCTTGGAGCCTTGTGTTGAATATAAAAAAATTTATTGACCCAATTAAACGAGTAAAATTCTGATTGTTTGATATATTAATCCATTATCTCTCTTGCCTTCAATTTGCCTCTACGTCTTCTTCAATCCTCTGTTATCCTCCCCTCTCAAAATTAATTTTCTTTTTTTTTCCTCATTTAAAATATTCGACACCAAAAGTAAATGTGGATCCATTACGAGATGTTTCAGATTTGCCTATTTATTGCATACCACGAGATTTTAATGATGTCTCTTCCTTTTTTTCTTTTTTTTTTTTAATGATGAGGATATGTCTCCAAGCATGTAGCCTTGTTTTGTGGTGGCTACATGCTTCTTCTTTTTTTTTAAAAAAAAAAAATAATTTAATATGTTAAAATCAAAACCAAATAATGCAATCATGAGCAAATGATAACGAGGTTTGCTATAAATCAAAACCAGAAGACACTCATGACTTTTAATTTTAACAAAACTAGTTGACCTAGTTATTGAAGATAATATAATCGTTTTACAAGATCCATCGATCAATCTTAAAAGCAAGATTTGTTTAACTGGTGTCGATGAACGTTTTCATATTCTTACCTTTTTCAAAGCATGGTAAAATAAGTAAATTACTTTTAAAATAAAAAGTTTTTTAACTAGGCTTTTATTTTTTTGTATTTTTAGCCTATTATTTTGGTTATCATCGATTTGATTTAGGGGTAATTAGACAATTTAATAAATATAAAATATCTTTATTTTTTAAAAGGAGCTGACACGTGTTGCATGATTAGATGTATGGATGGTTTTCATGAAATTCAAATGGTGCATGAGAGCATAGTTATCAAAATCGCGAGTTGACTCGTAAGATCTTACGATTTTGCGAGTCAATTCATCAAACTTTGTCAACTCGGGTAGAAAAATTGATTTTTATCAAACTCGGTTAAAATCGTAAAATTAGACCGAATCGGTCCGATTTTACGATCTGCTCATTCTGCCGCCATTTCAAAAGCTAATTCAAAATTTGAATTTCATTCAAAATTTTAAAGCTGGACCCCTTGTATATAAGGGCAACAACAACACAAAGGAAGATTTTTTAAGTGTACCAAGTGAGAGGAAGAAACGATGATCATACTAACAAATTCTACATAAAATAAATAAGAGAACTAATAAATAAATAACTAGAGGATGATAAATTATTAACTTGCCCATAAAAAGACAAATTATTTACATACCAAGTTATTAACTTGCCCAAATGGGCCACGTCCGAATCCATCTTAATTCCTAAATGCAAGGTAGTGTCATCAAATGGCCGTGGTTACATTAAATGATCCAAACAATACAATTTGGAAGCTCTAGGGTTTATTGTGCCTAAAATTCCAATAAATATATGCAAATAAAGAAATAGTACATTAGCAATGCCTCATGAAGAATTTGAATAATAATAATAATAATAATAAAGTATTATTTCTGCTTGAAAATATTTTTTTTATCGTTTTGATATACAAATATAAAAAAGTATATTTTTTAAATTATAATAAAATATTATTTTATGTATCTTTGAGTGAAAAACAATCATTACCATACTCGTAAGCACTATCTTACCATTACATTTATATACTAGATAATGTTTTTTTTATATGGTTTTTTTCATGATTTGTAACCAAGGTTGTCAATACCGTTCCGGTTTTTCTATTAGAATGGAACGTTCCGGTTTTTGGAGCGTTTCGGTGTGCCGTTTCGAGGTTGTACTGTTCATATATATATATATATATATATTAATTATATATATATAAAAAATAAAAATATTAATTTAACAAATATAATTAAAATTAAAGATAAATTAATTTTAAATCATACTATACTAATTTTTTTTACAACAAAACTATGCTATTTTTATTTTTAACTATAATAATTTACTTAGATTATTTTTTTTTATCTGCTGCCGAGTGGAGAAGGAACAATATTATTTAATTGAGAATTTGCCTTGAGAATATTCCTCTTTTACATATCTCTTTCAAGTTTCAACTCTCTGCCCGAGTGGAGAATCCTCTTTTACATCTCTGTTTCAAGTTTCAAATTTTAACTTTCAAATTTCAACTTTCAAGTTTCAACTCTCTCCATTCTTCGCCTCCTCCCCCTTCCATCTTTGTGTCTTTCATTTCTCTACTGCCAGTGACAAAGACAACGATGAAGACTGTAGTTGTTGAAGTTGGCGATGGCAACGACGAAAACCCATCAAGCTAAACACACAAAAATTTGATCGATTGAGAGAGAGGACTGAGGAAGAGAAGAGTTTGGGATTTGATTTGAGATTTTGATTTTTGAGTTGAATTGATTTGGGAAAAGGGGGTGCTAGGGTTTTATTGTGTTAAGCCGTAAGACTTAACTTAATTCCTCTTTTTTTTTCATGGCCGAAACGGCACACCCCGCATGATTCCGGCGCGTTTCAGCCGGAATTTCCGGAACGGGCCGGAATTAAAACCGAGACGAAAATGACGCCGTTTTGTCCTGGTTTTTCTAAAGGAACGGAACGTTCCGGGCGAAACGGAACGGATTTAACAATTATGTTTGTAACCTCATATCTATTGATTGGAATTTTTCTTATCCATGTTATACAATAAATTCTATGATACTTAAAGAGTAATTATTAGATTCTTAAGAGATAAAAAATAATAATAGAAATAATATTATATATATATATATATATATTAATACGAGAACAATTCTTATCATATATGTGATAACTTTTGCTTTATAAAATACTTTTCATCCGAAAAAAATATTAAATTGATGTTTTTAAAATATTTCTTTTAATAATTTTAATGTATTATGTTCAAAATATATTTTTTTTAAATATTAACCAAATATGATATATATATATTGCTCTCCCCACTTTATTATAATTATAAGTATCCAATAATTAATTATAATCTAAGTACAATAAAAATTTTCATTCAATACAATCACGAAAACTCACAAGAACTCACAAGAAACATGGATTTCATAATGGAAAAAGATATTAATTATTAAGTTGTATTATAATTACAAGCATCTCCAATAATTAATTATAGCTTAAGTATAAGAAAAATCTTCATTTAATACCATTACAAAAACTCATTTTAAAACTCATTTTAAACATGCATTTCATAATGGATTGATGATTTTGTAACTATGATCAAAAACATTAATTGAACTTAGTTGATCTCACTAATGTCAATCCTTTTCCGAATTATAAATGCTAACCACTTAACTTTAAATTAATCAAAAAATCCTTTGAATGTCTTCGCACTTATGGCAAAACACGTGCTCACAAGGAATTTTCAGTACAGAAAAGAAATCTAACGTCTAATCTTTTTCTTTTTGGACACAGAGAAACCTGAGAAAGAAGAGAGAAGGAAGCTAACTACACTGACACACACATCATTGTTGACAACAAACATCACGCAATAACACAAACAGCATAACAGAGTAAACAACAAAACCTAAATGGAAAACACACTCACACTAGAGACAAGCTTCAGATCCTAGGATCCTCAGCTTTGTTCCTTAAAAACATCATTGTCTACATCAACCACCTCCACAAGTGCTAAATCTCTGTAGCTCTCTCTCTCTCTCTGCTGAAAGAAGAGAGAGAATACTTTCTCTCTAACTATCAAAGTCTGTTGATTGAAAGCAAAGTTTCAAACTTTCTCAGAAACAAAGGCAGAGAGAGGGAAAGTGTGAATTGGAAGACAAAAATAACAGTAACCCACAAAAAAGGGTTTCTTAAAAACCCAGCAAAACTCATGCTTTCTCTGGTTCCTCAACAGACACTACTCTGTGTTGTGCAATCATTTATTGGGGTTTCTTGAGCTTATTTGGGGAATGCTTTGTTCTTGGGGCAATGTGGGTTCAATTATGTAGGTGATTGATTGTGTTGGAGCTTCAGAGGGAAAATAATAAAATAAATGGCTTTGTTTAGAAAGTTCTTCTATAGAAAACCACCTGATGGGCTTTTGGAGATCTCTGAAAGAGTTTACGGTATGCTCTAAATTTGATTTTTTTTGCGAATTTTATGGTAAAAGACTGATGGGTTTTGGTTCTTTTGCGTTTTGAATTTCTTGCATTGATGCTGACAGGTAAATGGTCTTGAAAGTCTCTTTCTTTTGTGATGCTATTGTGGGTAATGTAGATGCTTTGTTTGTAGTTTGTACTGATTGTTAGTTTTTTGAATTACCTGCACTGGGATTGTGGATAAATGGTTTCCCTATCTCTATCTTTATCTTAAGGTTTGAAGAAGATTCATGTTTTTTTTTTCTTTCGATTTTGTTTTATATGTCATTTGATTTTCTACCTTTTGAAACTACTTGTATCGATTTTGTTTTAAAATTTTCATCTTTTAAAATACTAATTTGGATAATGCAGATACCATGTTATGTAAATAGAAACAGCTTGCTCACTTTGGAGCTCAAGATTACCAGTTTTCGTTTCTTTTGTATCCCATCTATTTATCATTCATGTCTGACTTGTTTTTCCATTGCTTGCATGGATGTTGATGGGTTTTTGGTTTTATAGTCTCTTATCTTTGGAAATAGTACTGTGGATAATGGTGACGTGGAGTTTTTATGTTTGTAAATATTAATGATGGTTCATTCTGTTTGGTTTACAGTCTTTGATTGTTGCTATTGTATGGATACTTTTGAAGAGGAAGAATATGAAGTGTACATAGGAGGCATAGTGGGTAAACTTCGTAACCATTTGCCTGATGCTTCATTTATGGTGTTTAATTTCCAAGAGGGAGAAAATCAAAGCCAGATTGCTAGTGTATTGTCTCAATTTGACATGACTGTGATGGACTATCCTCAGCCCTATGAAAGTTTCCCCTTGCTCTCAATGGAGATGATTCATCACTCCTTGCGGTCCAGCGAAAGCTGGCTGTCACTTGGGCAACAAAATGTGGTTTTGATGCATTGTGAACGAGGGGGGTGGCCAGTTCTGGCTTTCATGCTCGCTGCATTATTGCTATATGGGAAGCAGTTCACAGGCGAGCAGAGAACCTTAGACATGATTTACAAGCAAGGGCCTCAAGAGCTCTTACAGCTGACGTGCCCTATTAATCCATTACCTTCGCAATTGAGGTACCTGCAGTATGTATCAAGGAGGAACATGGGAACACAATGGCCTCCGCTGGATAGATCACTTACATTGGATTGCATTATTCTTAGAGTCATTCCTAGTATGGATAGAGAGGGGGGTTGCCGGCCAATATTTAGGATATATGGACAAGACCCTTTTATGGCTGCTGATAGGACAACTAAAGTTCTGTTCTCAACACCAAGGAGCAAATTTGTCCAGCATTACAAGCAGGTAGCTCAAGTTTCTTCAATTTGGATAATTTCTTATAAATTTTGATTTGAAAAGTTATTTTGTATTTTTTGCCAGATCAGAGAACAATCTTCTTATCATTGTTTATGCTGCTCTACATTACTTTAATTAGATGCCTTTCCAGGATCTGTCTTACTTTTAGAAGGGGTAATGATACAGCTGAATTTCTTTGTAAAAGTGGGGTCTATAACCCCCCCCCCCAGCTGATTGATTTTTTCAGTTGACAATGCAATTCCGTGTTTTTCTAATTGTGATGGTTATTAGCAAAGAGTTGTTACTGTAAGCACATGTCATATATATGTTGATGTAAGGTTTGCTATGCATGCTTTCAAATTCTTCCTTTATTTTGGCAGGCAGATTGTGAATTGGTTAAAATAGACATCAATTGTCATATCCAAGGTGATGTTGTTATGGAGTGTATTAACTTGGACAGTGATCACGAGAGGGAACAGATGATGTTTCGGGCCATGTTTAATACTGCCTTTATAAGATCAAATATCTTGATGCTTAATCGTGATGAAATTGACACCTTATGGGATGCAAAGGATCAATTTCCCAAGGACTTCAGAGCAGAGGTATCCAGTTATCTTTTTCTTCTTGAAATCTACTATGTCTAGTGGTGATTAATTGTTCTGGGTTTGGATGCAGGTTCTTTTCTCAGAGATGAATTCTGGTACTCCTATTGCTGCAATTGATTTGCCTGGTTTAGAAGGGAAAGATGGCATACCTATGGAAGCGTTTCCCAGAGTTCATGAGATTTTCAGCAATATGGACTGGCCTGATACAAAAACTGATGTAGCACAAAATATACACCAGCATATCATAGAACCCCAAGAAAATTTGGACAGTTCTTCCCCACAGGGCTAGAAGGAGGAAGTGTATTGATGGAATCAACTTTTGTCAGAGTTCAAGAGAAACCAAAACTAAATGAATCAGAAAACAAGACTCCAAGTCCCACTTCCATTACCCTGGTGAAACAATCTACCCTCTCTTTCAAACCATTTTCAGACACAAATTCAGTAAGAGAGGAGGCTGAAGCTCAAGAACTAAAGGTTGCCCTCCAATCTATGCCCTCTATTAAATCATCTCCTGATGCAAATTCAGCTAGGGAGAAGGTAGAACCCCAAGAGCTGAAGGTTTCTTGCCAATCTACACCCTCTATCAAGCCATCTTCCGATGCAAATTCAACTCAGAAGAAGGTTGAACCACAAGAGGTCCAGGTTGCTCTCCAATGGCCAGCTCAATCAAAGATTATATCACAGCGAGTACCCCAGACGTCGCTCTCTTCTCCAGTTTCCTATTGCAATAACTTGCAGGGCTCACCTTTGCCTATGTCAAGATACCACAGTGCACCCTCTGCCCTTGGAATTACAGCTTTGTTGCATGATCATGCTGTGTCTAAAGGCGAAGAAGTTATGCGTCCAGTGACATTATCTCTGCCATCCTCAGCTATTTCATCTCCAGTCGCAGGTGTACTTAAACCTACACCGCTCAATAATGTGTCCGCTCCAAGGACACCACCACCTCCTGAACCATTGCAATCTTCAATAGAAGCTCCTAAAATGACAGAAAAGCCTTCTGCAACATGTCATATTCCTCCTGCTATTCCTCAACCCATTTCAATTTCATCTCCCATCACAGATCCACCCAAACCTGCACAACTCAATCATGTGACTACTCCGGGGACACCACCATGCCCTCTTAATCAACATCCTCAACTATCATCAGGCAGTATCCACTCACCATTGTTTCCTTCTCAGCTCTCTTCTCTTTCTGCCTCTTCTTCTCCTGTTTCCAAGAGTTCATCTTCAGCTCCCCCAGCTCCTCCTCCACCCCCTTCTATTTCAGAGGCATCCCCATCTCCTTCCATCAAGAAATCATTCCCAACTCCCCCTCCCCCTCCTCCTCCCTCCTTTTTCAGGAGCACCTCCATCTTCTGCTGACAGGAACTCATTTTCAGCGCCCCCTTCTCAACCTCCTGCTATGGCTTCAACAGTTGCCAGCTCAGTTACTTCACAGTCTGGGAAGAACTTGGCTGTTGTGCCTGGACCACCACCACCACCTCCTCCACCTCCTCCTCTACATCCTGGCTCTTCCCTGGGCCCCTACTAATGCTCCCTTCAGTGCCACAACCACCCCCTCCTCCTAAATCTGTTGCAAAAGCTTCTTCATTTAATGCTGCACATATTCCTCCTGTGCCACCTCCTGCTCCTTTGACTAAAGTGTTGTCAAAAACTAGCAGTGTTCCCTCCCCTCCTTTGACTAAAGGGTTGTCAAAAACTAGCAGTGTCTCCTCCCCTCCTTTACATTTTGGACCTGCCCTGGGCCCTGCTAATGCTCCTTCAGTGCCACCACCACCCCCTCCTCCTAGTTCTGCTGCAAAAACTTCATTTAATAATGCTGCACATATTCCTCTTGTGCCACCTCCTCCTGCCCCTTTGACTAAAGGGTTGTCAAGAACTAGCAGTGTCTCCTCACCATCTCATGCTGGAGTTAGTAATGGAAATGTACCTTCAGTTCCTAGACCACCCTCTGGTGCTCCGTTCAGTGCAAAGGGGCAGGGCATGTTACGTATAAATGCAAAAAACCAACCCAGAAAAGCCAACCTGAAGCCCTATCATTGGTTAAAATTAACTAGGGCACTGTCAGGAAGTTTATGGGCCGAGGCACAAAAAGCTGACGAAGCTTCCAAGTACGCATCATTTTGTTTTATTGCTCTCTTAAAATGATTCTTCCACTAGTATCTCTATGTTGCCATTTATTAAACCTCATCCAATTTTTCTGTACTAGGGCTCCAGAGTTTGACATGTCAGAACTTGAGACTCTTTTCTCAGCAGCTGCTCCAAATTCTGATTGTGGGAGCACAGCAGGGAAATCAAATCGACACACCTTGGGACATAAATCTGATAAAATCCAGCTGGTAATCAGTGTGTTATTGTGAAGTGGGGCCTATGATTAATTTTGTTGATCGCAAACTTACATTTATTAATGCCATGTTTTAAATTTGCTACACAGGGTAAGATATGTCCTAAGCTTTGCTTACTTTTTACCAACAAGCTCCACAGCGCCATTATATTTAGTTCCACTAATACTTGTATATACATATATTTCCTTACATTGCAGCCATGTAGGATTATGTTTCTCCAGTTGATTGATTTTGATCATCTTCAGTGTAGGTTAGGATAATTGGTTTTCCAAAACTTTATCAAATGCTCAGTAGGTGTTAATAGTCAAAAGCTATCTGTTTAATAGTGTTTTAAAGAAAGAGATTAATACTTTTCACCAGAACAATTTATTTGGTTGCAAAAACACTTCTTTGGTTTGTTTTGCTATTAATGGAACTGTTTTTATTGCAAGATCACACATTCAGTGCCTGATTATGCATTTTGGCTGTGTATACTATATTCTGGATAACTAGCAAACCAACTCGTTTAAATTTGCTTCTTCACGAGGAATTTACTGGTTCTGCAGATTGAACTTAGACGGGCATATAATTGTGAGATCATGCTTTCAAAGGTTAAAATTCCTCTGCCAGACCTGATGGTAAGCTGAACCTTCTTGTGGTTGTTTGAGCTAATTTTTTCTTAAAACAATACAATATTTAGATTATAGGTTGCAGTTTCAAAGCTGACAAGATTTTTATAATTATTTTTGTGTTCAAAGCTTCTGTAGTTATCCATGAATGCGTGAATGTTTGTCATGGTGCTTCCATTATGGTGATTGATAACTTCAGTTTTCTTGTCATTCCTATGTGATTCCTTTGGAAGTTCCACATATACCAGCCTTCATGCTGTTGTAATTAGCTCACCTGGAATCTACTAATGATGATGTATTATTGGTTTTCAATTTGAGAAAACATGTCAACCCTTATAACTAGTCCTTTTAATGTAAATGAACGAAGACATACCTTTCTGCTGAAGTTGCATTGCATGCTGCATTCATTTCAGAATTTTAACAGCTTAAATGATTTTGGCCGGTTTTCTTACGTCTTTGCTTCTCTAACTGTCTTACAGAGTTCAGTTCTTGCTTTGGATGATACAGCATTGGATATTGATCAGGTTGATAGCCTTATTAAGTTTTGTCCAACAAAAGAGGAGATGGAATTGCTCAAGGTATTAAAAATACCTGTGCTGCTTATTTAGTTTTTCATGCCCATAAATCCTCCAATACTTCAAGCGAGAGCTTTAAACTGTCACCGCCAATTAATTATTTTTCTATTGGTTCATAATTTAAAACATCAATTAGCAAATGAAACCCCCCATGGTCATTGAGTTTAAAATCAAAATTTCTCACATTCAGGGTTATAATGGAGATAAAGAGAAGTTGGGAAAATGTGAACAGGTGAGTGAAGCATTGATTTTTCACATTAACTTTCTTGTTCACATTATTGTATTTCTAGCTTTTTATAGTTCATGCCCTTGTTACAAATGAAATGCAAAAAAGTTGGCTTATGTGCTACTCTTCTTGCTCTTCACTCCTTTCAATCTATTAACCAACCAGCTGGCACTGACTAATACTTATTGACATTCATGAACTTTTGGCTTCCTATTTTTGTTGCATATCCTTGGAAACAAATCATGAAATGAGCTACAATGTGGTTTGAGAATATCCACTCCAGACATATATTGGTCTTGTTTTCTAATTTAACTCGTGCATTTTTCACAATAGTTTTTCTTGGAAATGATGAAAGTGCCACGTGCAGAGTCAAAGCTAAGAGTTTTTTCATTTAAGATACAATTCCAATCACAGGTTAGAGGGCAATCTCTTTCGTTGTTATTTACAGTTTTTTGGCAATAGAGGTCCCTATGGTTCGACGGTTCAGTTGTAGTGGACCCTGTGGTTTTGAAAGGGTAATTGGATCATTGAAATTTTGGACCCGGGACAAAGGTAGTTCCTCCCTCCAATTTTTTGCAGAAATTTCTGTTAATATTTATTTGCTTAAGGGCACATGACATCCACTGATTGCTGGAGATTTTGATCATCATTGACCAAATATGACTGTGATTATTAACTTTAAATGGAAATTGGTGATGGGATTGGATGGAGGGATAATCTATGACCAAAAAATATCAAATCTTAAGACCCAATTGCCCTTTTCTGAACCATAGGGTTCAATGTGACTGAAGCATAGGGACCAGTGCCACAGAAAAAAACATTGTTTGCAAATATTCAGCTCTTCTCTTGGACCTATTTCAGGTTTCTGATCTCAGAGGCAATTTGAATGTTATAAATTCAGCTTCTGAAGAGGCAAGTTAGATCTTCTTACTTCGTTTTTTTTCCAGCAATGCTAGTTCTCTGAAGATTCTCATCTCTTAGAGCATTTCCAATCATGTATTTTATCAGATAAGGAGCTCAGCAAAGTTGAAAAGGATCATGCAGACTATTCTTTCCCTTGGTAATGCTCTCAACCATGGCACTGCAAGGGGTAAGTCAATTAGTTGCAACTTCATTTGGTTAGTATCCCTGTTGTAACAACCACCCTAGAGAACTTGAATTAGACACATCAGGTTTGCACACTAGTTTGTGCCCATAGTAGAAAAGTCAAACAAATAGCTTGTTCGAGACAGCCACAAATCTATTCTAGAGTATCTGTTTTTGTTAAACCATAACTAAGGACGACTCTCTTTATGTCTGGTTTTTTTTATGTTTTTTACTTGTTAGAAACCTAATATTTTATTTTAAATAGGATGCTGAATAACCTCCTCCTCTATAATCTCAAGTCTTTTAGATCCTAACATGTACTGTAGGATATTGTAACTTTTTCATTGCATAATGCCAAGCTCTTACTATAAATCTCTATATTCTCTAGTGTGTTCATACTTACTAAGCTAGTTCATCCAGGACACCATCACACAGAATGTGATTAGAACTAAAAGAAATAACAAGATAACTATACCTTACACCATGAAAATGTGATTTTGTAATTACATTGAGTTAGAAATGTTAAACTTGAACTTGGACTTGCAAGATCATATGGTTGAGCATGAACCGTACATGTATTGTCAATCAAACAAGTAGCCCTTGTTAATATGCAGAAGGTTTTAATCTGACATTGAAGATCTTATTTGATGAGATTAATTCCAGGATTTCAGGAGCCAATCCCTCTGCCTGTCTTATTCTTGTGTTTCTCTCATATCGTCTCGATGTGCTTGCATTATCTGGATTTGTTCTTTCAGAAAACTTATGATTATATTTGCTCTAGGTTCTGCTGTTGGATTTCGATTGGATAGTCTCCTCAAACTCACTGATACACGATCTCGTAACAACAAGATGACTCTCATGCACTATCTTTGTAAGGTATAATATTTCCTTTTAAGTTGCAGTTTAAAACATAAAGAAACTAAAGTAATAAAATTAAATCCCTTATCTTTCCTAAGTAACTTAAAAAATATATCATGGGCCCACATCATACTCCTAAAGCTGAATTAAGTCAAGTCACTTGGACAAAACAGATGGGAAAGTTTCACTTGTATTTAGGATTGTTAATAAATGAAAAGTCTGTCATGCTGTATCTTTGCAATTTTTACATTTTTGAAGAACTTTCGTACATTTTTTTGCTCATTGAACATTAGAGGATACCAAATAAATGGAAAATAAAACTTCAGACAACTATTTTTCTGGGTTTGGTGCTGAATCTTTTTATATGAACTCTAGGTACTGGCTGAAAGGCTTCCAGAACTGCTAGATTTTTCGAAGGATCTTGTGAATTTGGAGGCTGCAACAAAAGTATTATTCCTCCTCTGCGTGTATGTGTGTTTTTCAGTTTCCATTACATTGTTTGCTTTCTAAGCTATATGCTGTATTTTGTGCAGATACAATTGAAATATTTAGCAGAGGAAATGCAAGCTGTTAGTAAAGGACTTGAAAAAGTCATGCAGGAATTGACTGCTTCAGAGAATGATGGTTTGGTCTCAGAAAGCTTTTGCAAGGCAAGTCCTTTTCAGCTACTCTTTTCATTGTGGATAAAGGTTCTCAGGATTTGTTGCAGGAATTACCTGCAGTTAATGGGATTACTCACCATTGGCATGCATGCAGGCACACATGCACACTGAATATCCTTTACTGTGGCAGATTGTACTCATTAATATTATTTTTTTATATTTGTCCATTGGAAATGTTCAGAATCTCAGGGTTTTTCTTGCTTTTGCTGAAAGTGAAGTGAGGTCTCTGGCTTCCCTTTATTCCTCTGTGGTATGTATATGAACTTTTGTTTTGACTAGCGACTTCGAACAAAAATTGCCGTGCTTCAACTTGAACACTCATTGCCAGTGATTTTTGTTTTCTGAATTTGAATGTTTTAGGGTAGAAATGCAGATGCGCTGGCTTTTTATTTCGGGGAAGATCCGGCACGTTGCCCATTTGAGCAAGGTATTTTCCAGTATCTATTAACTTTGTTAAAATGGATATCCTGCATAGATTCCAATTTCAGACAGCTCTCTTATTCTAGGAATCTGACTGGTGTCATTGTTAGGCTGCAATATTTTAATTTTTGGTCCATCATTAGTAATGCTGTATTCAATAATTACTAAATTAACACACTCTTCACTATACATTTTTTGCATATGTATACATGTGCATATCCATGTTTTCTGTGTATGGCTACGATATTTATGCGATGCTTAAATGTTATCACTGGCTCTTGAATGTCATTTGTATAGTTGGGACCCTTCACTTTCTATCTTCATCCTGTAGTTGTGTCCACTCTGCTCAATTTTGTGAGGATGTTCGTCCGAGCACATGATGAAAACAAAAAACAACTTGAACTGGAAAAGAAAAAAGCAGAAAAGGATGCTCAAAATGAGAAGAAGTCCACGATGGCTTCTCCGAGAAAGTTGTCTGAAAACTTGGTACAGAGACCTATCAAAAGTGGGATCTTCAAATGATCAAGTGCTTCTTCATACACCATAATCTGCCAATCCAATCAGGACCTGTTCTCTTACAGACAACACCATTGCCCACCATGGTTGACGCCCCGTTACAAGCTAACTGAGAATCTCACTAAAAGGGAAAAACTAGAATTCAAATCCAGAGAAGTGTTCTACATTGCAGCAAGAATTAAGAACTTGAATGCAGGTGTACATTGCAGGGACGGATACTCATTTTTTGTGGCAATCCTTTCTTACATATCTTGTGTTTCGGGGTTCTTCACTTACATTGCTGTTTCAGTGTTATCCTTATCTTGTTTGTTGGCAATCTTTGAAGATCTCCTTGACAAAGTGCAAGACAGTAGAATTTTGCTGTAAAGATCTGTTATAGTTCGGATTTCCATAATTCATATCGGTAGGTAGATGGTAGGAGTGTTGTTTGTTATGTACATTTTGCAGAATAGTGCTGTAAATGTCTGTATGTAGCCATTGTTGAGAACTATGATTCATCATGAGCCTCATTTCTCAAAGAAATGAAGAAGGAAATGTAGTTTCCAATTTGGATGGGATATATGTTGATATTAAAAATATTTTTTTTTAAAAAATATAAATTATATTATTTTAATATATATATATATATATATATATATATACAAATGAAAATTATTTTAAAAAACAATTACTATTATAATAATTAACATCCCCCACAATATAAATCAGGGGAAGAAATTCTATTTATTATGAGGATCGTAATCTACAGATTTGGACTTAGAGTTGAAGACTTTGAAATCTGTGTATCAACTACAAACAACAAAGATTTTACATGGTTGGATTATGCCTACACCGATGACGAGGAATGATTTTTTTTATTTATTAAAGTTAAAAACCAAGTTTTAAAGAATTTCTATATTTAAATTCTAAATACTCTTAATTTTCATAAATTTCTATTGCTTGCTATTTATTAGCACGAGAGCGCATACAAGATCATCTTAAGATAATAAATACATAAAATCTAAACACGTATTTATAGAAAATATATTTATCCCATAATTTTTTTTTGTTATTTCATATTAAGTCTTTATATAATAAAGATTTAAATTTAGAGTTATGTGGCTTATACTGTTTGAGAATGTGATTAAGAATACTTTTGAAAGTATTTTTCATTCAAAATTATATTAAAATAATATTTTTTAAAATTAAATGTTAACACATTAAAATAATCTAAAAATCATCAAAAAAATTTAATTTAAAATAAAAAATAAATTTAAATTATTTTAAAAAGAATTAGTCGGGTTTCATATCATATTAATATAAACCTATAGTAGTCATTTATTATAGTAGAACGGGGAGGGAAATCTCAGCCATAAAATTCTCATTTAAATAAATGAATGATGGTGAGATTTCGAACATGATCGAGCATTGTTTTAAAAAGGACATGAGATGATTTAAAATCTTTTTTTTATACTAGGTTGTCAAATTTTTATTAGGGATTAGATTTTGACTCTGATGTCATGTCAGGATTTTTGTGGCCTATGATGTTTGTTGCTTGTCTTTCACCACAAGATGTAATTCATCGTTTTTTTTTTTTTTAATATTTGACTATATTATAAAATAACTTATTAATATATTTTTTAAAAAAATAAGAATCAAATCTAATATATATAGAATTAGAAATAAAATTAGAAAAGATCTAATTTTATAAATTATTTTAAATAAAAAAAAAAAAAAAAATAATAGAGATTTCATCCGACAAATAAAAAAGTTATAAAATTAAAAAATATATTTTTTTAAAAATATATTTTATATAAAATAAATATAAATTAAAATAATAGAAAACCAAATTTAATAGTTAAGAAACTTCAATTAAAAAAAAACTGAAAAAATAACAATAAAAAGAATGAGGACTAAAATTGATATAAGAATCAAATTCTAAAAAATAACAATAAAATAAATAAAAATAAAATATATAACAATCAAAAAGATTGAGGATAAAATTTATCATAATCAACAAATAATAATTTATTTTTGAATTTTTTTTGTGACTTTTGGAAAGTACTTTCTAACCAAAATACAAGCTAAATTTTTCTTTGATTGAAATATTTTTTTTGTTAATCAACTTCTCTAATAACAAATAAATACAAAGAAAGTTTTAAGAGTAATTTTTAAAAAATCACTTTTCACAAAACAAATAAGACTCGGGTTCATTATCTTTCTATGCTAAAAGATAATGGAGTTTTCACGGTTGATAATTTGATACAAACATGAAGCGATATTTTAAATTCAGTTTTTTTTTACCAAGTTCCTCTTTTTTTTTCAATTAGTTTTTCTCATTTCCTTTTTATATTTTTTAATAATCATCCGAGTTATTTAAAAACAAATTTAGTTGAATGGACAATATTAAAGACAACTCTTATATAATTTAATTTTAAACTCCAACGAATAAGAAGTTAGGTTTAAAAAGTTACTTTTTATGTTAATTTATTAATTCCCCTCTCAATTTAATTTTTATACTTGTTTTTTTCTAGTTTATCATGTTGCTTTTGAACCAATTAAGTTGTCTAGGTCACAAAAGTGATTTAATTTTAAACTTAAGTTAAACATTAAGTTAAGTAGTGAGATTTTAAAATTGACCCACTAAATTGAGTTCAATAAAAATACTAAATAAATTTTTTTATAACAATATGCTTTGTCACATTCTTTTTTTTATGTGATGCGCAGTGTAGATTATGTCTTCGATCCTGTTTAACACTGCATTTTAAAAATACTTTTTAAAATACAATTTTAATATATTTCTAAATAAAAATCATTTTTAAAAACAATCAAAACAAAACACTCTTCCCGATATTCATTTCAAACTAGTAATCACTATATAAACACAAGCTAACAATACAACGTAGCCTCGAGAGAAAAAGGCATAAACCTTTCAAAATAAGACAAATCATTTCACAGCAATCTTGACGTAGACAAGTCACTCATTGACCTTGCAACAGCAGCAGCTAGGGCTACTGAGAAGCCAGGATCTGTAGTCAAAGATGCCACGTATTCTTCAATGCACTTCGTGCTGTAGTTCTTATCAATCTTCTCGCAGACTTCCATGGATCTTCGACAAGGTTTTTCCCTGTGCTGATTATCTGGGCTGGAAAGAGTAAGGTCGAGAGCTATGGATGGCTGAGGAGGAGGAGTTTCGATGGGAAAAATGGGGCCATGAATAGAAATGGAGCTTTTTGAAGAAGATGAGCTATTTGCAGAGCATAAATATTGTCCATGGGAGCCATTGGGTTCATGGTTGTGATCTCCATCGTAGCTCGCAACAAGGACCGAGTCATCTTCTGCACATCTCTGAACCTGATCAAAAGCAAGAACAAATCAATGATGACTGGTGCACGTTATCACATGATTATGATCACAGTTTTTGATTGCGTTCATGATTCTGAAGCTGCCCTTTGAAAGTTCTTTCTCGACATGAATAAATTTACAGATGTTTTCGCCCGATTTTTCGGAAGAAAACTCGAGCGTATATACTGTTAAGGAACCATCTCATCTAAAAAGTTTAAGCTTTTTAAGTGAGGCTCCATAATATGATTTATATTATTCTCTAATACAGCCCCTCAAGTAAAAGCTCTTTGGGCTTGAAACTTGTACAGACCCATATCACCTTGTGCTTGGTTTTTATCAAATAGAATGGGGGTGGTGAGATTCGAACTCGTGACCGCTGGGTCAACAAGGCTCTGATACCATATTAAGGAACCATCTCACCTAAATATGATTTATATTATTCTCTAACAGTTTTGGCCGATTTTCGGAAGAAAACTCGAGCGTACCTTCTTTTTGACGGGGCAATTAGGAGCCATGGAGCACCTGAAGTAAGCTCGAGGGAGATGGGTTATCTTTAGTAACCTTCTGGCCATACTTTCTCCATTGATATCCATCTTTCACAATCTAATTTCACATTTGTAAAAGATCTTTTTATTATCGTATGTAAGTACAAATCACTACTGATATCCAGGAATCTTCCAACTCAAAAACATCATGAACAGATTATAATTACCAGGCTCTTGTCATTAGAGTGACTTCTCACCAAGATTCTCGATGCCCTGGTTATGGGAACTTCAGATCTTGGTCTCTTGTTCGACGCCAGGATTTCATGGCAGGATCGATCGCCCTCCGTCAAGTTGCTTGCTGCCTTCTGCTGATGTTCTCCGGTTTCTTGAATTTTGTCCTGGAGAATGCTGAAATTTCTTGTCATAATTCCAAGCACCACTCTAAGCTTTTCATTCTCTTTCTGCCTGTGTTCCAGCTCCGATTGAAGAGCTTCCACCTGAGCAAGATAACATCTACTACTTCAGAAACATGAAACTTCATTTTTCATACTCTCTTCTCCGACTCCGAGTAGTAGTAGTAGTCGTATTTACTCTCTCTCTCTCTCTCTCACACACACACACACAGAGAGAGAGAGAGAGAGAGAGAGAGAACACACACAAACACACAGAGTGAGGGGGAGAGAGAGAGAGAAGAAGAAGAAGAAGAAGAAGAAGAAAACACACCTTTTCTCTGTAAGTGGGAAAGACATCCATGGTTTATGAGCATAAGAATAGCAAGATAGCTTGGAATATGGATGGAAATTTCGACAGGGAGTGTTATTAGAAAAGGCAAACATGAGAAGCACAAACCCTTACTTATAAGTGAAGATTGATCTCTCGTTCATAGATTAGATTTTTTTTTTGGAGGACGTTTCCTTCACGCAGCCGAAAGAATCGATGACCAAAAGTAGGTGGCTGCTATGGCTCACAAAAAATTTAGAAAAATATTCGATAATTTGGTCGGAGTTGTTGAAATCAATCCATGTGTTGGAAAAAATTAGCAAGATGCATGAGCTTGACTCCATCAACAATTAAATCCTTTGAATCTCAGGACACAACTGAGAAAATCAAACGTAGGATCCATGACATCAGCTTGTTGAGGTAACTCTAGACTAGATAGTCCTTGTTACTGTGTTTTTAAAATATTTTTGAAAAAAATAATTAATTATATATTATTTTGATGTTTTTATTATTAAGGAACCATCTTATCTAAAAGTTTAAATTTTTAAATGAGGTCTCGGAATATGATTTATATTATTCTCTAACACTCCTCTTAAGTGAAAACCCTTCAGGCTTGAAACTTGCACAGACCCACATCATTTTGTGCTTGGTTTTTATCAAATAGAATGAGGGTGATGAGATTCGAACTCGTGACCGTTTGGTCAACAAGACTCTGATACCATGTTAAGGAACCATCTCACCTAAAAGTTAAGCTTATAAGTAAGACCCCAGAATAATTTTAAAAATATATAATTTTAATATATTTCTAAACAAAAAATAATTTCAAAAATAACTATAATTACACTTGCATTACTTTTCTATTTTCTTTCTGTCTTGGGTCCAATAACGTGTAAAAGGTCACAAAGTGACAAAGACCCGGGTCTCCTTCCTTGCCTATCTATTTTTACAGGACCATGGTAGCTCTCTATTTTCTTTTAATTTTAATCATTTTATTTTTATGGTATGTATGGTAATTAAAAAATAAATAGTGAAAGAGAAATTAAAGTGAGAGAAAGAAGGAATTTTATTTTATTTTGGTTTCAAGAGAAATGAACAATGAGACAAAACTATGTTAATTGATTCCATTCCCTTCCCTTTCATCCCAATTTAAAAGAAAAATATGCACGGAAAAGAAAAGTCAAAGATTTATTTTCCCCTCTTTCCTCTTTTTTGAATTCATAATTTTTTAGTATTCAAATAAAGGAAAATGGCTTGATTTCCTTCGCATTAACTTAATTTTCCATTTATTTTTCTCAAACAAATACACACTATACAAATAAAGACAAAATTAGGAGCTTAAAAATGATAATGTTGATACAAAATACACTAAAAAAAAATATTATTATCAAATTTTAAAGTCCGGATTAAAAGTCACTTGAGACTAGGTTTAAGTCACAGGTCGGGAGGGTCAACCCGGAGTCAATTCTTCATCTATTTTTTTAAAACCGGGACAAGTCGTCAATCCAGTTTTTATTTTATAACTAATATTATTAATTTTATAAAAATAATATCTAATTATTTTTTTCAAAAATATGCAAGTTCAACAACAATTCATATGAAAGCTAAAATACTCTTTTTATATTTTAATTTTTTTCTTGTTCATCATAACTAAATATATTAGAGATTTTATCTTGTAGACTGCTACTATTCATAATTTTATCTTCATATTCTTTATTTTTTTTATTCCAGATATTACCTCAACACTACCTTTATGAACAAAAATGGATGGGTGAGAATAAAATATTTTTTCCTTTTTTTTTTCTTTTTAAATACAGGAGAATTTAAACAATTTTTTATTCACCCACGTGGCATCGTTAACGCAAGATTCAACATATAGATACCTTTCACACGGGCGAGCCCACTCCTCCACAAAATATTCTTCATTCCCTTTTTCTGAAGTCATTAAGAAAATCAACGGAGAATTTGGGTTTTATATGATGCCGATACTCTCTTTATTTATTGATTTTCTCAATATTCTAATTCCATGTAATTTTTTTAGTAAATTAATTGAACATAAAATCTCTTAGAAATCTCTTAGAAAGATGATATGATTTGTTAATCGCAAATTCAATCATCGTCTAAGACAACTAAACCATGTTATGATTTGTTTTGTATACTATAATGTTTTTGGCATTTCCGTAGATAATGTTAAGGAAATAGTGCACCTAAGAGCTTTTTAGTTTTTAGATGAAGCCCCAATATATGATTTATATTATTATTTAACATCCCCTCAAGTGAAAGCTCTTTAAACTTGAAACTTGCGTGGGCTTACACTACCATGTGTTTGATTTTCTTATAAAATAAAATAAGGGTTGTGAGATTTCGAACTCATGACTACTGGGTCAACGAAGCTCTGATACTATATTAAGAAATAATTTTACCTAAAAATTTAAGTTATTTGGTGAAATCTCAGAATATAATTTATATTATTATCTAATAAAGAATGTCGGAGATAGAATAATCAGAAAGGACTCATTCATTGACTAAAGAGCGACCTATATATAATTTTCCACCAAAAAGACTTCAAAGTAAAAGCTCTTTGAGCTTGAAATTTGCACTGGCTTACACTACCATATGCTTGATTTTTTATAAAATAGAACAAGGGTTGTGAGATTCGAACTCATGATCGCTGGGTCAACGAAGCTCTGATACCATGTAAAGGAACAATTTCACCTAAAAACTTAAGTTATTTGGTGATATCTCAGAATATAATTTATATTATTATCTAATAAAGAATGTCGGAGATAGAATAATCACAAAGGACTCATTAATTGACTATGGAGCGACCTAGATATAATTTTCCACCGAAAAGGATTCAAGTAACTAAGAGTTAAGAAGGCTAAGATATACATGCAAACTTTCTGTTTTTAAAATCATTACTTGTTTGTTCTATATTCTTATCTCTAATTCTCCTATATCTATATAGATATTACTAGGCAGACATAATGTAAGAAAACATTTTCGAAAGTAAAATGGAAATTCCACAGGGTAGGCGCATTTGAGAGAGAATAGTCCAACACTTGTTGTTCATTTTTGACAAAACGATGATGAAATTCAAGGTTCAAAACCAACAAATCCTTGGTTAATTTCATTACAAGACGGCTAAGACAGTCGTCTGTTTCAATAATGTCTGAATTCTGCTAATGCAGACAGAATCTTTGGACAAATGAGACTGCATAAAGTTAAACAATCCGGTCCAATGAAGAATATAATAAAAATTATTAGTAGACTATTCCATCAAATTCGACTGAGGAAAACACACGTGAGCAGGTGGTGGAAATTTTCCTGAAAAGGACTATATTTTCAGCAAGACAAATAGTGATGAGCAGAAGAAAAGAAAGTAATTCAAGCCTTGGCAATTTAAGATATACTAGTTTTCATATCCACGCTATTCTACAAGTTTTATTATAATTTTTTTATGATTTTAAAAAAAATTACTTGACCCAACAAGTCTATCTTGAATCCTCTAATCCCACCTCTTTACTTGGTTTGGATTTCAAGAAAGTTTTTAAGATGATATATATTTTTTTAATATTGAGATGATGATATATTTATTTTATCAATGTTGGATACATGATATAAGCTGTCATATTTGTGATAAAGATCATTGACTCTACTAGGTTTAATAACTTTGTATTTTAAAATTATTTTGTATTTAATGATATTATAACAAAAATAATTACTTACAAAATTAAGCATCAATTAAATATCAAAATATTTATTTGAGACCATTATCTCATTGGAAACAAACGAGATAAATTATAAAGACTAGTTCTGAATCAATAAATATTGAAGGATTGATAAGAAATAGCAAAAAATGAGTCAATTAAAAGAAAATAAAAGGGAATATATATATCCTTCTCAACATGGTTTGTTCTTCTGCAATAACGGCACGGTGAGTAAACTTGTTTACCTGAAGTATTTTCAGTTTTTCATTTAATGAAATTGAACTGCTTCTTCCTTTGCATATCTCCATAATTTGTTCTCATAGTGCTGACTTGTTATTAAACCTAATCTAGCGGATCAACCTTGAAATCTTTTGTTCTCATAGTGCTGACTTGTTATTAAACCTAATCTAGCGGATCAACCTTGAAATCTTTTATCTTGACTCTTTACTTAGTTTAAATTTAAAATTAACTCATATAAGAGTTGACTTTACATGATTCAATTAACTTGGTGGAGGATCCAAAGGCACCAAAATGCCATAAAAATAACATGGTTTGACTAAAAAAAATAAACAAATCAAGATGAGATTTTTTAATTTAATATTGAGATGATGATATATTGAATTGACTCAAGTTTCACGATTTAACCCATAAAACCCGAGACTCAGATTAGGACTCTATTACGTTTAATTTTATTTATTTTTTAAATACTTGCCATTGAATGTTATGATATAAAAAATAGATATTTGCAAAATTTCAACATCAATTGAATATTGAAAATTTGTGTAATATATAATATAATTTGTGAGCAGTATAACATCGTTGGTTTTTCCAAATGTTTTAATTTAATAGAGTGTATAATCTGTATGCGTGCACGTTTCGATTTTCCAAGAGGAATAAGTTTTTCCAATTTTTTTAATGCTGATTATAATTTGTATGTGAACACGTTTCATTTTTCTAAGAGGAATTTTCTTTTTCCACATTCACAGACTGAACATATTGTATGAATTTTACATCTACAATAAAAGCTGGAAAAGAAAGTTGTTTTCGTTGGTGCTTTTCTCTTATATGGAGCAAGAAAGGGAGCCGTTGCCATTCATTCATGAGTCACAAAAGCTGGAAGGTGAGAAAGAAATTTGGAATATAGAATTTAAAAAGGAAAATGATAAAAAAAAACATGAAATGCTTTATTGTCTAAATAAACAATAAATCACCATCATTTTTTTTTAAAAAAAAATTAGTATAGAATATAATTCGTGAGCATCAAAGCATCATTGATTCTTCAAAAATATTTTTATTATATTTTTGTATTGGTGACAAATTTGTAATTTTTATTTTATTAAAAAAAACAAGTTTTTTCTTATATTTTTCTCTCTTTGTACTTGATATATACTATTAATTATATTATATAAGTTATTAAAACTTTTTAATTACACTGTAGCAATAAATAGTAAATCAAGCCTATGTGCACGAAGAATTTGCTCTCCCTTTTATTTTAATTTCTTAAAAGAAAAATCTAGAAAGACAAAACCGTATTTATACTATATGAATGAAAAATAAATTGATTTACATGCACGGTAAATTTCCTTCCCCTTTAATTTTATTTTTTTAGTGTCTAAACTCTTCTTCTTTTTTTGTTCTTCTAAAAAAAGAACACTAGTGAACTATAATTATTTTTGGGGTTTGGTCTCTTATTATTATTTTTTTATTTATTTATTTAATTTTAATTTTAATTTTTTTCCCCATAACATGTTCACCAAATTTGAATATCAGAAGTCAAAATTTTCGGTGGCCTTGCTGACAAGGATAGGATAAAAAGAAAAGGCCAATTCAAGTTTTATCATAAAGTCAGTCTTCCTTTTATACTTTTCGAGTCAATGTTAATTTGAAGTCAAGCATTTACTATTTAGAAGCCAAATCCATGCACGATACCTTCACTACCTCCACCACATTCTTGACCATTGTTCGAGTCTTTGGTTTTTATCATTACCCATAATAATGACACATCTCACCGGTTCACAAACCCGTCTCGGTTCATTCATGATCTGATTCCATTTTCCGAGGTTTAAATTATTGGTCGAGTGAGTTGCAATTATTTAAGGTTTGAGCTATAGGTCGAGTGAGTCAACTCATGTGTGAAATAAGTTGATTTTGAAATAATATTGTGTGAGCAATTATTTTATATAAACAAAACAACATTATTTTTTTTCAAAAAATAATGATAATTAAATTTTATTTAAGTTTGATCAAGTCATCGAGGTCAAGAGTTGACTTATTAGTTTACTTAAGTTTAACCGAGCTGATAATTTTGAAAAAAATCAACCCGATTGAGATCCCGAGTCGACGAGACAAGCTTTGAAATACGTGTACAATTCATATTATTATTATTATTATTATTTTCCTTAAGGTTTTATAATCTGTTACAAGTCATGTATTAAATTAACTCAAGCTTCTTCTTCTTTTTTGAGGGGGCAATGTCATAGGGCCTAAATTGTTTCATGGTTACTAAGAGTATTGGATTGGATCCAGCTCTCAAGCTAAGGCCCAACCAGGCCTTAAAATTTATAATATATATATATATATATATATATATTTTTATTTTAAATTATTATTTTAAATTAATTTTTTTTTAATATTTTTAGATAATTTCATATGATAGACAGGAGGCTAGAAGACTTGGTAAACTGGGACGATAATGTGTGTGTGCCCACAGTTTTGTAGTCAATAATAGACGGCTTTTACGCGTATGTGATGGTGTCATGATGGGGACAAAGGTCACCTTTCTTTGTACAATCATTAAATCATTTTTATTTTTATTTTTATTTTTTTAAGATTTTTCAAACAGTTAGCTAATTAAATTAAAACTTTTGGTATTAAAACAATTTTAAAAAAAAAGCTTTTACGCGTATGTGATGGTGTCATTATTTCTAAGATTAACAAGATAATTTAAACATATTACGCAGGAGCTACTAGCCAATTGACCATTTTAGATACAGTTGTGTATAACTAGTTGATAGTTTCACATAGAAATATTATTCAATTTAATCTTTATTCTTTTGATTTTTTGATTTTTTTTACCTAACCTTTTTTTATAAAAAGTTTATTTTTTACAATTTCACCCTTCAATCCAAGTTTTTTTATTTTATCAATTCGGTCCTTAGTTTCTATTTTTTGTTGTTGTTGTTGGAGTTATTGTTCTTTTCAATTAAACCGTCCCAATGAATATTTTTGTCACTTTTTTCTTATTATTTTGGTTTTTGTATTTTATCATTTTGAATAAGTGTAATTTTTTTATTTAGTCATTCAATTTCATTTTTTCAAGCACTTCTTTGTTTTATTTATCCTTATTATTTGAATTTCTTATTTTTTTCCTTTAACTTTTTTATAAAAGTTTTATTACTTTTTAATCCCACACTTCAATCTAGGTTTATAGTATGTTATTTTTTCATTTTTTTTCATTTTCTATTTCGTTTCTTTTTGTTTGAGTTATTTTTTTTCCCAATTAAATCTTCTTATAAAAAAATTAGTTTCCTTTTATTTAATTTTTTTTTATTTTGATTTCAACCTTATTCCTTTAATTACTATTTTTTTTTCTTTAGATATTTTTATGTAGTTAATATTTTTTCCCATTATGTTCTTCCATGTTTGTTGACTCAGTTCATTCTTTTAAAATCATATTGTTTGATCTTTATTTTTTAAAAATCTTGAAATGACATTATTTTGTATTGATTTGGCTTAACCTAAATTAACTTATCTAACTTGAATTTTGAATCAAATCATAAACCAGATTGAGTTTAATAACTTTGATTTTAAGCAATTAGGTTATCACTCCTAATGCATGTTTAGTATTGTAATGTTTTCCAACTGAAAATATATAAAAATATTATTATTATTCTGGATTATCTTTTAATATTTAACATTAGCATATCAAAATTATTATAAAGTATATAAAAAATATCAATTTAGGGTTTATTTAGTTTGCTTAAAATGTTTTTCTAGATTCTCCTGTGTTTGTTTTCCATAAAATATTTTATAGGAAGATTGGTCAATGTAAAATTATTATAAAGTATATAAAAAATATCAATTTAGGGTTTATTTATTTTGCTTAAAATGTTTTTCTAGATTCTCCTGTGTTTGTTTTCCATAAAATATTTTATAGGAAGATTGGTCAATGTAAAATATTTTACAATCAACCTTCAAAGTTAATTTCATTTGCTGAAAAATATTTTCAACTCAAGAAGTTTCATAAGATATTTTATGAATAGTGATCCACTTACAATATCTTCTATCTATTTCAACTGTTACACCATTACCACCGCCATCTCATCATCATCACCCTTTACCCTGTCACCACGGTTACTTACACCCCCACACTTTCAACTCACCACCATCGTTATGTCACCACCACCATTATCATTTTTGTTTTTCATTATCTTCACCTCATCACCACAATCACCATTGTTATGTGCTACCATCATTATTGAAAAATACTTTTGTAAAGTATTAAAAAATGTATTAAAACTTATGATATTAAATATCTTTGTTTATATGTATATTTTATTTTTTACAATTTTGTTTTTATTTATAGTTAATGACTATACTTTTTATTTATTTATTTACACAATGGTTCCTGATTTTTTTTAATTGAGTTTGTGCATAATTGTTTTTATTTATATTTATAATTATATATTTTTTTATGTGTGTAACAAAACACATTGAAAAATTCTTCTTATAATTTCAATTTGATCATGTTCTTATGATTATAAATTTGCTATTGCTGTTTTTTTTTCCAAAAAATTAATTCTCAATTTTAAGGCATTGTATTTTATGAATTCGTACATTTCAGTACTGGTCAGTGTGTTTTATGGATTGTCTGGCGATTAATTAGCTTGCACCTTTTACAAAGAAAATCATCCATAAAGACTGCCTATATATTACTATCTTGTTCTCTTATATATAATATAAATGATCATTCATGTTTCATAGTAAATCATGTTTGCAAACTAAAGAAGAACTAAATAAACAACGATTTGTTTATCCCCCCCCATTACTTAAACTTTCAAATTCATATAAATGTACATCGATCACTGATCAATCTCCTCAACTTACACACATACACAACAATTCTAAGTAATTTATAAAATTCCGAGATCTTAATCCATTTCACCATTTCTCGATCCGAGTCTGGTTGAATCTCCCAGAGATAGCAGCTGCAAGTGCAGCTGTGAAATTCGGATCTCTGGTCAAAGAAGTGGCCATTTTCTGGACCAGAATTTTCTGAATTGCAGGCACTTCCATGTCTCGAGTAGCCATTGTAGCTGTATCTGAGCTTCTGATAGGTGTTGGAGTACTGAAAACTTGACCAAAACCAGAGCCGTGGATGGAACCTGGTAATGGTTCCTGCTGAGAATGGCTGGCGTGGTTGTGCTCTCCTTCATAAGTTGCCACCAAAATTGTAGGGTTTTCTGCACTTTTCTGGACCTGAAGAAATCGAGTAAGATCTCTCGTAAGAAATCTCAAAAATCCCTGTAATATTATAAGCAGTAATCAAAATAGAAAGAAAACGTGAATTGTGGGGCGAAGAATCACCTTCTTCTTCACAGGGCAGCTTGGTGAAAATGAACACTTGAAGTAAGCCCTAGGAGAAGGATTGTCTCTGGTCACCTTTTGCCCGTATTTTCTCCATTGATATCCATCCTTCACAACCTAAACATAAAGAACAAGTTTATAGGTTAATTAAATACTGTGAGAGAATAATATAAATCATGTTCTAGATCTTATCGGACAACTTATGTTTTTAGATGAAATGATTTCTTAAGTCACGAGTGCGAATCTAAATACCCTTATTCTATTTGATGAAAAACCAAACACAAGGTAGTATGAGTTTGTGCAAGTTTCAAACCCAAAAAAGATTTTACTTGAAGGGATATGTAGAGAATAATATAAATTATATTCTGGATCTTATCTAGCAGTTTAAACTTTTAAATGAGATGGTTCCTTAACATCATGAGCAACAAAATTTTGATTGATATTGTGGAGCTTACCAAGCTTGGATCGAATTCACTAGTCCTGAAATAAGCCGTTGAAATCTTTGATTTCAAATTCTCCTTCGGCCTTTTACTTGACTCTTCATCAAGAGAGCTGCTTTCTGCATTCCCCCACCAATTCCATTAATCACGTTGCTATAATCTTCACTCCCATCCTTTCTCTTCCTCGATAATATTGGTGTGCTGAGCTCTTTTTCAGAATTTTTGCTCATTAAATCAGCTAACTGTTTTTCCAAAACGATATAGTTTTCGCATACAGCACTCAGCATCTCTGTCAGCTTCTTGTTCTCACCACTTATCCGAGTCAACTCCTCGACAAGAACACCAACACCATCCTGTGAATGATCGAAAAAGAAGCTCCTGAATTAGTATACTTGATTGGAGAATAAGAGATCAGACAGTAACCCAGAAGAAAAACTGATAGAAACTACTGACCTCGTTTTTAACTTGTACTTTCTGCTCAACCCTAGTAGAGTCTCTCTCGAGTTTTTTGATTTTCTGATTCAAAAAAGATTGATAAACCCTTTTAGCACATATACATGACAATTATTTAGACCGAGAAAAACCCAGAAAGATCGAAGAACAGAGACTGATCCAAGGATATCTGTAAATAGATTACTGTACGAAAGAAGAAGAAGAACAACTCACTTGAACTTGAGGGCTTTCATTGACATGCTTGAAGGGATTGATGTTGAGATCAAGAGATGTGTTCACCCATGACGACTCCATTGTTGAAATCTCTTTCTTGAAGAAGCTCTCTCTCTCTCTCTCTCTCTATACCAGGAGAAATTAAAATTTGACAGTAGATAATTAGCTTGCTTGCAAGGGAGTGTGGCCTGGATTTGGCCGAGTGAATGGGAGAAACACGCATGAATGGTGGATATTTATAGAAAAAAATGGCTGGTCAATCAATGGTGTGGTTCGTGAGGAAACTCCCAGGAAGTAGCAGGTGACACAAACAAGGTAGGATGCAAAAAGAAGAAGAAGAGGGAAAGCCACGATTAAGTCATGGTTTTCGTCTTCACAAGTTGAATATATATTTTGAATTCTCTTCTGCCATGTACGTCTAGGTCAACCACCGTGGCCCCGGTAGTTAATTGTACAAGCCAATACAAGTTGGAATTTTCTGTGCACAGACTACTTTAGTGACGGTTGGTCCTTGTATTTTAAAATAATTTCAAATTTTTATTTTATTTTTATATCATTTTAATAAATAAAAAATATTTTAATATGTTCTTGATGGTTCTTGTTTCCATTTGACTCAGAAAGTAGGAGGAGGTAAGCAGACGCGGATTTGAAATGATTCGAGAGACGATTTTTTCAATTTATGTTTAATGAGTTTTTGTTTGAATTTATCGGCTTTGATTCCCAGTCTGACACTGCTAGAAGCTACTATTTTCGTCACCGACGGCAGCTTTTGACTGCTTTTCGGCACCGTGGGATTGCTAGAAGATTCGGTTTGAAATCGTGTTTCACAATTATTTTAAAAAAAAATAAAAAGATTATTTTTTAAATATTTTTAAAATCATTTTTATATATTAATATCAAAAAAATTATTTTTAAAAATATAGTCATCATGATACATCTATTGAGCTCAACTAATTTTTGTAGGGTTTTTTTTATGGTTTTGTGGTAGCTTTTTAATGATTATGGTTTTGAAGAGAAAAAAATAATTAGTTGTAATTTAAAAAATACATGTTTGATTAAAATTATCGTGGGAATAATTTTTGTTTGTAAAATTAATGAAAAAGATGATCTTCATACATAAATAAAAAAAACAAGTTATTTAAACTCTTATAAAATTTAAATTTGAGATGCATTTATATATGGGTCTAATGCAAAATCATAAAAATTATTTGACTAACTAAATATGTTTTTTCTATATGATTGAACAAATTAAAACTAAACACTACCTTGTAATTATTAGTATGTTTATTAGTAATGCTATTTTTAAAAAATATATTTTAATGAGAAATAAATTAAAACTTCATTTGCAGTTTATATGTTTTTTATACACGCAAATAACAGAAGAGTCTTATTTTATTTTAAAATTATTTTGAGGCATTAGCACATCAAAATAATTTAATAACACAAAAAACAATTCATTTAAAATGAAAAAATATTTTCAAATTTTGAAAAAACGGCGGTACAACCGCCTTCCCAAACAGACTCTAAAACTTGAAATTTTTACTAATAGATTTCATATTCAAAATTTAAAAGTAGCATAGTCTAAATTCATGTTTGGCAATGCTTTTTAAAAGTATTTTTTAAAAAAATAAATTTTTTATTTATTTTTGGTGTTTTTAGATCATTTTAATATGATGATGTCAAAAAAATTTTTTTGATGTATTTCTGAATGAAAAAGTATTTTAAAAAACAGAATCATAAGAAAACTATAAAATACATAATAAGAAAAATATATTGAGTAGCTATTATAGCTATTATAGCCATTAAAAACACGACTTCACTAAGAAATGAAAACAGAAATAAATAAATAAAATATTAAAAAAAATATAATAAAAAAAACAGCTTGTATAAAATCTTACAAATAAAACAATACAAAGAAGATTAGCTCAGAACTGCGCAAGGATGATCCAAGAAAGTTGCTTGAATATAAAATAAACGGGGCAAATAAGGGAGAAGATATTAATTAATTGTTGATGGCCGACTGTAAATAAAGATAATTAAATAACAAAAAAGTCTCATCTTGTTTATTATATTTATATATTTATTTATAAATACTAAAATGGTGACCATGTCTCTGCTACCTAGAGGCCAGCTAGTTCTTATAGTGATTGAGTTTTCAACATCTCCTTGCTAACTAAAATTAAATTAATATAATTAATGTCGACGTTTTTATATAAATAAATGTTAAATGCTTAGGGCAATTGAAATGTTCAACTTATATTCAAATTTTGGTATTATAGCCGGTTCCAAGCACAAGAAAAGACTAATTCATGAATAAAATAAAATAAAATAAAAAAGTATTATCCTTAGAGTTTATATATATATGTATGTATATATATATATATATATATATACATACATATGTATATATATACAAATCATATTAAATGTAATATCTGCAACCTTTTTTTTTGGTAAAGATCGGGGCATGCGCCCTTCTAAATTACTCGAGGAATAGTGGACCCAATAAGGTCATAGTACAATAAAGAATAAAGCCCTGACGACGGGTCGGTTATAATATCCGCCCCCTTTTCTAATACATCTTTAGTTGGCCCAAAGTTTACCAACCAATCGGCCACATAATTAGCCTCCCTGTATACATGGATAATTTTTACCTCTCATTCCCTACTCATCAACCCTCTGATTTGCATAATCAAATTATAGTTTCTATCCACTCTCACGGTATCCCCCTTAATAATTTCAACTACATCCCTGGAATCTGTAATCTTGAATTTGTGCATATTTGAGAGTGTAATTAATGTTATTTTATAAAATATTTTTTATTTAAAAATGTATTATTTTTTATTTTTAAAAAATCATCTATGATATAAATATATAAAAATAAATTAAGAATCTCAATTTTTTTTAAATTTAAAATAAAGAAGTTTTCAGCTCTTTTAAACCGGAAAGTCAAACAAGTCCGAGTTTTTTGGGTCAAACATTGAAGTAGGTTTGTCGATGTAACGTGAATTGATGAGCCGTACGTTTTAATTTCCTTCCAATTGTTTCCGAGACCTTTTCTGAGCTCGCTGAGTCAAACACCGATTTAATTCCGAACACTTCCTCGAAAACACCCAGACTGGGTTCAAGTCTACCTAGAAAATTAATTTATTGTCGTGGTGAAGTGTGGTAACTGGTAAGAGAGTAAATTAATTTGACGATTCTTGGAGGGCATGGAAATTAAAATAATTATTTAATTAACATGAGTTTAGAAATTCGTTAACTAAATATTATTCTCTATTTATAAAAATAATATTTTAGATTCACTCGAGTTCATATGATATAATTATACTCTCATGTCATTAACATCTTTGTAAAAATAAAATAAATAAGAAATCAAATACAAATTAAATTTTAGAAAACGTGTCTTAGAAATTCTTTATAATATTTACTTACAATTTTCCACTATTTTGTTTTTTTTTTAAAAAAAACACAAGAATAATGCAATATTTCCTTTTATATACAAGTACTTTTTAAACATTATAAGAGATTAAAATTATATTTTCATATTTAATTTAATTAGTGTTATAAATTTAATTCTTATTATAAATCTAATATTTTTTTAAGTTAACAATATAATTTTTCATGGTTAATTTAAATTTAAAGAAGATAAAATTAATATCTTACAAATTAAATCATCACAAATGCAGAATAGATGATTATTATAAATTATGGTTTTGACTTCTTACGAGAAATAATTATAATCTTGATGTGTTTTTTATTTATAAAAAATGGACATATTGCAAAAAATAAATAAATTTAAATACCCATTTCATGTTTGTGAAAAATATCAAAATATTAAAATATTGCCCCGTACCAAAAGCCATTGTACTTCTTTTAGGTGAGAATTCATGGGTGGGTCTAGTGGGAAATTGACAGTACACAAATCCACTATGTCTCTATTTTTTTAATCGATAACCTTCAGATTTTTGTTTCCACTTGTCAATCACTCATTGGCTATAATTTACTGACAGATAAGGTCAATTGGTCAAGGTCAAGGGATCGAGGAAGCCATTAGAATATTAGGATATATATATTATTTAACTCATATGACTTTTTGTTATATGAGTTTATATACAGTCGGCCATCAACAATTAAATAATATTTGCTTCCTGCCTTTTGTACATGTTGAATGAAACTCTCCTTGGAGTTAATTAATTAATTAATTAATTAATTTTTATTTCCCCTGGTTTTATATTCAAGAAACATTAACAGAACTTCCTTAAGCATATCAAAATCTCAATGATTAGCCCTTTCTTGGACCGTTTCTAGGTTTGTTCATGTCATCCTTCCGTAATGCTGTGCTAATCTTCTCTAGCATTTTATTTGGCTAAATAAAGAGTTTTTAATTACGATATTTTAATTGTACAGTCATAGCTGTTTTATTACAAGCTTTTTAACATTTGATTTTGTTTGAGGAACTGTTTTATGTAAGTGATGAGGTCCAAAATAATCCTAATAGCTTTAGAGCAAAGTTTATATAATCATAGTGAGTTTATGATGACTTGTCTTAAGAAATTATGAAAGTAAAGATGTTAAACAAGAAATTGTTTAATAAATTGATAGATATGGAGAATGATAATAACAATATGGTAGAAATTGTTAGAAGTAGAGACATCTAGATCTCTCAAGAAAGTCAAAGCACTTGAAAATGTGCTAACTATCTATAAATAGTCACAATAATTGCGAGGTAAGTATCTATTATGCAAGATTAAGACATACGACACATGGAAACTCCATTAACAATATGTGTTTACCCTCATTCTCCAAATGAATTACCTTTTAAAAAGGTAATGAACCTTTCATGTCTAAAGACGAATCAAACAACATCCAAATAGATAAGTGGAAAGATAAGTTTATTTATTCTTATCAATATTGTAGGATTGAAAGACATGTAAAAAAAACATCTTGATCTAGGAAATATATTTGCAAGTAAAAACCAAAATCTTAAGTATAAAGTTGACTTGGTCTTAAATCAATTGTGTATTATAAAAAGGATAATTGATAAGGAGGTTGTGAGAAATCCAATCACACCAAAAGTTATAACAAAAAAAAGAAAAACTAATGGGTAATTAAGAAAATAAAATATAAATTTGATAGTACATACATCATTGAAAACTACGAATAACAATTTATTGTATTTGCATGGTGATTGTTCTAGATATATGTCAGTAGACAAGGGTTAGTTTAAAAAACTTGAATATTTAAATAATAGTTCAATGATATTTGATGATGAAAGCGTAACTACCATTAAGGTTAAGAAAATGTTGAAATTCTTGGTTTACCTAATTTTCATAATATTTTGTTTGTGAACGGTCTTAAAGATAAAATACTAAGCATAAACTAGATTTATGATGGGATCATAGTGTATAGTTTTCTAAGGATAAATGCAACATCTAGGCAATTGGATCATAAAAGGTATTAGAACAATAAAATTTTTAGATGATCTTGATATTTGGCATCAATGTGTTAGTAGTCATGCTAATTTTAGAGTTTTGTCAAAAAAATATTAAAAGAAAGTGGACAAATTTGTCATTTTGTTGGCTTAGATTAGTGGAGATTTTTTATGATCGGAAAAAAAAATTTGTTTAAAATAGAAGTAAGTTTAACAAGATCTTTTTTGTAATTATTTGATTAAGTGTAGTTAATATATAAATTGAGTTCAGATAAAGATAAAATTATCCAAAGATAACTTTATAATTGTTTTTTGGAAAACACATTAGCAAACTGTTATCAATGTAATAAACTAAAAAATGTGAAGATTATTCTTTTCACATAAGACATTTATACAAGGAAGGTTCATTCTAAGAAAATGATAGGGCTTCAGGGGTGGACCTCATAATATAGAAGCATCTATTATATGAAAGTAAATGTGCAACTAGTTAAGGAGATTACGGGGGTATTTGGGAGTGCTTTATAAAAATGTTTTTGAAAAAAAAATTGAAATTTTTTTATTTTTATTTTTAAGTTTAAATTAATAAAATTTGGTGTTTTTAGATCATTTTGATGTGTTGATGTCAAAAATGATTTTTTTTAAAAAAAATATATAATTTTAATGTATTTTTGAATGAAAAGCACTTTCAAAAAAATAACCTCAACCAAACTCCCAAACTCCCAAACAGTCACTACATAGAGTTTCACAGCATATATTCTTGATACAAGAGGAGTGTATAGGAAATCTTCTAAGAGAATTGGTTCTTGAAAAGTTGGAAAGCCTATAAACTTCTAAGGGGAGTTTCTCTATGAACTATTAAGAACTGGATGTTCTAGTTAGGATGACAATAAACATGGTTGATTATCTCAACAAGTAAGTCAAAATAGACATAATGGGATTATGGTCAAAGATGCTCCTTTTGTATTCTTTTAAACTAATAAAAAATTATTTATCATGGGTTTTTTGGAATTGTTTTTTTGAAGAATTCTTTAAAAAAAAATTCCCCTCGTAACCATATATTTTGTGCATTAGATTTTTTGTATTTTATTTATTTATTTGGTTATTAATCAGTTTTGCAAAGTGTTATTAGATCATTTATTAAATTTTATTTATTTATTTGGTTATTCATGTTTTCTAATTTTTAATATTATTTTTTTAATATCTTTCATTTATAATCAAATTAGAATTTTTTTTTATATAACCCAATACTGACAAAATAAAAAATTAATTTAATTTAGAAATTATATAAAGAATCAGCATCCAGATTTAATAGCTGTACTGACTCATGATTTTCTTTTTCAAAACTGGTAGAATAATAAAATTATTAAAAAAATCGGAGAATGGATTATAATTTACTCAAAACAAAACGATTTTAGCACAAAAATAAATTGATTTTTTTGTTTTTTTTGAAATTAAGCATATAAACCTTGTTACGTTCCTGTGACATATTCGCTACGCAACTGCTTCATGTCATCTCTAATAAAAAAAAATGTTTTTTTTTATTCGAATAAACTGTACCAATTTTTTTTAAACATTTTTTTTGTGGCTAAATTAAATGAGTAAAATTTTAGTTGTTTTAAATTTTTACAAGATAAATATATTTTTACTTGAATCTAATACTTGTAATATATATCTCAAATTATTTGACACCACATTATATACTTTTGAGATTTTTAATTCTAGTGTCATAGATTCTTATAAAAGGTACAAATTCTGACTTGAACTCAATATATGTTATGCCGATACAAAGTTTTCTATTATCATGACTCTTTGAGACTTTTTTTTTATTAATAATTAATTACTCCTCTAGTCCATTGTGTACCATTCTTATCATTAAATAATTGAAACAATTTATTTTGCACTACTAGCTATCTGCCAGGAAGTTGCCTCTTGTAAGTCATGCTAGCGTTTTGTCGTTTTTTTTTTCAGCCTAAAAAAAATATTACGAGGTTACAAATTTGATGTGTGATGGACAAAATAATTTTAAACTATTTAAATCGTAATATATTGGATTATTTCAGATGATGGTGGTTTAGATTAACTTGCGTGAACAATAGTTAACATATGAAACTTATGATTTAAGATGTAAAATTGTGATAAAATTATAGAATTTATATCGGTAAATTATAATAAATTAAATATGAAAGATTAAAAGTAAAAAATAAAATAAAATAAAGCCTTTGGATCTTTGGCTCGTGGAGCATGTGTTAGGATTTTATGGTGTTTAGACCAGTTTACGTGTAATTCAACTAATTTTATAGATTATAAAATTAACAATCATGTAAACTTTAAATAGCCCTAAGATTTGTGAGACGTGAATTGATGACCAATAAAAATTAAACCTAGAGTTTTGCCAGTGGAATTACAACCTAGTAAGTAGATTTAAAGTTATTCTTTACTAGCATAAGATGTGGGGTATTTGATATTGCGTTTCAAAAGCGTTTTTGAAAAAAATAGATTTTTCATATTTTAAATTAGATTATTTTTATGGTTTTAGATTATTTTTCGTGTGCCGATGTTAAATTTTTTTTTTTTAAAAAAAAAATATCATTTTGATGTATTTTTTTAATGAAAATCATTTTAAAAAACAACCGTAATCATATTATCAAATCAAGAAATTAGGATTTGGTTTTTGAAGTTTGTGTACGTAAATTCTAATTTAGTTGAAAATGTAAAAACAAAAATCAAAGACATCTTTTGTCATGTATTATTATTATACATTGATGATTTGCTGGCCAAGATATCTACACCTCGATAGATGTCTTCTGCGTGTGGAAAAACCCTAACTCAAACTTCTCAAACTTCTCAATCAAAGAGTAGGAATTTTCTTGCAAATATCATAAGTGAATGCCACCTTGCTGCGTAGAATTTGCAGGTCAAGACTTTGTGTTAGATCTTCATGATGACGTGTACGTGTTGCATCAACCCCTCCACCTCATATCCCATCGTCATGCGACTAATCTAGCTACACCTCTCAACTTTTCCTCCAACGTGAAATGATCCCTTTCAATCTCATTAGAAAACTTAAATCGTTAAATGATATTATTTTTTAATATAATTTTTCAAGTAAAAATTTTCTGAACTTAAAATTTATATATGATCACAATCTCTTGTACTTAGTTTTTTTTATTATATAGAATAAGAGATGTGAGATTAAAACTCGTGATCGCTGAGTCAACAAAACTCTAAACTCAAGAAACCATCTCATTAAAAAACTTAAGTTGTTAGGTGAGATTTTCTAATACAATTTATACTATTTTTTAACATATCTTTTCAAGTAAAAACTTTTTGACCTCGAAACTTGAACATGCTTTCATATTATCTTTCTACTTGGTTTTTCATCAAATAAAATAAAATAAAAGTAAAATTCAAACTCGTGATTGTTAGGCCAATAAAACTCTAAAATTATATAAAAAAAATTATTTCATCTAAAAACTTAAAATTCTTGCAGAACTGGGTATTGACGTTTCACAAACTTTTCTAGATGGAATCGTTTTTTAGCCGGCAAAGCAGTGGAGGCAGGGACAAAGGAAAAGGTTTTCCACAAAATTGTTGAGAAAAGAATCATGGGGACCGATCACTTTATCTGCTTGCTCAAAGTCTGGTGTCTGAATAACATTGAATCGGCACTTCCATTTACGTGGAAGACTTGGATTTTTTTTTCTCGAGTCAACAACGGCCAGCACTTCTCTTGTACCTCCAACTCATGTCCGTCCCTGCCACGTGCTTGCAAATTAACGGGTTGTTTTCATGATGTTGTCATCCATTACATCATCTCACATACGTGGTTCTGACGATGTATATCCCACTTCCTAAATTGTTGTGTCGAAGATAATGTTGTGTTGATTCAGAAGTGTTTGGGATCGGAGTGTGCTTGTAAAACATTTTTGAAAAAAATTAAAAAAAATAGTGTTTTTAGATCATTTTAATGCTTCTTTGAATAAAAAGTATTTTTAAAAACAACCTCAACCACACTCTCATCTCAAACACTTGATTGTAATGGAGTTTGTGTATATTGTTAGAGAATAATATACAACATATTTTAGAGTCTCGTTTGATAATTAAAGTTTTTAGATGAGATGGTTTTCTGACATAATATCATAGTCTTGTTGACCTAGCGATCACGAGTTTAGATTTCATCATCTTTATTCTATTTGATAAAAATTAAGCACAACGTAATATCGACTTATATGCAAGTTTAAAGTTCAAAAAACTTTCAGTTGAAGGGATGTATTAGATAATAATATTATAAAATCTCACCTACTAACTTCAATTTTTAGATAAAATAAATACTTGCCATATATATATATATATATATATATATATATATATATATATATATATATATATATATTCTTTGTTTGTTTCAAATTTCTTGTAACTTGTAATACAAGTAGTCAAGATACCTTTTGCGAGGGAAAATGGGCAACCACGTTTCAAACTACCTTTTATTCTTTAATGCCGGGGTGTAATTTATTTCTAAGAGGGTTGATTTCTAAAGTAAAAAAAAAACTCGCTTTTCTCGAAGACAAGTACAATAAAGATGCTGTGGAATATGGACATGAAGATCTCACCTAAGATCCCTCGAAAATGTCAATAAAGAATGATGTCGTATTCACTCATGCCCGTGTTATTGCAATAGCATGTTCACATATGAAGATTAAAAGTTTAGTTGAAATCGATTTTTAAAATATTTTATTTTTAAAAAAAATATTTTGATATTATTATATCAAAGTGATTTAAAACACAAAAAAAAAAAAATAATGTAAGGCAATTTTTTTTCTTTCAAAAATATTTTTATTCTTGAAACGCAGTTCTAAATAGACACTAGGTGTTTGACACTGCGTTTCAATTTTTTTTTTTATTTTGTTTAAATTAATATTTTTTGGTGTTTTTAGATTATTTTCATGTGTTGATGTCAAAAATAATTTTTGAAAAATAAAAGAAATATCATTTTGATGCATTTCTGACCGAAAAGCACTTTCAAAAATAACTACAACCACACTCTCAAACATGCACTCTCATCTATTATATGATTCAAGTCTTGAATATAAAGTTAGACAAGTTAACTCGAATTAATTTAAAATCTTATAGTTTTATTTTTTAAAATATTTAATTTAAATTATCAAGAAAGAAAATGAAAAACAACATTGCTAAGATGGTGAAAGAGCTAATACCAAATATTCAAGTTTTTTTTTATTAGGAAACTACCATTTGAAAAATGAAGAGAGTCCAATTATTTTTCTTACAAAATTATAAATGTAACCCGTTTTCTACACAAACAATGTAAGCACCATTGGGCCCCGACGGTTGGGCCATACTTTGCAAAAAAACAATGTAATTCTCGGCCCAATAAGATAGATATAATCTTGAATTATGACCCAATGTTTCTCTTGCCCATTGAAAAATCTTGGCGTGGGCTGGAGAGAGCTAAAAATTGAAGCCTTAGAACTCACTTGATGCATGCCCATGGGCTATTTTCTAAATTATCCAGGCCCATCATATGCTTTTCGATTTTTTGCAGTAGGCCTACATTGTCTCTTCTTGAGAAAGTGGGCCCATTTTAATCTAAGAGCCGCATCAAAGGCCCAAATCGAGGCGGGCAAATCTTGCACAATTTGATTTTGTTTTATTTCTTAGACATTAATGGTAATTCATGACCAATTTTTCCTAAATCAAGTTAGAATCTCACTATTCTCTTTTATATAAAAAAATATTATTTTACAAAAAAAAAAGAGGCAATTTGTAGATTGCTTCAAAATCGTGTAATTGAGAAGGTGAAACTATTTTAATACCAAAATATTTTAATATAATTAATTCTACATGCCAATAATTGTATGTTATTTTGGAATATATTTGGTGAGAAAATAAAATTAGACAAGATTGTATAAGACAAGGCTTTTTGCTTGTATAACAAGGCTGATCAATCCCATTACGAAACTAGTGTGTATATATATCTTTAATCTTTTATTGTATGCTCACCAAATAATTATAAATACAAATAAGATTTATTTTTTTTCCCCATATCCCATGTACTAAAAATTGTCTTAATATATAAGCAAAGATCACATATCTTTTAGTGCATGTTTGAGATTGTGGTTGAAGTTGTTTTTAAAGTGTTTTTATTCAAAAATATATTAAAATGATATTTTTTTTTTACTTTTTAAAAATTATTTTGACATCGTCACATCAAAATGATAAAAAACACTAATTTTTTTAATTTAAAATAAAAATTTAAAATATTTTTATTTTTATTTTTTTCAAAAACACTTTCCAATTACAATTCCAAACACCCCTTAATTATTCAAGTTTGGTTTGTCCTTAGCTTTGATCCTATCTCTTTGGATGTTTCTCTAAGCATACTCTCTCTAAATGACAAATTGGATACCCTTCATTGACCTTTTGATCAGACAATTTTAACATGTATCAAAGCAATTGGAGAAAACAAAAGAGATAAATTCATGATTAAGGACAATAAAAGAAATATTTGGAAATAATAGTTTGTCTTGTAATAAAGGTGGAGCTCATTGTTTTAATTATCATTTCATAATGCTGTATATACCATCAACTCCAAGTAAATCATTTAATTACCATTTTTCATAATGCCTTATATACTATCAACCTCTGCATTCATTTACTTAACGAAACTTAAATTACAGATGACAGAAAATTCTGAAAAAAACCCCTCAAAACCTTTCTGCAACACTTGAATTTCACAATTTTCGACATGATTAATGTTGTTATCATTAGTTCATACATTGTCTCCTTGCCATGTCCAAACAATGTCTTTTAGCCCAGGCCTAACATCTTCCTCGCAGAACTTGGCATACTCCAAGGTATCTCCGGAAGACTTGGAGAACTCCACCACCGCAACCTCCGGTGCCACCTCGAACACCTCCGCTGTCACCGCCAGCCTCCCCTTTCTTCCCCTCACACGGACCTTGTAACCTCACTTTGAAATCTTCAACTTTTGCCACCTTAAAATCCAGCCCTTCTGCAACCCCTCCAATCTTCTCCATGATAGCACTTGCCGATGCTTTTGAAGTGAAAACCGACCCTGGTTTCTTCTCGGACTCGAAAAGGCCGGACAGGTCGAACCCAGATGACAATGAAGAGATGAGCTCGAATGCATTGAAGAATTTCGGTGAGGATGCTTTAGGCTTGGCTACAGCAGAGCAAGAATCAAGTTCTTGATCCTTTTGCACGATCATATCCATGATTGATTCTTGGATCGGAAAAGGCCATTGGTCTGGAAAACCCTTTCAGAAACCAGTGATTTCTCATAATGGCAGGAATTGTGATTCTCCTTTCAGGATCAGCAACGAGAAATTCTTGAGATCAACCTCCTCGCATCTGCTGAAAACCAGGGGATGAAACTCATATTCAGCCCTGAAGATTTTCCTGTACATCTTCATAACATTTTCATCTTGAAATGGCAGAAATCCTGCGAGAAGAACGTAGAGAATCACCCCACAAGACCATATATCAGCTTTTGATCCATCGTAGCCTTTGTTTCGCAAGACTTCTGGGGCAACATAAGCAGGAGTCCCGCACAGAGTATGCAGAAGTTTATCCTGCAGAAACTGTTCGCGCAAGGCTGACAAGCCAAAATCAGAGATTTTCAGGTTTTCATCTTCATCGAGCAGCAGATTCTCTGGCTTCAGGTCTCGATGATAAACACCTCTGCTGTGACAGTAATCAATGGCGCTGATCAGTTGCTGGAAATATTTTCGAGCAGCTTCTTCTCCGAGCCTTCCTTTGGCTACTTTGGCGAACAGCTCTCCCACCTCGAACATACTCCATGATGAAGAATATCTTGGTCTTTGTAGCCATGACTTCCTTGAGCTCAACAATGTTGGGATGACGAACAAGATGCATCACTGAGATCTCTGTCTGGATTTGATCCATCATGCCTTCTCTCCTGACTTGATCTTTGTTTATAACTTTGATTGCCACACTTTCTCCGGTCACCAAGTGTTTCCCGTAGTAAACTTTTGGCAAAAGTTCCCTTCCCTAATAACCTCCCCATCTCATACTTCCCAAAAAGAATTTGCATCTCCGCCATGGATGATGAATAAAGCTCAACAGCTTGCCACCAAGATTTTCTTTCCTGGTCAAATGTGAGATTCTGTGATTTGGCTATACAACATGGTGGAAGGGGATCCAAGAGAGGATGGAAGAGATGCTAATTTTGAATGATCCCATTAAAAGGGCTTGCAAAAGCAAGGTGGTCGTAGAAAATTGAGAAGAAGAAATTTTGTTTTCCTTGATTGCTGCGAGGATTGAAATATCGACAAGTTTTTATTTTTTACTTCTAGGAGAAGTGTGCAAATCATGAGAAGACACGTTTGTTGGGTTTGATGATTCACAATAAAAAAATAAAAAAATAAAAAAATTATTTTAATATATTGTTTTTTAAATTGAAAAACTATTTTTAAAAAGTATCATGCCCTACATTATCAAATCCACGGGGAGAACCATCATCTAAATTTTATTTATTTATCAAAGCTTACTTGTAAAAAATTATTATAATCTCTTATATAAAAACAAAAAAAATCTTAATAATATTAAATATAACAGTTTCCCTTTACATAAAAAAACTTAATAATAAAGATGATGAATAAGGAAAATAACTATTTTTTTAAAAAACAAAAGTTTCCTTTAAATGAAGAAAATTATAAAAAACCTAACAATACTAAAAAGAAAAAAAAATATATTTTCTCAAAAACTCTTAGATTAAATTTATTATTAAAAAAACGTTATTGGTTAAATCCATCTACTCGTCAATGATAGAGAAGTTTCATTTGAAATTAATAACATTATTGTCTAGTACTTAAGCACTAGCACAAAGGAGAAGAGGAAGAATCACTACATTTTTAAAGGAAATGTACGGTAAGATTCAAGTTTTTATTTTTATTTTATTTAATAGAGCCATAGTCAAAGGACAAGTCTTACGCTCCTTGAATGATTAAATATATAATAATCATTTGATGGAATTATTATGTATTTTTAATAATATATAAAGAGAGGATTAAATTATTATTTTCCATCCCTTTTATAATATGATTTCACCTAATTTATTTGTCGATTGCACTGGCCGGTGCTTGAAGATATTTCAAGGCTTACTGGAAAAGGAAAAAAGAAAAAAAGATATTTCAGGGTTACAAAAATATTCATATCAGATGCCGACATAGAACATAATTCATGCAAAATTAGGAGGACTTGAAGACAAAAGTTGATAATTCATTTTAAAATACAGCAATTTGTTTCCAGAAGACAGATATTTATTTATTTTTTTTTCTCTCTCAAAATGTTCCATCTGTTTCTTTTTTTCTTTACCAATTTTCACACATTAATTTTTTTTTCACAATTGGGTCTCAATTAAACTATCCACAATTAAATTACTATTTTCACTATTAACTTTTTTCTAACAAACTTCTTATTATTTAAATCCTAAAATATACCATGTGTAAATTACTCATGAAAAAGAGAGACAAAAAAGGATATATATATATATATATATATTGAAGAAAAATAATTTATTTAGGGACGACTAAGATATTTTCTTTCCAATATGTAAATACATAATTGAGAATGAAGAGCAAGAGCTTGAACACCAAGAAATGTTGCCCTATATAGCTTTTCAACTAAAAGGATTACAAACAATCCATATGAAATGCAAGGAGTTGTTGGGACGGTGGCACATTGACTTGTTTTTGTTTAGAAATATATTAAAATAATATATTTTTTTTAAAAAATTATTTTTAATATCAGCATATGAAAATTATCTGAAAGCATTAATATTTTTAATTTAAAATAAATAAAAAAATCAATTTTTTTCAAACACATAAACAAACATGTTGTTCATCTTCTTGCACCAACCTTCTCCATTAGTGAAATAATTGAGTTTCTGGATCCCAAAAATATTAGGGTGGTTACAAGCATCGTCACATGTATTTGTACAAAATACAAAACCAAATCTTTTTTTTTTCGTGATTAGGTTTTGACGAGTATGACTCAACTGATTAGGTCTTCTTAGATATCACCAGTTTGAGTTTTATGTCAGTTCATTGAAAGTTTTAATTGGTTATTAATTTTAGAACTCGTAGAAATTAGTTGAGATGCGTGTAAACTGACGTCAAACACTTATATTCCAGAAAAATATATATATATGCAGAAGAGGTCCCATGCACGATGCTTGCTTTCGCAAGTAAGCCAAGCATCGCACCAACCACTATTTAAAATTCTTTGAGATTTATTAGAGGACATGGTTAGTGGTTGATTAGTATATCTGGCCCAGATATGATCATCATGCACTATTTTTAATTACAATTAGGGTTCGTTGAGATGAACTCTAACACTATGCAGGTGTTTTCGATCTTGAACATTGTGGTTCGTGCCAAAGAACAGCAGCATAATTACATATATATTATCTAATTTAAAATTGAAATTAATAAAAAATTATTTCTTTATTTGAAATTATTAGTTTATCAACTGCTTTGAATGTGTTTCTCACTATAGTCTTATTTAATTTAAACTTATTATTTTAAATAAAGTGTAATTAAAGAGTTCACCGCTTCCCAATCAACTTAATATTTCCATTAATATAAATATAATTTTATAAAGAATTGATTTTTCATAATAATTTAATAATAATAAAAAACAAATCTAGTTCATTATTCAACAAACAAGACAAAGTCTTGGTTGTGAATATTTTTAAATCTAGGTGTGGGTACACCCTCCTTCACCAATCCGCAAAAGGCCCATCATACAAACCCGACAGCTTGATTGAGGCCCATATTCAATCACGAAACAAAACCTAAGCCCAAAAGGATATTTTTGCTGGGCTTCATCAAAGCCCTATCGCCATCCCAAATCAGCAAAGCTTCGACCACGAGGCAAGCGAGAGAGAGAGAGATGCGTGCTTCGTTTTGAAGGAGATAAAGATTGGGGACATTGCCTTGGTCTGTTACTTGAAGAAGAGGAGGAGGAGGAGGAGGAGGAGCAATTATGGACGAAGAAGCAGTAGTGAAATTTGTGGAGACATTCAAAGAAGAAAGGGTTCAAGCGAGCAGAGCTCGTTTTCCATGAAGAAATCCAGCAGCAGCAACAAACAACAGCAATAATGAATGCTATCAGTATCCACTCGGATTCTGATCTCTCTTCTCTCCTTCACTCCCTTTCCCAGTAACTCACGAGCCCCACTTTTTCTTTCTCTTTAGTTTTTACTCAGCTTGATGCTTTCGTGTGTTATAGAAATAATGGGTTCTTGCGTAAGTGAGTGGTCATGGGTTTTAGCTGGCTGTGCACTGATTTTCTTGTAGCAGAAGAAAGAAATGGCTTTAATGGGCAATGTGAAACGAATTATTTTAGTGTATTTTTTTAATTAGAGTGTGTTAAGAATTCAAGTAAGTGTAAAGAGTGAAAATTTGGACATTTTTTTGTTTTGTTTCTTAGAAATTGATAACCATTTGATTGTTGAAGACAACATGGTAACCATATCAGTTTATGCACATCATGTACAGTAATTTTCACAAACTTTGCAAGAATATTTTATTTTTTTCTCATTTTTAAAAGTAGTGAAGTGACCTTGGACTCGAGAGCATTAATCTCCATTTAGAATTTTATCTCCCTGAAACACATTGAAGTTGAAACATGTGTGTCAGGAATTGAACAGAGTTTTCAGCGTATTCATGCAGAACTGTTAGAAATTTATTTAAGGTTTTAGCTTAAGTGAGTGAAGTTAAAGTTTAAACACTTTAACATCAGCGAAAAATAGGCGCTTCTGATACATACTTTTGTTTTTTGTGTTATAAAAGTTTTTTTTATATTGTTTTAAATCAATGTATTGATATAAGAATACATTTTAAAAATATATAAAAAAAATATATTTTTTATATTTTTAAATAAAAAAAACATTTTAAAAAGAACCACCACTGCTATAATAGTTATGGAAGTAGTTTTATGTTCAATTATACTAGAACTATCCTTTGGAAAAAGAGAAATAAGAGGCACTTAAAACAACAATGTATGCGATAAACCCTCATTATGACTCTAAAATTGATTGTTTGAAAGTGAAGATTTTGAGAAAGAATTTGAAAGGGGAAGTAGCTCCTGGAAAATTCTCACTTTGGAGAGTTTTATTTTAAAGGGAATGAGAATGTCCTTTCTTTCAAGGTTTTTAAAAGTTTGCTATTCATTCAGTATGGAGACTTTGCTGATGTGGGTTGCTTCGAATTCTGCAGCATGATATTGTTGCCAAAGGACAAATCCAAGAGGGTAAATTTTGAATTTTTTCCTCTTCTTTAATCTTATTCAAACCTTAAAATTCCAAAGTGGCTAATTAGTGTGACATTTGTCTCGTGTTTTTGCTATTATCATTTTTCATCCCCAGGAAGAAGTTTTTTCAATAGCTTCCGAGAAGATCATGAGATGATGCACTCGCAAGACCTTCAAAAGTTGGAAGGAGTTCTCTCTCCCTCTCATCTGGAGGTTAATACCTCTCAAAGACTTTGTATAATATTTCCCATTATTATTTCGTTTAAAGTACTTCTGTAGAAGAACTCTTGAATTTTTTTATTTTTTTATTTTTTTGTCGGGAAATGGAATTTGCTCGTACTCTAAGGCGGAGTAAAGTCAATGTTAAGATATGTCAGGTGATTTTAAGGGTTCTTTTCTGTAATTTGTAACATATAAGAATTCTATTGGAATATACTTCTCTTAAGTTGGTTTTAACCCTATTATCAGTACTCCAACGAGCTCCTGATGCAGTATCTTTGAAAGTCAAAATGCACTATAATACTCGGGATTGTCATTGATCATATTAACTTCCAAGGCACATTTTATTTCCAAATTAGTTGCATCTCCATGTCCAGTTCATGAATAATTTCGGTGGACTCTGTAGATAGTACAAGTTCTTTTATGGTGGCAGTTTCTTCTGGACAGCCCATCTCAATTTCTGACGATCCTGATGCTGTAGCATTAATTGGAAGCAGCCAGGGATGCAGCTAATCAGATAAATAAAAAAGAAATATTTTGGGGGGTGAGTGCGTTCTACATCTTAGTAAATGAGGAGGCTATTAGCCTGTCATTAAGTATGTCAGTTCCTTCCCGGACTGCCAAATCTGATCCTACACAAGGATGGATGAGTCTTCTACCGGCTATTACTCTATACTGGTATAGGAGTGAGTTCTACATCTTAGTAAATGAGGAGGTTATTAGTTATTTTTATTGCTTTTGTTGTTTAGGTGTTAACTTTGAGCTTTTCTCTGTTTGCTATAGCTGCTTGAAGATTCTTTAGAGAAGATTGGAAAAGACGGGTTTTTTCTCTCAGATTCTGAAAAGATGGAAGGAGAAACCAAAGAGGGGGGCATGGATGGGAACAAGGTGTAATGCTCATCAAATCCTGCTTCTCCTCCATAATTTCTGTTATGTGGATTTCATATATTTAATAATTCTTGCTTATCTTTAATTTTGATTTTGTAATATATGCTTTTTCTCCTTTGAGTGTCCTATAGGTTTTCCTATCTGTTAAAGCTTGAGTTATTCTCCACATTGATGTCATCAGTGTATTGTTCAGAAAAGATCAATAGATGGTGGAAAACGAGGAGCTTCAATCAAAAAGTCAAAAAAGGATGAAGCTGTTAGTGCAACAACTAAAATTGTTTGTCCTCGAGGCTAATACAGTATCTGCAGCACCACAAGTAAAACCCTGAGCTTCCTTTACCAGTAATGTATTTTCTGGATCCCAAGTCACTTTCTTCATTAGATCAATTGTGTCATTGTGATATTTATTATCTAAATGGGACATGGATGGTGGTGATATCTACAAGGTTAACAAAGGGGAGGGTGTTGCATAAAAGACCAAGGCTAAAAGAGAAGATAATTTATACGAACATAGGAAGCCTGATCCTGTGATAATCTTATTGCTCCCTTTTATAGGCTGTTTTGAAGCCTTGCATATTATACACTTCGGAATTCTTATTCAACAAAGCTTGTTCAACGTAGTTGAACACATGTGATATTTTACATCAATATACAAATACTGTCATAACTCATAACACATCATATGTGCATTCAGGTGTGTTGGAATAAAATGGACATGTCAAGTAGGCATGTTATGAGGGACACACAAGGTCACAGACTCGTTTTATTTAGGTGCTGAAAAACACGAGCATGCACTAATGTTAATAACACCTAACCAAGGTAACTTGTTACTTTACATGGTGTGAGTGTGACTATGAACAGAAGCTGGGTTCCATGGGGAATTGGTCTATGGATTCATAATAACATTACCGCTCATCTCTATCAACTAGATCAATAAGGTTCTTACAGGCACACTTGTTGAATGTTCAAAGTCTCTTTTCCTTTATCCTGTCATCCTCGTTTGATTAATCTATTATATTACCATGCCTTATCATTGACCTTTGGAACCAAATTAGGTTCATAGTGTGTACAATGAGAACTTGGTCATGCATCTCTGCCCACATGACTATATTTTATGCTATGTCTGTGATATAAGACTTTTGTGTGACTTAGGTCCAACAGGAATAAAAATTTGATTCTCCTGCTAACATAAGTTGTTGCTGCATTCTAAATTTCTGATAATTAATAAATTAATGGTTCCTTCAGGCCAACTGAGGTGGAACAGTCTATTCTTGAGAAACCATGTACAGATGAGTGGTGCAACTTTGCCATCTTTCAGCTTTTATACCTTTGTCAACACACATAATGTGTTTGTATCAAGCTTCTCAATTTTTTTACATGATCAATTGTTCATTTTTTTATTTGAGTTTTCTTCCAGTTTAAACTGCACATCAATTTCACATGATGGATCCTTGATAGCTTGTGGCTTCTCAGACTCCTCACTAAAGGTTCTCCTCTCATACTTAGCCCAGCACCCACATGCTGACCGCTGGTGATGCTAATTATGATTTGTGCCTCTACTGGTTCGGGACATGGCAAAGCTTGGACATCCTACTGGAAAATGTAAGTCTCTCCAAAACTAGTTTGTTTGATAATTTCTTATTTCTTTTATTCCAGCAGTAGTTTAAGTACAATACTAATCATCTTTTATGACAGTTAACTAATTCAAAATGTATTTTAGATTGTGCAAATACTAAGTTGTGATGAATTATTGTGTTTCTTGTACATTATCCGTTTGGAAAATTTTCAATTACAGTCAAGCCAAAGAGCTAGTGCAGAGACATATAATGAAAAAACACTGTAGATGTTAGTCCATCGTAATCTAGGATTTTACATCTTCCTTATGGTGGTCATTGTGACCATGCTTAGATGCTAGTTTTCTTGTCAAAACATACTGGGCAAAGAGGAGAGTTGTAATGGTAAACGTTTCTGCTGCCAGCTATTTTGCAGGGTGAATATGATACTGCTCCGAGTGAACTAGGCCAGAGTCCAAACAGTGGGAAAAGATATCATACATTTTTTCAGGGTCATTTGGGTCCAGTTAATTTGTCTTCTTCAGCAGATACAACCGACAGGTATATTCTCTTAGATTATCATTTCACAGCTGATTTCTCTCTCTCTCTGCAAACATGGAAGTTTTCTTTTGTTTTTGATTTTTCTGTTGATTTTATTTCTTTTGCAAATGACAGACATCTCTGCTGCAGTTTGGTTATGGAGAACAGAACTCAATGCAAATCTTGTTTGACTACAAGGGCCATAATTACCCTGTCTGGGATGTTCAGGTATTAATTGGAACTTCCCACTTCATTATGATTCAATTTTATTGTTTTATCCATCCATTGTCTTTTGATGATCGTGATCAAAATTGAGGAGAATATGGCAGAGATTTCCATAATACTAAATGGTCATGCTTCACTTCTCATGTGTTCACACTAAATCTATTGGTGCAGTCCTGTGGGACACTATTTGGCCAGTGCTTCACATGATCGCACAGCAAGGATGTGGTCTATGCATGGGATACAGCCTTTGAGGATAATGGTAGGTCATTTGTCTGATGTTGATGTAAGTAGCTCTTACATCAATTTTATTGGTCTGGTAGTCTGGATTTGGTTACAGCAAAATAGTTCATGAAATTTAAATAGAAGGAATGGGCGAACGCTTTCTTCAAGTTAACCCCCTTCACAAAATTTGTGTCTCCACCAAGGATGAATTTATAGCTTTTACATCTATTTTATTGGTCTGGTAGTCTGGATTTGGTTACAACAAAATAGTTCATGAGATTAAAAAAGAAGAAATGGGTGAAATCCATTCTTCAAGCTAACCTCCCTCAGAAAATTTGTCTCCACCAAGGATATATTTATCATGTTGAGCTTGCTCTATGTATACTATTAAGTCAGCAAATTTAGTTAAATAATGTCCTTCGTTTTCTAATTATGCAAATATCAATATCAGCTACACCTTGAATTGGATTCCATGTATTTCAGTGCTTGCAATGGCATGTCAACTGCAACTGTGCATCCCCTCTGGCTCCAGTGACAAAACAGTTCGTATTTTTATTGGTCATGGGAGTATGATTTTATCATTGGCCATGTCACCTGATGGTCGACATAGGGCATCTGCTGATGAAGATGGCACAATCAAGACGTGGGGCCTCTCAAGTGGCCGCTGCTTATCGCCTTTGATAGGCCACAATTCATGTGTAAGGTCATTGATGGCTAGATTTAACAAAACGTAGTTTCCTCACCATGAATGCCAGCTGTGAAGGATCTCTTCTAGCATCTGGTTCAGCTGACTGTACTGTAAAAAATTATGGGATGCAACTACAACCACAAAGGCTGCAAGGAGGACAGAAGAAAGGTAAGTTTCCTTCTTTTCAACTTTTTTGTTTTGTGGGGCTCTTCACAGTAATTGTTTCATTTAATACAAACAGATTTAGATTGTTAAAAACTATGCCGACAAAGTCTACTCCAGTTTACACTTCGAGGGTAATTCTCTCCAACCCCAACTCCTTAAACCTTGATTTCCTTCCTAATTTATGCCTTTTGATAATGGTTTTCCAGTATATAACCTTTTTACTCTATGCCTGGGACAGTTTTCCCGTAGGAATCTCCTTTTCGCTGCTGGAGCCCTCGCTAAAAGTCAGTGACCATTATTAAAGCATGATGTGACTGGTTGGATTGACCAACTGAAAATGGTTCCGAGCTCCCCCCCGGCAACTCCAGCATCAGCTGACACTGACTAGCTGTAAAATCAAATTGTTGTACAATCTTTATCAGATATGACACTACCCTTTTTTTTTTCTCTGCTTCACACAGTATAGCAATTTTCAAAGGTTGTGTACGAAGATCCACACGATAAATTTAACCAGAACGGAAGGGGGAAACCCCTCCTCGTCTGGTCTGATTTGATTGGCTACTTGTCATTTCATACATACGACAGTACTAGCAGGTTCGCATTCAAATAACCACCACCAGGCTTTTTGTTTTGTACTGCCCTCGTCTAAAAGCAAGAGGCGCCGGGTATTAAATTCTGTGTCTATCCATTCCTGTTGCAGATGATAAAATATCTCAGGGTTTCCAAATTTCCCACTAAAGCTAAAGCTGCCAACCACTGAATTCAACAGGATCAACCACTATGCACCGATCCATTTAGTCAGAATTTTCACTTCTAATCATTACAATCCAATTGATGAAGCTTGGAATCATGTGCCATTTAAGTTTGAATAGGATTAGCCCAATCCGTGAATCCCAAAAACGCCCTGAAATCTAAAAAACAGTACAGATAGCGGTACAATATCCTGGAAGAAACAGTTGGGATTTGGGAATCATCCCTGTATTTTCCCGCCATGGCACTTTTTTGTGTCCCATCAGTCAGAAAAGAAGCGGATAAACTGTTTCCAGGCATTGTCATAATCTCAGGCACTGAAAAAACGTAAGGTAAGTCGTATTTCTGCTCATTTTTCTCTCCAGGGATCTAGTAAAAATCGTTTGCGGTTATTTCAACATCTTCCTTCTCTTTCCATGCAGGATCTTCGAATGCTTCCGAAGCCGATGTATGCAGGGCCCTGAAAACTTGAGTCCGCCGTTGTTTCTGCTGCGCAACTCTCATGTAAGCCATCAATATCTGCTTGCTTTAATTCTCTTGCATAATAGAACATAAAAACATGCACTTGAAAAGTTGTTTTTTCTGCTTCTATCATATCAAAATGATTTAAGAGTTAATAGATACCTTTTATTTATTTATTTATTTATTTTGGTTGATGCTTATTGGTAGAGGTAATGAAACCCTTTGAAATAGTTCTCTGTAATTCACAAGAAAACTAAAACCAGATAGTTGTAATTTTAGCCATCTGATTTTTGAGCACAGGAAAGAAAAGGTTGTAAATCAAAACCAACTGCAAACCTAGAAATTTCAACTCATTAATTATCAGTTAAATTACAACTAGAATTCACATTTCCTGCGAATTATATGCATCAAAATATAATGATCACTCTATTTAGGACTAATCACAACTTGGAATTTGAAATCTTGGCATTATAAACACATGGAAACCCTCAACTCTTGCTCCCGCTATCTTCATACTCAGGTTCTTTAAAGAATTCACCATTTGATTCAAATCTAAAGCTTAATTTCCCGTTGACAGAAATATTTAGTATGTGATACATGGCAAGCAGGAGGATAATTCTGGATTTAACTAGACATCACGAATTGCCATGCATGCAAGTAGCACTCGCTTGATGTCTGCAATTCTTGAAATTTCTGCATATGAACAAGGTGTCTTGGGACATGATTGGAAGTGAAAACAATTTCCAGCCAGGCACTTTTCATTGTGTAAAATGGTATAGTGATCATTACAAGAACCAAAAACCCTGATGATATTAACAACTCAACACTTAGGTAACATGCAATTTCATCAGCTAATATGATCATGATCAGTGAGAAAAAAATTTAAGGTCGAGGCTTAGGAGTTATGCCCAAGTTGAAATTCTCCACTGCAAACTATAACAACAGAAAAACCAATTAATTTTGTCAACTAGTTGAGCATTGTAGTCTTCCTGTTCTTAAGGGACGGGACATGATGACAAAAAGCTAGAGATCTGCAGAGCAGGTCTCGAGTTTGAATCGGGGCGTGCACCTCTTATAAGAGCCTGGGACAACCTAGGTTTTACTTGCTCACATGGGCCCACAAAAGTGTGTTTTCCAGGGGAGTGAGGTTTCATCTCGAATCCAAAAAAAAATATTGTAGTCTTCCCAATGTACTTGGAGAGATTATTGTAGAGCCTACACTTGATAGTGGCATTATTGCTTATCCTGTGAAATTTCCTGAAACTGCTTGGAATTCACCAGGCTATTCTCTGACATACAGGAAAAAGTTCAAACAGTTGCCTTTGTGCAGTCCTTACAGATCAGCCAACATGTTACATCTTTGGCCATACTTTTCCTTCTCGTGTGCTGAAGTGAACCAGAAAAAGAATTTCTTCATCCTGTGTTGTTCTCAAGGAAAGTTGAAGCCTCCATCTGTCAGAAAAACATCTAGATTCCTTAGCATCGTCTGAATTTCAGCTACAAGATTCATGTTTTCAACATAGAAATACATTTCAGTGCTGCTAGGATAAGGTTTTTTTTTATATATATACAAATGGCTGATAGGATTAGTTCAGAAGATAAAAATGAAAGCCAAATTTTTTTCGAGTCTGCTTGAAGTTGTTGATAGTGTAAACAGGATATTATTAATTAAGAATAAAATCTGAAGAAAAAAGCTTGAAGAAATTGAATTGCCAACAGAAAAACCATCGCTGGGAAGTACATTTCAATGCCGACAGAATTTTCCATTAGCAATTCCATCGCCATTTAGTCTCCCGGCAGAAGTTTCCATCGACGATTACATTTTTTTTTAATCTTATAATCCCGACCACAACCATCACACTATCCAAAATCCTAAACAAAATTGGATTACAAGAACCTAACACTAGCATGCTACAAACAAGGGTTACACATTAATTTCATTTATTCTGAACTCAACTCAAATTCAAATGTCACCTCTTAGTAGAATTCATTCACAAAATTAATAATCTTCATCAAACCTACTCAAGATTTCAAGTACAATTACATGCTTGAACAATGCTATTGACATTGAGAGAAACACAAAAAACAAGGAATTTTGAATACAAATCACACTCAATTTTCACATATTATGAAACTTATTAAACCCATAATGACATTTTTATGAGTAATATATCAAAAAGGTGGTTCATTCCCTTAAAAAACAATAAAAATAAGAAGACACAAAGTGATTGATACCTTGATCATATGGGAGAGATTTAGCTTTCTTGTCAAGTTAATTGGTCCTGGTAGATAATTAGACGCCATGAGAGATGAGTTTTGAGTCGCCTACTTGGCATGCTATGATTAGAAAAAGTGAATCGTTAGTTGTGTTTATGAAACATTGATAAAAAATAATTGGTACCTATTAAATTCCCCTTCATCTCTTCAATTCTAGCACATTTAAATCATAAAATCACATTGAATACAATACAACTATAATTATAAAACAAGTAAAACACTTAAATATACATGCAACCTACAAATTCAACATATAAATTTTGAATAAATTAACTTTAAGCATAAAATTCAAAGAAAAAAACATAAAAAATTGAAAAATCAGGAATAAATTTTGAGAAGTCTCACTTTATATATTGGATCAATGCTTGCTTTAAACTTTGATCAAAAGACTAAAATACTTGTATATATAATATCACCCAAAACTCATTTTTTATTCTTAGATTCTCAATTTTTTTCTCTCCTTTTTAAAATACTTATATATATATATATATATATATATATATATATATATATATATATATTTAAGTGTTTTCTCAATTTTTTAATACACCTAAATTTCTAATGTTAGGTATATTGAAACATTATTCCTAAACAGTATTTCATAGCTAGTGTGAAATGTTTTGTTAAATATTGATTATTTTTAATTCCAAACAAAAGCTCACTTAAAATCCAAAAAAAAACATAGAAATACATAGATGATGATCTTGGTAACTAGAATGTTTATTGAGTAAAAATGCTGTTTTGTGAGCATCAATAGTGATTGAGAATTAAATCCAAAGAGCATAAGGGCAACCAAACAACAAATGTGAGAAGAGAAAGCATGATCAAAGAAGCCTTATCTAGCATAGTGCCACTTCAAAAATTATGCATGGCTAAATATATTCTTATGGTAACGGGCATAAATTTTAATTCGATGATTAGATAAAAATAAAGAATTTCAGGAGAATCGGAAGGCCTTGTTCCATATAGAATCTAATTTTTTAGCCATATGAGATTGTTAATCCCTTAAGTTAGGCCTAGAAGTTACTGTTTAGTTCTTACACTGTTTAGGATGTTTTCTTATCCTAAAAACATTTTGAGCAGTAAGAACTTGAGTTACAATTCTTGTGATGGAGACCCTTTTCAGCAATTTTTTTTCTCTTAATTATTGTTCTTCTTGTCTTTTTTCAATTTTTTTGTCAAAGCAACATCAGTTTCTATCTATAGTTTCTATCATAGTTGCGGTATAGCAGTTATCAAAAGCTGTGTTAAGAAACCTTGCAAAACCCAAAAATAAAACCACCTTCAAAGTCAGCCCCCCACAATCTTTATCAGATTGACATTTCCCATCATAACCTCATGAGAAGTTCAGCCATTGAATAAAACAAAATCCAAAACTAAGGTGCCTTAATTTCTATATGATTTATGTTGATTTTCTAGGTCACCAGTTGGCCGTCAAATCAAATCTGAAACCATTCATCTGTAGAACTGTTTATGTATATCACCATGTATTAATTAACTTGTAGAAGACAAAAGGGGGGGAGGGGAAAGAGTAACAAAATCGAAACGTCTAGGAATTAAATCATAAAATTCAACTGCAAAAGGGGAATACAAGATCATGTGCGTGCGTGTCACAATATCATGTCTTGTCGTAAGATTAAATATGGATTTCTGCTTAAGGATTTTCATGCATGCATGTAGATTGTAAGTCCTAAGCTTAGGTTTAATTGGAATAAGATTCCCAATTGCCCTAACTTTTGATCACTAGATTTCCTCCACAATCTCCCTTGTCTTAAGGTTTCGCTAAGCTTACATACAATACTATTCATGCATGTATAACAATACAAGCCATAAACCTAAATTTTAATCTTGATGTGCACTTGATATTTCAAGAACACGTATGCATTCGATATTTATTCTTTTATTCAATGTTGTAGTCACCTGCAGAAGGGAAAAAAAAAGAAGCAAATGACAGTTCATCTTTATCAATAATAGAAAAAAATAGTCTCCAGGGGACGTGACATGATGACAAAGAGCTTGAGATCTGCACAGCAGGTCTCGAGTTCGAGTCAGGACGTGCATCTCTTGTAAGAGTGTGGGATAGCTAGGGATTTTACTCGCTCACCTAAACCCACAAAGTGCGTTTTCTAGTAGGTAGAGTTTCCTCGAATCCAAAAAAATAATAATAGAAAAAATGTTATCATAACACCATGTATGATGCTACGCATAGATAAGATTACTACATGTTATGAAATTATGTCACTATGTTACAAAATTTTAGAGATAAAGAGTAGTAACTTACTTTTGATCAGTTCAAATTTACAGCTACAAGATGCAAGTGGAAGTAATATAATTACTCTTATTTTATTTTTGTGATGCTGACTTGAAATCAATAATTATCCAGCCACCTTAACAAGCACCGAATTGTCTAAATCGTTGGCTTGGAAAGGGGTGTGCATGGATGCATCGAGTTATGAGAAATATAAAAGACCAGCTTTCATCTAAAAAATTCGCAACCACCTGTCCTCTGATGATTGGGTGCATGTATACACAAACAACTACACAATTGTTTAGATTTGTGTGTAGCAACAATTGATAGAAAAACAGAACCGGGGACTTGACTAAATTAAGAAATAAGTTCTTGATTCATTGTATCACGAAAAACAAAAACAGGCTGTGCCAAACCAGTGTCCACATTCGTATAATCATTGATGCTGAAACCAAAAAAAAAGAGGGATGAAATCCGTAATGAATGCACCAACCACCTCCATAGCATAAAAGAGTAGTTAATTTTACCTTCCTAGCTACAAAGTCCTGATCAGAATCGCCAGCTAAATATCTAGATAGAATATACTCCCACCACCAAGCGGGGTTGGTGAGCTAAATTAAGCATCTTGTGCAAGTGACGATTATATATAGAGAGAGTAAGATTCTTAATTTTGGCAAATTGATCGTATAAACAAGTAGTTCTTAATTGAAGTATATAGTGGTGGTAAGTAGGGCATGCTACAAAGAAATAGAAATGTTGGGAAGATTTAACATGAACTCTCACACGAAGCATTTTAAGAATTGAATCAACTACTTCAAAATCCAAGAATTCAACTAAGTCTCATTGCGTGAAAGAATTGAAAAGATGGAGAAAAATGGTTACCTTGGCAAAAAACTGAGTTCCTAAACACTATATGGATCATCCAAAACTATCACAGTGCTCATATATACTCTTCGGGATGACCCTGCCATGATATAAGAAACAAAACGTTATACTTCATTGCATTGAAAACACTAAAAATGGAGATCGACACTTTCTGATTCTACATAGAAAATAATGAAATTTTCTTGCAGTATAGCAATCCAATTTCTATGATTGTTGCTGAAACCTAGAATGATGACAACGATGGATAAAAAAAAAGGTAATATCAAAAGATGAAAAATGTCTTGAGAGTTTTCAGTAAATGTTTAATCAAAACTGATCATATTTTATCATAATCTACAGTTTATCAAGACTGACTATGCAGATTAAGGTTCAACAAAACATTTGGAAACTTTTTCGGCTTTATAACAGACCTTCAAGTCTACAATCTCATCAAGAACCTTGGGACCATATCTTGATGTGAATCCAGAATAGAAGAAAGAAACTGTGGTTGGTGTTTCAATTTGAAAACAAGAATCACAATCCATGTAAGAAGTTGCTTAATTAAATTTGCAATGCGAAAAATCACAAAACATGATGATTTGATTCGATAGATAAAACCATTTTTAAGTTCAAATTATAATCCTTAAGCAAACAATTGAAGACGATAATAAAGTATGGATTACTCTAAGCATAATACACTGTAGATAAAGAACCTTACTGGTCAAAAACTACATAAAATAAACAAGTGTCTGTGCTATAAATGCTGAAAGTCTGCTATCAGAAGTGCTTCCAGGCGCCTGCTTTGGTCTCTTCCATGATAAATGATTTGACCATCCATGGCTTATCGGCAAAGCTCAAAAAAAAAAGAACAACTATGGCTGCAGAGATTTCCTATTTCTGGAAAGTACACTATCGCACGATAAGTTTAAACACTTTCGCATCAAATCGAACATGCGCACCTTAACAAGAACACATTTAAAACAAAACCCATTTCAAAGAGCCAATGGAAAAAGATCAGATCAAATTTTTACCAATTAGTGCAAAGACTACTCACCAGCAATCCCTCTTGTACTCGTATATACAACAAGCAACCCTATATATCTGCAGCTAGGCTAGGGTTTTGAGCCAATAAAAAAGGAAAACCGATTTTGAACATAAAGTACAAGCTACTAGATTCTTGCCAGATTCAGGTGAAAACAAGGTCATATGATCAGATGCGTATCTCGAGAACATAACATAATCGCATGCGCCAGATAGAGATGAAGGGTTTTTGCTCAACAAGTAAGCAGGACCAGGACCATGCTCAGAAAAACTTAGCTAGAGATCTCGCGAATGGAATGGTCCCATGCTATGTGTGTTTTTCCGCTATAAGGTGCACAGTAACCGGTCTTAAATACCATGAAAAGCAACGCCATTAAACTAAAAAAACAATTTAATAAACAATAAACTAATAAAATTCAAACAAAAAACGAAACCCCAAGTGGATATCTTGCTGCTTCCTTTCCTTTTTTTGCCAACGATGCACCATCATCAATCCTTCTCCCGGAGTTCTCTTTGTTTGGGGGGGTGTAAAGAGAGGGAATTAAAAAAGATTCAGAGGGAAACAAGTTAATTTCTGGAGCAAAAAACAGGCCGGAACACGATCATCTAAGAGAGAAGAGATCAGATTCCGGCTCTGGAAGCTGACAGAAAGAGTAATGAGCACGCAAAAGCAATGGTATAATTTTATACAAATATGCCTCTGTGTGCTCACTCTCTTCTGTCAATTTCTAATGTCCCAGAAGCTGGCTGGAGAAGAACGACGGGGCGGGGAGAGAACTAAACAGGCAAAACCTTTTTCTTTTTCTTGGTTTGAGATTTGAGTGGAAGATAAAGCATAACCAAAAATGGAAAGGAAAGAGAGAGAGAGCACGAAATGTACAAACGAATGAGTCAGATCTGAGAAACAAAGGATACCCTTTTAAGGAAAGTTGCCAGAAATCTCCAACAATTCACACTCTTTTGTATATATCTCAAGACTCCATCAAGATTTAGGGTTTCTCTCCAAGAAACCTAAGACCAGAAAGAAAGAACTCCTCGCTGTATCTCTCTTATCTTCTCGAGTTACCCACACACACTCGCTCACTTGACCAAAAGAAAAAAAAAGGAAGTAGTTAGGAACTCAAACTGCTTGGCTTTGTAGTGCAGCACTTCTCTCTCTCCTCTCTCTCTCTCTCTGTCATGCAAGATGTACAGGTGTCGGTGACACGTACACAAGTGTCCTTTCCCCTAACAAAATCTACTAGTTTGTGAGTGACGCACGCCCAGCCACTCATTAAAAAGAAACAAAAACATGGAGTGGTTTTACTTTTGCAATAAATTACAAATGGCCACCTCATTTTTACCCCCTAAATAAACTAAAACCCGGCAAAAATAAAGGTTTTGTTGGGTCACACGATGATGTTTTTAAGATAAAAATAATGTCTAAGAGCATAAATGATAATATTTTTGGTCGGAGAACGCGGTGTTCTCCGGCAGGGAAAAGCAGAAGAGAAAGTCGGGTAGATTTTGGAGAGAGAGGAGCACAGTGCGCGAAGCTGTTTGGAGAAAGCAAGTGGGAAGAAGGTTTCGATTGGTTGGTGGAGATTGTTTGACGGGGTAGTAGTAGTAGTAGTACGTGTTGCTTTCATTGAAGCTAAGACCTTTGATTGATTTATACATAGCCGTTTGTTTTGACTTCTTTCCAAAACCCTATTCCCTGCCGTTTACTTTTTGAAAGTTTTGTTGATGTTGTTTGTACAGTGATTTTTGTTATGAATAAAAATGTATTAAAAAATATTTTTTTTATTTTTAAAAATTATTTTTAGTATAAAATTACTAGAGAATAATATAAATTATATTTTGAGTTTTACCTAACAGTTTAAATTTTTAGGTGAGATGATTTCTTAATATGATATCAGAACCTTGTTGACCTCAGCGGTCACAAGTTCGAATCTCACCACTCTCATTCTATTTGATAAAAAAATCAAGTACAAGATAATATGGGCATGTGCAAGTTTCAAGTATAAAAAGCTTTCATTTGAGGAGATGTGTTATAAAATAATATAAATTATATTTTGAAACCTCACTTAACAGCTTAACCTCTTAGGTGAAATGTTTCATTAACAAAAAAAAGAATAATAATTAAAAACAGTAAAAATAATTAATTTCATGTAAAAAATTATCATTTTTTTTCAAAAAAAAATAATTAAAACGAAATTTAAAAGGCTAACTAGTGGTGGTGACTTCTTGGGAATTGGGCATGATGCGACTGCGTTCATTTAGGGAGAGGCTATTGCTCTTGGTTGGTTTTTTTTTTTGGTTGTCTAAAGCAGGCTTTCCCTTGCATTTCTCTACGAGACTAACATGGCAGCAAACACGACACCCAATAATAATATTCTCTTTTTTGAGATCGCGACTCTGCTCTTGTTCTTGAACAGCTCCTTATATCATGTTGCAAGATTTTGAATCCCAAATGATTTTGACTATTTAGAATTGAATTCCATTTAAATTTTGATTTTTAAAAGTACTATAAAGATGAATCAAAGTCAAGCCCTCTGGTTTACCATTCCAAAGAAAAGAAAAGAAAAGAAATGTTAAAACTAACAATTCTAAAATACTCATTTATCCTCTCTTTTTTTAAAAAAAAATATGATAAAAATATAAGGGTGATGTAGAAAATAAAATTAAATAAATTTTATCTCATCCAAACTGTGAATTCAACTTATTTATCAATTGAGCTCAAATCAAACACTATAATTAAATTCACATTAAATTATTTTTTTAGTAATTAAGTACGTTGAGTGGAAATAACAATTCAATAACCAATTCATACTCTTATTATTCACCCTCCATTATTTTATTTCATAGTTTTATTGAGTTACCAATTAGACTCTTTATATATATATATATATATATTATTGAAAATCCCGTAATATATATACTAACGAAAAACACCCGAACGTAAAATGGACTGTTAAATAATATCATTTATTTACCATATGTTTTTTTAATTAATTTTATCACAAGCTAGATTCTTTTGATAACTCTAGCTAATTGTTTAATCTATATATTAATGATTTCTATTCTATTGAAAACGCATTTTTCGTTACACAGTTACGGTGTCCATGATATCTAATTATAGGGAGAGAAAAATTTCAAAAGATTGATATATAATTAATTACGTTGAGTGGAAATAACAATTTAATAATCGAGAATAGCTAAAGCTTCTTTTTCTATTTTATTCTATTTTTGGCACTAACAAATTAGTGTGGCATAAAAAAAACAATATTACATGGAATTGGAATGAATTATCAACCCCGCACATTAAATTTTAAATCTGTGGGGTGTTAAGAAATCGATCCATTTATAATACTTGTACTATATTATTGGACCGTCAAATCAAATATGTAAATACTATAGATGATAATAAGTCAAAAAAATATATAATAAATAGATATATTTATAAATCAGGTATGAACTGATAGTTTTAAAACTTGCTCAGCTCAACTAGCTATTATAACTCACTAATTAAATGTCAATAATCCTTGTAGCATTTTTCCTTCTCTCTTTTTTATTTTTTTCTATCTCTAATTGTCAAGGAATCATCTCATTTAAAAACTTAAGTTATTAGGTGAGGTCCCCAATATATGATATATATTATTTTTTTATCACACACTCTCAAGTGAAAGCCCTTTCGACTATAAACTTGCACACAAGTCCACACCACCTTGTATTTATTTTTTATCAAATAGAATGAGGGTGGTGACATTCAAACTCGTTATCATTGGGTCAACAAGACTCTAATACCATGTTAATGAATCATCTCATCTAAAAACTTAAATCATTAGATAAGATTCTAGTATATGATTTATATTATTTTTTAACATACATATAATCCTCTCATTCGTTTAATCTTTTTTCCTTCAATATTATTATTATTATTATTATTATTATTATTTATCTTTGTCATCGATGCTATTGGCTTTCATGTGTCACTGATTAATTTAGCTTCTGATTGGATCAGTGTGAAGCACAAGATTTCTGCCCTAAGCTCGCATTTGACTACCCTACTCTCCCTAGTTAAGTTCTTGGTCCTTAACCTTTTCTTGGCTTGAACTAACCCTAACCCGAACAGGAAGATTCAGGACTTCTTTTTTAAAATGAAATAAGTTTGACAAGAAGTTGAAGTTTCTTTCCCATGATCAGTCCACCGAGAGGTCAAATCCCAAAATCATCATCACCTACCAAGGTCAAACCCCAAAAGCTTGGCAAGTTTTTAAAAGAAAGAAGTTTCTTTTTGACTATACGAGTGGAAGTTAACTAATTAATGTTACTTTTTTCTGTTTTATTGTTCATTGTTTGCTCTTTAGACTGTATTTTTTGTGGCAAGTAGCACAAGGCAACAAAAGAAAGGATTTTCAGGGTAATTTATTATATTTATGAATTTCTTTACTATTTTCTTTGCGTACTATTCATGAAACTTAGAAGTCAAAATTCCAATCTTCTTTTTCTTTATTTTTTTGGATGTGTTCGTATTTTAGCAAGTGTCATGTTGAAGTAATTACAGTCCCTGTGTCTGTCGTAACCCAATTTTTGGGTTATTCCCGTTCTTAAAAATATGATGTGATGACAAAGAGTTTGAGATCTATACAGTAGATTTTGAGTTCGAGTCAGGACGTGTACCTCTTGTAAGAGTCTGGAACAACCAGAATTTTACTCGCTCACCTAGACCCACAAAATATATTTTCCGGATAGTGAGATTTCTTGAATAAAAAAAAATCTATACGAATCTAGCAGAACATGTGAAACATTAATTGTTGGTGCTAAGGATTTTGTTTTTTTTATTATTATTTTTAAGATTGAAATTCATGTCAAATTGAAGTCCCTAAGTTGTGCTCCACGTCAGATTCATATCACCCATTTGGCTAGCCCAGTTTGTGTTCTGGATAATAATAATTTGTTCAACCACGCTCATTTTATCTTATTAGTTCATTTTATCTATAATATCCATGAAAGCTTTAACCCAGCCTAATATAACTAATTTGCTTGGATTAAAAAAATGAAATATTTATAGTTTGTAAAATATTAAAAATTGAGTTAAATATAATTATAGGTCTTATAAATCTCACTCATCTAATATCCAAGAACACTCTACATGCTGAGAAAGTTTCAATGATTGATTTTTTTATTTATTTTGATAAGGCGATAAAAAAGCATAAAATGTGTAAGAAATAAATATATTAATTGCTATTATTTAATTATAGTTCATCGGTCGAGATTGTATGAGAAACTTTTTGTTATTTTTGAACGAATACAAAACTTTTTTTATTGAACTAATGTTAATAAATTTTAATTTCAAAAATATTTACTACATTTAAGGATAAGTGTTGCAAAAATTCATACAACTAAAAGAAATAATATAAATTCTGAAAATTTATGACCACCGATGGGTTAGAATACCTCACCCATCCCCATTTCTATATTTATCGCGATTGTGGGGGAGTTTTGTTTTTTTTATATTATTATTAACAAAATAACATACAATTATAAATAATTTGATTCGGATTTTCAAGAGGCTTGTGATCTTCAATTCCATTCCCATTTTTGCATCAAAGAAAATATGGTCCACACCAATTATCATCACGATTGAATTTTATTAGGTACCCATTGAGGCGAATAATTATACCATTCGCACACTCCTATATTTTTTTCTAGTGTATTGGGGAAGGTGGTGGTTCTTTTTGTTTTAAAATGTTTTTAAAAGTTGTTCTGTCTTTTTAAAATATATCAAATTAGTATATATTTTTAGTGAGACTTTTATAAGAAATGCACACCCTAACTTTATCTCAAACTCTTTGTCATCACGCTATGCTCCTTGGAGACCTCAAACTAAGTGTACATTTTGCATTGCGATAGGTTTTGTTTTTCAAAATGCTTTCTAGATTGTTTTTCATTTAAAAAACCAAATTTATATTTTTTTTTGTGTTTTCAAATAGTTTTGATATGCTGGTGTCAAAGTTAAAAGAAAAAAAATATAAAAAATACTATTTTAATGTAAGTTTTAATAAAAAAAAACATCGTGCACTACATTATCAGACACAATCAAAGTATATATTTGATATTGTGGTAATTTTCACAGTTGTGGTTTAAAAAAGTTTGTTTAAGAAAAATCTACAAATCATAGACTTTTTTCTTAATCAAGATTTCAAGAGAGAATCTTAAGTGGAATTCATCCAAAATGTGTTAAATAACCAAATATTTTTAAATATAATGCACATATATAGTCTACCTTGAACTTCTGCCCTATGTCTTAAAAACCAAAACTCCAACATTGGAGTAGACCTTATGAATAAGATTAATCATCAATTTACTGGCATGGTAAGAAAATGGACAAACGGATCTGTCTTCAACCTGACTAAGAAATCAAATCCTGGCTGGTTGCAGCTTTACCCTATATAGGGCAAAGCAGATAATCGAAACCCAAGTAGAAGCTTTTAATAAATACATGGTTATTTCTGGTGTATTAACTAGGACGGGGACCAACCGTACTTATATATTTTTTTTTTACTTGCGATTTGGGCCACCCTTTCTCCAAGAACACTTGCATTGGAAAAGGGTCGGTAGGAGATTCAGTGCTTAGTAATGCTCGTTGGGAACCTTTTCGTGGCTACTAGACAAGCTTATACAGGACATTTCTTCTTCTTCTTTTCTTTTTTTCTTTTATCTCAGGGTTAGCTGTATAGTTTTTGTTCTTTAGTATATAATTTACCTCTCCGATCTGATAGAAAATTGAAAATTATGTGAGGACTTTGTTCTTCATGGAGAAATGTAAGCTTCAAACCCTAATAATCACGAGCGTTTTAAGACTCGTTTGATTCTGAGTAACCTTTCGATCGATTCATCATTAGCCATACGATGTTGATTTCTTATATCTGTGTGTGTCTGTGAGGGCAGGTTTTATTTTTAGAAATAATTGAGCCAAACGATCAATCTAATGCCTTTCTAGCTATCTTTTTATTTTCCATTAATTTCCCTTTCTTTTCTTTTTTTATTTCCATCCAAAATAACAACGAATTGTTTAATCCCCATGCACTTTTTAATTGCTTCTCAACTGCAGAGAATTGTTTTATAACAACGAATAAATTGAAAGAATTTCATATTAAGAATTGTAACAATTTTATACATTGAAAGGATCAGGGGCTCCAAATACTGTGCAAGGTGATAAATATATAAGTACAAACAGACTGGAAAGAGTATGAATTTATGGGAAGCAGAGACCACGCCATTAAAGCCTCTAATGACCCACTTATCTACCTTTTTTTTCCTCATTTAAATACTTGAAAGCTTGAAACTTTAGGGTATGAAGGAAGGAGAAGGCCATGGACCACTCGTATACAGAGCTAGGGCAAACACATTGACACACTGTAAGCTTAAGGTCATGGACCACTCATGTTTATAGTATCCTCGCATCGCGTTCCAAAAACGTTTTTGAAAAAAAAATGATTTTTATTTTATTTTAAATTTTTTTTTATATTTTTAGATAATTTTCATGCTGCTGATGTCAAAAATAATTTTATTTAAAAAAAAAATTTATATATTTATAAACGAGAAAATACTTTAAAAAACAAGCGTAACCGTAATTACATTACTAAACAATCACATAGCTACGGCATGCACATATCGGTACTATTTAAATTTGCTTGGAATTAATTTTAGAGGAAAAGGTTATTGCCTCTTTGGAGCTTGAAGGGCTGCATCATTGTGTGATAAACGTATTCTCACACATGTAAAGTGCTTGCCCTAGTTTTATGAAAGTGAAAGTTAATGTTTTGCTCATGTTTGGATAGCTTTGGAGATTTGTTTCTAGCACTAAAATGAATTATTTATTTGGAGATGATGAAATCTGAATCCACAACCTGAATCTATGGCTACAATCTCACAAATTTAATGGGATTCCTTTTTGTACAGTTTTATGGCCATGAGTTGGCATTTTAAATGATTATGAAATTGAATTAATCTCTCAAGCCATCTAATGCCTATATATAATAGAGAATTGATATATATATATATATATGTTTTTTACATTCTAAGTTTTTTAAGCTATAAGAGGAAAAGTTTTTAAGGGTCGCTCTGTGAAAAGGTTTGCGATCTGCATATTAAGTCTCGAATTCGAGTCAGGACAGAAAGAACCCTGTGATCTGCATAGTAAATCTCGATTTCAAGTCAGGACGTGCACCCCTTGTAAGAGTCTGAGACAGCCGAAGTTTTATTCGCTTACCTGAACCTACAAAATATATTTTTAGTAGGTGAAGTTTTTTCACACTCGAAAAAAAGTATAAAAGAAAAAGAAAAATGTATCATCCTCTTAATTTTTAGAGCCATGATGAACAAAAACAAATGGCGTAAAAATTAGAACATCCATTTTTTTTAATATTTTTTTCATTCTATAAATTATGCATGAATATCATAGAAAATCATGATGGCGTTTAAATCTCAGAGTTTATATATATATATATATAAAATAAGAGTGTTGATCTGTGCATAAACAAACTCTTTTTTAATTTATAGTAAGGAAATAGAATATGTATATCTATGTATGCATGCGGATACAACAGTTAAACTTGCAATCTGGTCCAAAATAACTTGAATTTCGTGCTCAAATACCTTTGGGGATAAAAAAAAACATTATCTAAGATATTAGGGCGGGGAAAACAGAGTAAGGAAAAAATCATTTAATATATATATATATATATATATATATATATATATATATATATATATATATATATATAAAGTTTGTATATTGCTGCCTCAGTTGCAGACAAGACTGCTTATTGCTTGTCACCTATCCCCACGCTCCATGTCATTGGGAACCTTTGACAAGGAATCTTGATTGGTTGGGGATCGCAACCCCATGTGACATGTATTCATTTTATATTATCCTTCGAATTCATAATGTTATTATATGACGAGGCTACAGGGAAAATTTACAATAGATTAAGGGTATATTTAGGAGTGCTTTTGGAAAGCGTTTTTGAAAAAGAATAAAAAAAATTAGTTATATTTTTTATTTTAAATTAAATGTTTTTAGATCATTTTGATGTGTTGATGTCAAAAATATTTTTTAAAAAATAAAAAAATATATTATTTTAACGTATTTTTAAACAAAAAATATTTTCAAAAATAACCGCAATAAGAGACTAATATTCTCTCAAAACGAGATAAGCATATGCTGTGCACCAAGCGATCGCACCATATGATTAGCATACCAGTTTCTGTAAGGAAAATCTGGTTGATCATGTGTTGAAAGAATAAAAATAATTGTAGTTCTCTAATTATTAATTTATGCTAATTCTAGATCTATCTCAGAGAGGGAGAGGGAGAATAAAAATAATTGTACGGTTTCTGTATAGATTCTAAAATTATTAAACATAATATTTAATTCTCTAAAATAAGAAAAAATTAAGAAAAAGTATTTTCCCTTTAAACCTCCTCCATCAACTTGTAGAACAAATTCAATGTTGGACTTAAAGGATACCTTGCCACTTAAGTTAATGTGGATGTGTGTCGAATGGTGTCTTTATATATATATATTGTGTGTGCGTGCGCGTGTTTTTGCAAGATTTAAATGAGATGTCTAAAAAAACATGATGTGGTGGCAAAAAACTTGTGATTTACACATGTTTTGAGTTCGAGTAAGGACATCCATCTTTTGTAAAAACCTAAAACAGTCAAAGTTTTATTCGCTCATTTGGGTTCATAAAGTGCGTTTTCTGAGAAGTGGAGTTTTCTTATATCCAAAAAATAACAATTTAAAAGAGATGCAATAATCAAAGAATAATAATAATAATAATAATATGCACGGGGAGATTTGAAAATTAGAACTTGTCTAGCTAGCCATGAACCACACTAGCTTGTATGGAGACAATGGTAGAGTGATTTTTACTTGATTTAGTGACAATCATTTAGGCTAATAACTTTCAATGGCTGGTGGTTCATCATCAAGTATGGTGAGTGATATCTTGTGAGCTAGCCACTATACGGTGGACTTAGGGTGTATCTTCCCGAGCGCGGCGGCGTTGCTTTATTGGGTTGTGTGAACATCTTGTACTCAATTTCGAGACTACCATTACAAGCATGTTTGATAAAGTAAACTTCTTGGAAGATATGGAAAATTAATATTACGAGTGCTAGGGTTAAAAGAATGGTAGGTTGTACTCGATCCTTGGAAACTTTCATGACCCACTGGGTTTTTAAAATGGTTTTTTTTTAGCTTTATCTCATATTTTGTATCATGAACTTGGTGATTGGGAGTGTAAATATATCATATTTTATATATTTATATATATAAAAAAAGATAAAGTTGATTTATAGAGATATATAATTCTTCGCATGGAAAAGAAAAGAAAGAAAGAAAAAAGTATTGATAGCAACATGGGCACATCCAACTAAAGATATTTGCTAAAAGGTTTATTTCTCCCAAAGTGCCCCATCTATCTGGTTTATTATCAATGTAATCATCAAAAAAGAAAAAGAAAATCAAAATATTTTTGATTATAAAGAAAGTACCTTTTGGATGATCTTGATAACTAAATACAAAGATTTAATATTTTCAAACTCTATATCTAATGTCTATTGATTGTTGATGCGTTTTTCAAACAACAACGCTTCTCAATTGGATTTCTTACACTTTAGAATTAATTCCTTAAATTGGATTTCCATTTTAAAATCATTACAAATTTATGTTCAAAATAGTTATCTTATTGCATAAAATATTCCTTGTAACAAAAATTATTGTCCAATATGAGCTCCTAAAACTAAACCAACTTGCTTTGAAGATCTCCATTGAGGTCTTAATCTCCACCTACATTACGTACGCTCATCTTCTCCAGATGTCATTGATCATTATCTAATATACATGGAATAGTGTTTAAGATCACATTAATGATCTTGACATTGACAAACCACAACTTTTTGTCCTAGAATTGTGGTTAAATTCTCACCACAATTGGTGTTATACTTGTAAATTCAAATCTCTTGTGACCTAATAACATTATCACTCGAGAGATTTGTTAAGAAAACATGCTTGATACTAACTAAATCAAGTAGATGTTAACTGTCTCCAAGGGGCATGACGTGATGGCAAAGAGCTTGAGATCTGTACAACAGGTCTCGAGTTCGAGTCAGGACGTATACTTTTTGTAAGAGCCTGAGACAGCCGGGATTTTACTCACTCATCTGAGCACACAAAATACGCTTTCCGAAAATAGAGTTTTCTTGAATAAAAAAAGAAAGTAGATGTTTACTATTCAAGCTTTGAAAATCATGAGCTTGATGTCTGGAATCTATGCAATCAAGGCATGAAAAAATCCCACTAATCAAGATGAAACTATTATTAAAGTCACTTTAGAATTAGTTGGTGAACAATAACGCTTCTACTAATTAGCCATATCTTCGTATATACACTGTATATATACAATTGGTGGCATGAATACATAGCTTTCACTTAAATCTCCATCACGAAACACCATGTCTCATCCTACAAAATTTCCTTTTAGATTCTTTCATCACACCATGTGAGTGTTTGGCACTGCATTTCAAAAATATTTTAAAAAATAAATAGTGTTTTTATATTATTTTCATGTACTGATATCAAAAATTGTTTTTTAAAAAATAAAAAATAAAATCATTTTGATACATTTCTAAACTAAAAACACTTTTAAAAAACAACCACAACCATACTCTCAAACAGACATGTATGCCGTAAGTTCATCACCAACCCACTTAGAGCATGAGTCCAGCCATTCAGGCATTATAGGAGGTGAATATATGTACAATCTCCTGGCTACCAAGTTGGTTCTTGGTATCTACCATACTCTTTAAAGATTCATGCATCACTAAACACTCAATTTGCAGCAACATTTGACCAACAAATTAATGGACAGTGAGATCATTTAGCCCCAACGAAAGTTTAAGAAATTTATAGAAACGAAAAGGGATTCAGAATTGGAGTTTCAACAACAACCAACGAACAAAAGCAGTCCTCCACTAAGCAGGAGGAGGGAGCAAGTTGCTGTCGCGTGTGGGGATTGGGGCCGGGAGTCGCAAAAGTTAGAGCTGCCATATGATTGCCCAGATGAATATTAATATTGGAGCAATATGATTCTGTAATAAGAAAACAAGTGGACACAACACTACTTCTTCGACTCTGATAAGGGTTTAGCAACGCGTTTTAAAAGTATTTTTAAAAAAATATATAGTTTTCATTGTGTTTTTTACTTTAAATTCAAAAAAAATAGTATACTTAGATCATCTTGATGTACTGGTGTCAAAAATAATTTTAAAAAAATATTTTAAAAACAACCTCAACAACACTACCGACAACAGACCGAAGTGGTAGCGAGTGGTTGCTGAGAGATTAAAGTAAAAATAAAAATGAAGAAAGTCAAAAGGAAACTACTGTTAATGAGAGAAGAAATTGGATAAGGCAGAGCATATTATAGTGTACTGGGCACAGTGGTATGCAATATTGAGGAATTATGACTACAAGGACACCTAGAGAGAAGGAGAAAATTCTACGCCTTGGATCCAATATAATAATAACACTGCCGTTGGTTAGTCAATTGTGGCTACTTTAGAAATCCAATACTTCGAGTGTTGAAAGTGTTCATCCAGTAATTTAAAATTAATGGAATCCGACAGGAGTTTGTCGGAATTTGTTTCTTAGATGTCCGGTGAGTCACCGAGGGTTTCTTTTCTCTTACCATTATAACTTGTTTTCTTTTTAAATCATGTACTGCAATAACAATACATGTGTGTGTGTCCATGGCCTATCAACCCTACATGGAGCATGTTACAATCATATTTATGAACCAAGTAGACAAGTCCATGAAGAAACTTGAAATTGTTGTTTACTCTATTTTTCTAGCTAATTTTGAATTTTAATTATTGTTTCATTTAGTATTTAAGAATCTTAATGCTAAATGGTTTCTATTAATTAGATAGGTGTTAATTAGGGATTATATTTCTGTAAAGAATGTTAATTTAACTATATTATCTAGTTTATTTTGAGAAAAATATTATTATTATTATTATTACTAAGACTTTTAATTAAATACTAATTTCTCTAAAGCTTAAGTTCATAACCTTAGAGAACCCTAATTTTTAACCATATTATACACTCCATCAATTAGTATCAGAGCAAGTTGGCCTCTTTTGATGGATGGACAATCAATTATCCATGTCGAAGGTGTTGGTGGAGATGAATTTGATGGGGCCTGTAAGGCTTTAACATTCTAGACAAACCATTGTTGCAAACATTATGATTTTTTCATCAAGATAAAAATCCTGATATTCAGTGGAGATTTGGACATAAAAAAATTTCTTTATTGAGTTGTTGAATGTGCTAGGGTTAGGGAGTACTCGATCGGGTTTTTTAGAAGAGAAGACGGTGAAACTGGTCACAGATAACCTAAAAGATGGAGTTTTTTTCCTAGTGGAAACATTCGACAAATAAAATGAATAACTCTTGTATCAAGCCTCTAATTGTCAAATGATTTAAATGTGGAGAACCATGGTATCATTTTAGTGCTTGTAAGGGAAATAAATCAATATGATCAAAAAATATTAGTCATATTCTAAAATAGTTAGTGAGGTTCATAGTTTTTATGGGTTAGCTATTTTATATCTGTGATTCATCATAAATTTCAGTAGATTATATACATAATTATATATGAGAGCATTATTTGATTGGTTAGGAGCAGGGTTGTCAATATCGTTCCATTCCGGTCGGAATGGCCGAAACATTCCGTGTCGTTAAAAAAATTGAGATAAAACAGTGTCGTTTTCGTTTCGGTTTTAATTCCAATCCATTCTGGAAATATCGGCTAAATACTGGCCGGAACATCTCGGTATCGTTCCGGGTGTGCCGTTTCAGCCTTAAAATCCTTCTTATTTTGATTAACTTGTGGTTATGTTTCTAATTTTGAGATTATATTTGTTTGACTTTGTGTTTTTATTGTATAATTTAAAGTTAATTTATCTTGAATTTTAATTATGCTAGTTAATTAATATTTTAATTTTTTTCATATATATATATATATATACATATACAGTACAACTTCAAAACAGCACGTTGAAATATTTTGAAACTGAAATGTTCCGTACCAATAGAAAGACTGAAATGGCGACCGGAACGGTATTGACAACCTTGGTTAGGAGTTTGTATTATATTTTGACTATGAGATACTTAAATTTATACATGATCATAAGAGAATAAATAATGATATGCATGCAAGATGAGGTCGCTTACCTATAACAGTTTTCTATTGCAAATTGTATACAAGGTTAGAGTACAAAATAGAGTTGTTGATGCTTCGAGTAGAAAACTAGTCTTGCTGTTTACTTTAAGAGGAGTGATTATTGGATTCGACTATTTCAAATAGTTGTTTAAACATGAAGGGGTTTTAACGAGATCAAGTGTTAAAATATGCTCGTTGGTGACTTTTATATTTAAGATTTCTGATTAAAGGTAATCAACTTTGCATTCTTTGATCTTCATTGCAGGAGAAAGTGATTTGGGACTTGCATGAATGGAGTTTTTTTGGTCATTTCGAGTGGCAACAAATTATTTATGCAATTATTGACAAAATTTGTTGGTCTCTCTTGAAACAAGATATTGACAAAAAACACAGAAAGATTTAGTTTCAATACGGTGAGCATCATTCACTCTCTTTTCATGTCTCCTCCATGATCATCACAGAAAGATTTAGTTTCAATATATGCATATTAGCCTTGGAAAATAAAACAAAACAAATTCCCCACGAAGCCTGGAAGAGGGTCTTTCTTCCTCTCTCTCTATGTTTTTTATGGCCCGGGAGCTTCAATGACATTCAGAAGTCAATTTCCAAGACATAACAGCCCACTAACGAAAGGATATCTGGTTGGGTTAAGAACTCAAAGGGTCCATGGCTTCCTCTGGAAATGAAATTCCACCCAAAATCCATTGCTTGCCCCGCGTACATATTTGTTGAGCAAAAATTTTAAATTATATTGTGATTAGTTAAAACTATTATGAGATAATTTTGTGAACGAAAAACAAACTATTTAAACTTCAGTTAATCTTTTAAATCTATATATAAAACCTGCACAATAAGTTTGGGGGAAAAAAATCAGCTAAATAAAAAGGTCTTTGATAAACTTTTCAAAACCATCATGGTTTTAAAAACTCAGAAACACAATTTTGAGAAGGCTGAAATTTTAGATGCAAATCCCCTACGCTCATCAGGGCCTAAAACAAAACCATCGCATCTCCTAGATAAAATCGACCCTAGATAATCTTCTAGCACGTGTTCTTTTTTGCCTTCGTTTCGAAATTTTTAGAATTCTGGCCGATTCAGTCGTCGGGGTTTTCAGGTACCTCATTGAAAAAGTTGCTGATAGTAGGTAGGATATCATAACTAACGGACAGTGATGCATCGACCAGAATGATCCAATGGTGAATTGAGGGGGCAGCAATTGCCATGGCAATGTTCATGGATCTGTCATAATCTATCAAGGCATCTATTTCAACAAACTAAATCTATTCTACTGTCACTTCCCAGACAGCACAGATAGATACCATCTAAAACCATAGGAGGAGAAAACTAATCCTACAAGCAACCATTAACTAGACTAACAAGCTTAAGCCGATTACCTGGGGATCACGTCAAAGACGGTAAATAAATACCAGAGTCGTGGCTTACTGTGTGGAGGTGGTGGCGATGTCAAAGAGAGCTAGGCAAGGCAATCAAGGTCCATGTGTTGGGGACAAGAAACAACTCTGCTTCCAACAAGCAGCGATTCAAGCGCGATCTTCAACTTCAAACTCTTTGCCGCTTTTTCCCACTCTTGACATCGCTCCCTCCTCTGGACGAGCCTCCCTGTTTTCACCTTTGCACTTTGCTGCACGGTCTCTGAATCTGTCGAGGTCTCTTCGTCGTCGATTTCTTTCACCTTGGATGAGCCAAACTTCAACTTTCCAGCACCATTTACATCAGATTTGCCACCACTTTTTGAGGCTTTACCCTTGGCACTGGAGGAGGAAACCTTTGAGGTATCATGCTTGGACTTGCCAGTCCTTGGGGTTTCTTGCTTGGACCTGGAAATCTTGGGAGTGCTTGGGCCATCCTCCTTGGACTTGCTAGTCTTGGATGTCACAGGGTTGTCATTTTTTGATTTGCTGGCAGTTTTCGAAGCGGCGTCAGATTTACTTCCACTTTTAGGGGTATGATCCTTGGTTTTGCCGCGATCATCTGATTTCTTAACTCTCAGTTCATCTACAGATTTCCCACCAGTTTTACCAGATTCCCTAGACTTTCCTCCTGATTTTGCAGCTGCACTTTTGGATTTGCTGGAGGATGCTCCGCTTCCTCTATTGATTAAACATTTATTAGAAATCCAGCAAATGAAACTGGCAAAGCTTCAGAAGAGTCATAACAAACCTTTTTGGGGAAGCATCCACCTTTCCCTGCTTAGATGACTTGTCGGAACTTGTTTTCATTCTCTTCTTCAGGGGCCTGTTTAAAATCATAAAAAATGAAACCGTATCAGGGGATATATTTCAGATCACGCAAGCCACTGAGCTGAGGCCTGCCTGCATTTGAAGCAGCACAGTCTCCATATTTCATATCATTTAAGGGGGTTACTCAGATGACAAGGGGGAACAATCAGAAGCTTAAAAACGTAATGTAATTGTCAACTGAGAAGCCAAAATACAACAATAAAGAACACATACATTTCAGACGAGGTTTCAGGACTTGGGTGATCAGTTGCTTCTTCCTGTCAATGAAATGTGTTAGCACAAAATGTCAAGATCTTGAAAATATAGTAGGAAGCAAGCCAGTAGCCACCCACCTCTTCTGACTCAGAGTCATCACCAACAAACTCAAACCTTTGCCTTTTGAGGATTAAAAGTTCTTCATCGCCATCGGTATATACAACCTACAAAAGTAAAAAAGACATTTAACTCAGACAGACAGACCTATCTTTTCTTTTTCAATTAGTCAAAAACGCTGAGACCTGTAAAGTATTCATGTGCTCACATGCAGAAGGTTATAAAAGAAAAATAATCCTTCCAGAAAAAAGACAGACCCAAAAAAAAAAAGCAAGAACCCAAATTCCAAACCCATGTTAACTTGTATAGACAATCAAGACCAGGCATCCTTGATAAAGGTCACATACCTTATGCTTCTTCTTAATCGGGTCAAAAGAGTCAATTGTACCCTCGTAAAATCTGCAAAATCACACAAGGAACATGAGAAAATAGCACTATGCATTTGAACCCACAACCATAGTGAAAGTGCACTGTACTTAGGGCTAAATATGATAATTAAAATTTTATTCAACAATAAGGAGAGGCCCGTGAATGAGGTGGTTGAGCCAAAGGGATGCCCATGATTGAAGAAAATTGCTTGGCACAAGAAATAACATTGGGTAGTCTGAACTTCAATTCAAATGCATTAAGATAATTTCTATAATGTCAAGAAATAACAGACAAGTTGGAAATAACAATCGTATCACAATTTTGAAAGAATGGCTCTTAAGTATCACATACCCACATATACACAAGTATCAGTTCAATTATAGTACAAACGTCAGCCTTGAGCAATAGCTAATGAAAACAACTAAAAAAACAAGGAGGTGAGAACTCACTGGCGATCTTTTGGCCACCATACTTTAACCTTTGAACCAACCACATTTTCATCAAATTCTTTAATATCAGATCCCTGCCACAATAATCACTTAATTAGGAAATAATCATAAAGAACAAGTCTCCAAGCCAAAGTAGTGTACACAGATAATTTAAATTCATCTGCTAAAGAACCCAACAAAGAAACATGTGTTATAAAGCTGATATATGTATTTATTCAACCATACATTGTAATTCTAGAAAGCAGACTGTTAAAGATAGGGGACAAGACGCAACATGGTGTGTGATTTAACATGTAAAATAACCAATTGGACGTGTCGTGAAATTTAACCAAAAAATTCCAATGTTTCCATTTGACAATTGGAGACTATAGAATTGTAAATTTGGTAAAACAAAAACATTTTAAATGAGCATCACATCAGTACTGTCTATCTATGGTTCAGAAAGTAAAACACTCATACCTGATAAGCTACAAACTGAAATACCAAATAAGAATAAATTGTTGCAGATATGTATGAGTGTATGTATAAAGAACACATACTTTTTCATCACCACGCTTCCTCTTGGTACTGGTCACAGGGGTCTCCTCTGAGTGATGTTCCTCTTTTGCTGATTTTGCAGCTGACTTGGTTGAAGGGGTCTTTTCCTAAATAAATCATGATAACAACAACAAAACTTATTAATTATTGGACTTGGCAAATAAACAGTAAAACCACAAGTAATGGCAAAGAAAGCAAGTACTTTGTCATCATCTTTAGTTGAACTTTTGGTTGCATGCTTCTCTGAAGCTGCTTTACCACGACTCTGACGCTTCTTATCCTCAGATTGCTTTAAAGACAAGACATCATTGCTGCCACTTTCATCCACTTTTTTAGATGACTGCTTCAGCGGCTTTGCCTCTGATTCACCAGTGGTATTGCTTGCCTTCTTGGATGCATCCACCTTTTTAGATGACTGCTTTGGCAGTTTCGCCTCTGGCTCAACAGTGGTGTCACTTTCCCTCTTGGATGTGTCCACCTTTTTAGATGACTGCTTTGGCAGTTTCGCCTCTGGTTCAACAGTGGTGTCACTTTCCCTCTTGGATGTCTCCAACTTTTTAGATGACTGCTTTGGCGGTTTCGCCTCTGGTTCACCAGTGGTGTCACTTTCCCTCTTGGATGTGTCCACCTTTTTAGATGACTGCTTCGGTAGTTTTGCCTCTGGTTCACTAGCAGTGTCACTTTCCTTCTTGGATGTGCACACCTCTTTTGATGATTGCTTCAGTGATTTTGCCTCTGGTTCACTAGTGGTGTCGCTTTCCTTCTTGGATGCATCTGTCATCATCGGTGTCTTATCATCACTGGAAGTCCCAGCAAATGCCTTCTTTCCAGAGTGTTTATGTGATTTTACTTCTGAATCACCTGTTCCATCAGATACCTTTTTCGGAACATCATCAGAAGATGGTGCACAATGTTTGTTCAAGCTCTCCTTTTTCTTTGGCCGTCCACCATTTTTGGAAACACTTTCAACAGGAGGGCTTTCACCAACAGATGGGGAAGCGACAGGTACAGACTCACCCTCTGATGCCTTTGGTGAGGAAGGCTGACTGACAGTTTGTTTTAAATTCTCAGAAGATATTGCTTCTTCAACAGAATGATCTTTATGAGAACTGGGAATATCCTCATCGGGAATTTTATCACCTGGCAATTCCACAGCTTCCTTCTCAGAGACAGCAGGACAACTCTCTGAAGGCTCCACCAATTTTGCTGGAGACTTCTCAGCACTCTTCTTGCTTGCCTGCTCTGCCTCGCTTTCTGTGTTTGCTACCTTTTCAGAATCTGAAATGACAGGTTCAGCATTACTTGGCATATCAATGCTTTTCAACTGATCAGTATGATTATCCTCTTGCTTCTTCAAGGAATGTGAATCTGCCAAGGAGTCATCTTCCCTGGACTGAGTGACACCATTGCTCACAGCTGACTTAGGAGATTTGTCATTTGCAGGATCAGCTTGTTTAGGAGCTGTCACTTCTATTGTTTCCTCTTCATCAACCTGGAGAAAATACAAAATTCAAAAAATAAATACAAATTCAAAAAAACAAAATTTAGAAGGGAAGGTGTCGTGCCTGCAGCAGCAGCAGCAGCTGACAATGTCCCTAGCTGGATTGCCCTCTTCAGCCTGCAACAAGTCAAGGGCATGTTGTGAGAAATCAAATTCAGACCATAAGAAGAAAAATTGCACCAGTAAAACAACTGCAAGCTTCAACCAAATACCACTTAGTCACCAGTTTCGATTAGATTCGATGCACAATAAACTATTGACAAAAAAAATCAGAATAAAAAACCAAAAAAACTTCTAAATCAAATTTTTTATAAGAGCCAACATACACAAAGTCACACATGAGCCAGTTGCTTGAAGCAATCAGGATGGAACCAATCTAGTAGAGATCATGATTTTTCAGCAATTGGAATCTTAAATACATGGCAATACCCCGAACAGAAAATTTAAGCCAGGCACTTATCAAAAGACTTCTCATTGACACTAATAGTAGGGGTTTGACTTATCTGGTGCAACAACTAATATTGGGATATCTAATATACCCAATAAATGACGTGTCAATTCAGTCAATTCAAATTCAGTAACAAGGAATGAAGGAGCAAAAAACAGTTGAGAATCTTCATTAAATCATATATAGAAAATAAACTGCAATGCCACTAGGTATATAAAAAACAGCTTAATGATGGCAGCACAAGATACACCATTAAATGAGTGGTTATATCAGCGCACTAACTAGAATGTTATCTTTAATAGCACAACAAGCTTACCTTATTTTCATCACCAGCATGAACATCTTCCTGCTCAATGGTACCAGAGACTTCTTGGCACATTGAACCAACGATGTCACTATAGTCATCTAAAGATACACCCAAAGATTTCACAGCCTGTATCAAGTAAGGTTTAACCTTCATAGCACAGGTTTCCAGTACTTTCTCTCCCAACTTTTGGGCAACAGGTAGGGCTTCCTGCTAAACAGTAAGAGCAGTTAGATCATTCACGGAAACAGATGGAAATAAATGGAGTGCTTGTGCCATGAACTGATAGAGATAGTTCACCTCATCACCCTTTTTCACACTAGCCAAAAGGGGTGACAGTAATTCCACAGAGATATCTTCACTTTCTTCTAAGACAAGGGACATGATGGTCTCCATTGATGAAAGGACATTTTCTGAATGATAATCCCTGAAAATAAGAATAAACCATCAGTAGAAACGAATTACAGACTAAACAGTCACCATTCAACAGAATCATTTCCCAATTCATATAACCTTACACAGCACACCAGCAATGTTCTTTTGGAACTACATGCATAAAATAAAGGTATCAGATCAATTAAGAAGCATGAGATGATAATATTGTCAATACACAGATTTAAGCCCCGTATACATTCCATAGTGTAGTCATGGACCATGTTGTGTTGGAAATTCATCACAAAATATAACATTAAGCATTACCATCTGTTGACATTTTGCAGATTTAAATAAATCAAACAATTAACTCATGCCCCCCACATTACCTACATTACAACAGCAAGACCAAAAGTAATCCTTATATCAGCGCCAAATGCATTCCAATGTGATCTCTAAAAATGCTAAATCACCCAAAGCCTCAAGGGCCAGCCAGCTACGATCATGCATATGAGACACAGAAGGCAATCAAACAAAAAGGGAAAAGCGTATTTGTGCATAATATTTCTTGCAAAAAGCATATAATCTTCAGGGTAATTTTCAAAGCACGTAGCTAAAGGAAGCAACTGAAATTCAACAAGACAAGGAAGCCAGCGAAATCAAAAAGCCCACCATACATAGCCTTTCCAATGAAGATATTCTTCCATACCTTACAGCCTTAAAGAAGTGCTGAAACATCTCAATTATCAGTGCATCACATTCAAGATCCAGCATCACCACACATGACCTAACCTTCGCAACAGTTTCAAGAATTGAGGCCCTCTTAACATAAGATCGACTTGATTTGTCATCTAGATTTTCAAATGATGATACAATGAGCTGAAATACTTCCTGCTTGCCCATGAAATTGAAGAAGACGAAAAAAACAGAAAGTATGATGTCAAGATGAGGTAAAAATGCAATACAAGCTCTAAAGCCATTAAGAATTATAAGATGTCAAAAACTGCGGACCTTCATCTGATCATCATCATAAGGTGCATCTGGTGCAGTTATTCTTGTTATCTCACTAATGCATGAGGCAACAGCAACCTTCACATCAATGTTTGAATGCCTAAAGAGTTGATCTGTGACCAGAGCATTCTGCGAAGGAGAGATTGCATTTTGCATTGATTTTACAGGCGACTGCTCCACCTTTGACAAACAATTCTCAACTTGCTACAATTACACAACAGGAAAGAAGAATGATATGAACAAAAGAATAACTTAAATTTGTTTAAATCTCACAATAAAATTACAGGTAGGAAATTAAGATTTTAATTGCCGACATATCAAAGAAAAATCAAGAGGAATATAATGCCTCTATTTAATTCATCAAATTACAGAAAGGTCAAATAATCTCAAACTGTTTCCTCCTGCTCCACCCCACAAACATAATGACACTTGGACAACATGCATTGGCTTGTATTGCAAGCAATACCCAATTATAAATGAAAAACCAAAAGTACAACAGACATGAAGACATGTATATAAATGCATGTCCATGATAAATATTGCTGGTTTTCTACCTGCTTCTTACCAGAGTGAATAGAGAAGAAAAAAAAATTTGTTCGAAAGCAGAAAAAACACAGAAAACATTCTGCATTTTGAACAAAACTTTTGTGAACTGCTGTTTGTAAGGTGTGAATGCCCAAAATTAGGATCATGAGATTCATAACAGTGCGGTGTCGGGTCTTGATGGTGGCCATGGAGAAAGTACACTTAATTAAATAACTATGATGATAGAAAGAAATAATTTTACTGAAGAAGAAACTAGTTATAGGATACTGCCCATAGAGTAACCTTAGCCATATGAAAGAAATTCACCACGACTTTATAAAGCATCACAAAGTTACAACATCAAAAGAGTTGACGAGTGTCGCCATATTAACTAACAATGAGAGACAAGAAAAGGCAAGTTATAACATCCCTCCTCTTGTTTTCTACAGAAAAAGGCAAGCATTATCAGAAAATATTTATGTGGATTGACTTTTATGCTTATTTGGAAGGATAAGGTCATCCACGTGCCCAAAACAACTTTATATCACTGTTCACAGTTTCACACGTCATCAGGGAGCTAAAAATGCAATGCAGTCAGCAACAAAAGCATGCAGATGGCCTCACCTGAATTAGAAAACCAGCAATAGTCAACTACTACAATCTCCACTTGTGGAAGGAGATAATAGATAGAAATCCAACTTGATCCCACAATTTATTCTCTAACAAAACTTTCCATCAAACCAAATGGGCGATATGGTTTTATGTCTTTAGGTGTTCTCTTCTCAATTTCTGCCTCAATTGGCTTGATTAACATTAAATGAAATCATTGATATCTTCCAACACAGTGGATATCTAATAACTTCGATTTTCTCATAGTAAAATTGTCATGTCATTAACTATTTACAGTAGCACAGCTACAATTTCTATTTTGCACGACAACAAAAAATCATAAGTACAAAATTTATTACCCCTCCAACAAATCTCCTAACCTTTACACTAATATTTCCTTGCTATAAATGCAATATCCAAAGTAATCCCAAATTAAAAACTCAAAATCTAGTGCACACGCGCGCATACCTAAAAACAGACAAACTACCATATAACCTAATTAGACAATTTCAACGGTCTCGCAAACTCAAACACCAAGATAGAAATTATTCATAATAGAAACCCAAGTTATCACCCCAACAACAAGCCATAAAACCCGCGCAAGGACACGCTTCAAAATTATGCGGGAACACACCCACAAGACACATGTTATACCATGTGTCAAGTGTGACATAAGAACCTATAAAATGAAAGCCTTTCTTGAACTTTCAAACCCAAACAACCCACTCTCAAAACCTTTTTCAAATCAATCAACGCAAACTCCCCACCCCATCAAAAACTGACCAAACTCTCACTAAATTCACTCAATTCCTCTATCTAACTTCCACAAATTTCCATCAAAACACACAAACACAAAAGCACACCATCCATCGATACATGCAATTATACAAAAAAAACAACTCCATCAACAATTCAAAAACCTACATGAATATAAAAAACATCATTGAAGACACAGAATCTTTAACCATCAACAGCACGTTATAAAAATTCCATCCATACATGCAATTATACAAAAACAACTCCATCACTAACACTTCAAAAACCTAACACAAATATAAAAAAACATCATTAAAGAAACAGAATCTTCAAACATCAACAACACGTTTACAAAAATCGTAAGCCAATTCATGCATTAGTTTACATAAGTCAACAACAATCCACCAAAAAAATACAAAAAAAAATTAACTAGGGCTTACATCAAGAAGAGTGAGCAAGTCATCAAGAGAAGAAGGAGGGTTAAGAAGCTTGGTTCCAGCTTCCAGTAACTGTTGTTCAAGCTCTTTATCACTATTTGACGACGCCATTAGTACTAATCTCTTTCTCTAATAAATAAACACTTAAAATTCAATTCTATTTAATTAAATACAAGCAGATCTTTCAAAATCTACCGCTCTAATTACTCCAATCTCACAGCATTTAAACCCTTGAGACACCCAAACTATTCAAAAATCAGGTTTCGATTCTCTGATTTTGAAGCTCTTTGTGATTTTACTCTAGAATTAGGGTTTTTTTGAGGGGAGAGGGGGGGGAACGTTAGTGGATTTTATTTTTATTTTTTTTATTATTTTGGAGAGAGAGAGAGGGTGTCTTTAAAAGGACAAGAATCCACCCGTCCGTCCGCTGCTTTGCTTTTTCTCGGATTTTTTGTGTGCTCGTGAATTTTAATTTATTTTTTCCTTTCAAATCCGTTCTCATAAGTAGGGGCCACTATTATTATGGTTTTGATTTATTAAAATATTTATTTCTTTTTTTCCATGCAAAATTAAAAAACTTTTTGGTAATCTCATTTTTATTATCAAAATTAATTCAAGTAAACAAGAGAAAGTATTGATACATGGGTTATAATAATTTGAAAAACAAATCGAGTTCAAGGTGTTAGCTTCAATTCATCGATTATTATAGAGAGTATGCTATGTATATTTTATTTATATTTTAATCAATAATAACATAAGATTTAAATATCAAATTTAATTTTAAAAAAAAATACATTTTTATGTTTGGAATTGAAATGATTGATAAAAAAATAGATTATGTTCATTAAAGACGAACATAATATACAAGTTATCATGCAACATTTACGTCGATAATTTATTTTATAGTAATACACGTGTTATCAATCTATATTTATAGATCTGAATACCGATATATAACTGTTTGAATATTTACTTTAAAAGTTATAAATGATCTTAATAATAATATAATCAGATTACTCTAGCTCGGTGATTCAATATTAACTAACCATGTGTTTAATATGAACGTGAAAGCAATAATATAATTGAACTATTCTAGCTCGGTGATTTGACATTAACTAACCACGCGCTTAACATAAACGTGAAAGCAATCGCTTGAATCTCAAGAAAATATTGCTTTCATATTATTTTTTATAGTAAAAAAAAATGAAAATTGAATGAGTTTTTCTTATTTATTTTTTATTTTTCATGAATTGAATTATTATTTCTACAAGTGGTTAGCAAAACTAGACATCAACAATTTAGATTTTTATCCACACAATAGTTGGATTACGATGATAGGAATACAAAACGTTTCCAGCAATAATTTAGAAGATTATCCTTTTATGGAATTAAAAAAAATGAAGATGGTAACATAATCTAGCCCAAAATCCCATGTTCATGTGTGATTTGGAAAATAGATTACTTCACTTTTTTGGCAATTCTATTTACATAAATGCTCTCCAGCATATTCTTTTTCTTTTTTTTTCTAATTTTGTTTAATGACACCTGGCAAATTATAGAAACCTTTCCGGGCCTACATGCCAACGTGTCATGATTTTCATTTGTGGCAATAAAATTAAGGATTTGCTTCAAATATTTTGTGGCGTATCCATTTAGAGCAAGAAGGAATTATTAGTCTTAATTTATTTGGAAAGGTAGTAATTTTTTGGGAGAATAAAATCTTGCAAAAATATGTGGGGTGTAATTAGTGACTGTTTGGGATTTTACTCGGTTGAAATTATTTTTTATTTAAAAATATATTAAAATGATGTTTTATAGTTTTATTTGGAAAATAATTTAAAAACACTAACAAAATTATTTTAAAATAAAAAATTCTGATTTTTTTTCAATGGAGGAAAAGGGGAGTCAATGGAGGAAAAAGACATAAATATATTTGGTAGAAAAGACAAATATATATATATATATATATATATATGTATATATCTTTTTATCTCTATTATCTTTGTCATTTAAGTCATAATATAGTAACTAAATTAAATAATTGTTTTCGCTACTCTACAGGTCGAATAAATTTTCTATTGAACTTTAAAAAACATTGAGTTGTTGCTAGCATGTTTTCTAGCAAGATAAAAAAAATAAAAACTATATTGGGATTGACTCGATGTAATCTAATCGATTTTATAAATTCAAAGACAACCTGAAATAACGGAGAAATATCATTTAATTAAAAAAACCAAGATTATTGTTTCGGTTGATACTTTATTTTTAAAATATTTTTATTGAATTTAGTGTTTTGGGTTATTTTGGGGTTGGATGAGTGTTTGAATTAAACTTTATTTGTATACTTTATACAATCATGTTTATGAAGTTGATAAAACTATATTACTTCCATCGATCAGCTATATATATTCAGATAAAAGTTAACAATGCTAATGACTCTCATAGTTCGAAAGGTGGGCGCACCATTGGAGCACGCAACAATTCATAATCTGCAACCATGAGTCTCATTTTGTAAATTACAAAACACACGCACACAAGTAAAAAGATAGATAGGGCAGCTACTTAATTAAAAGTTGGTCGCTAATATCTATAAAATGAGCCTCGCTTTATTTCAGCTTTATGTTAGACCCTCAAATGAAAAATGCTTTATTTTTTCAATTGAAACAAAATATTTCAGTTTTGGAATGTTTTGTCTCATCACTTCGAAGTTATACTGTTTATATATATATTAGTTCAAATCCAAAAATAAAATTATTTAGAATTGTACAATTTAATTTAAAAAAAAACACAATAAAATGACTTTTCTAAACAAAATTATAAACATGTATAATATTACAAGAATATCATCATCAATCTCACAAGATCATCACAGTCTCTGATTGCTCAAATTTTTAATATAATATATATAAATATATCAAGAGACTTCTCGTAAAATTTAATCTCAATTTAACGAGTCGGGATTAAGAGATATGATTGATATTGTAAAATTATTCATTATTTTTTAAAAAAACATTATTTGCCCCAAAACAACATTGGTGAAATGTTTTCGACGCGTTTCAACTGAAAATTTGACCCAAAAATCTGGAATGGACCGAAATTTAACCCAAGATAAAAACAACATCGTTTTGTTTCTTTTTTTTTAACTAGTACAAAACATAAATAGATTGACATCTCTGCTTTGAGCTTGAAATTTGCACAGACTCACATTACCTTGTGCTTGATTTTTATCAAATAGAATAAGGATGAGCTTCGAACTCGTGACCCCTAGATCAATAAAATTTTGATACTATATTAAAGAACTATATCACTTGAAAACTTCAGTTGTTAAATAAACTCTAAAATATAATTTATATTATTCTCTAACGAGCCATCCGACGAGACAAGAAACCATCCACAAGCTATATGCTTTACAAGCCAAAAGCAAAGTGCTACAAAACACTCAGGTCACTGCTAGACTCACCGCTCTTCTTTTATACAAACAAGTATGCGAAGCTTGAAAGCACCGTATGACTCGGTGATTGTACTGATGAACTGAAAGATAGCAGTTCACGTGACTTATTGTACGTAGAGGTAAGTTTGATTATTATACTGACATTTTACAAGCCGGATCAACCCATTGCGTAAGAAGGGGTAGGTAAGTTGATTACTGTGCTCTTGATCTTCGTCATCATATTAATACTATTGGTGATTCCCTGGGAACCAATCCCACTTTCCTTCAAACCCTGCACAATGCAAGCAGAAATTGAGCCGCCGGCAACTGGTTTGGGATAGCAACACCATGAATACATGATGTGGTTAGCTATTCTGCAATTATGGTGAAATACAGTCCAAAAGAGATGATATTAAACAAGTTTCAACGACAATTAATTTGGGAATCATGTTTTAGCTCCATAAAAACAAACAAGCCATTTCGATATGGTTGATCGGCGCTGGCCGGTGTGTATCGAGAAACTCAGAATGGTATTAAAAGTAATGTGAATAGACTATACTATGAAAGAGTCATGACGAAATCAATCAGCAAATCCTGAAAATGGGATGGGAAATTCACCTGGAATGGGAAATGATCAGGTCCACGAGCTGGTGCGGAATTGATCTGCACTGTTCCTGTCTCCATAGCATCACTAATTAAAATTGCTTTGTTTATATCTCTTGTAAAGATGCTTCCCTGCAATTGAGCACGAGTTCAGAATCTTTAAGTATAAAAATTATTTATTACTGGTGCAAAAAAAGAAAAACTGAGTACTTGGCAAGAATAAAATGATATTTCTTTGATATACCAAAGAGAACTTGCATGGATCGATGCGCAAAGGAGGCAATATTATACCTGAAGGCCAAAATTGCTAGCATTGCTGTGGTGGATAGCTTCTTCAATAGAGTTTATTCTGATAACAGGTAAAACCGGGCCAAAAGGCTCTTCCCAGGCTATCCTCATATCAGGCTGGACGTTATCTAACAACAATGGCCATATTAGGTTTCCCTCCCGCTTATACTCTTGACAGAATGTTGCCCCTTTCTGCTTGGCATCCATGACCAGTCCTTCAATGAAGTTTGCAGAAGACTCTGTAACAACTGGTGTAATATCACAGTCATCCTCAGGTGGCCCAACGGTCAGTTTTTCTATTTTAGCTTTGACCTTTTCAACAAGAGTGTCAGCTACCGATTCCATGATGAGGACAACCTTCACAGCTGTGCACCTCTGACCACTGCATAGACAATAATAAATGATACCAGGCTAGTTTGTAGCTGCAAATTGGGACAAGCAAGGCCAAAAACAATATTCGAAAGTCGATGTTTCTGTGGCTCAAGAATTCATTTTCAGTTGGAGCACTTTATATGGAGACTGTAATTAGGAGTCTTCGAATTGCTGCCTCTGTAGAAACTAACACTCATAAATTAACATGGATGAATCGCAGCGTGAAGGGATGAAAATGTAACTCTTGTAAGAACATTTACAGATCAAGAGGGTAGTTGACTACTTAAGAAATCTTCTAACCTGTACGAGAAGCCTCCTTTAACGATATTAGCTGCTGCTAAATCCAAATCAGCATCTTCTAGAATGATACAAGCATCTTTACCACCTAACTCCATTTGAAGCGGGACCATTCCCAGCCTTCTTTGAGATTGCTATTCCAGTGTCTCCACCTGTAAAACTGAACAAGAACACTCATCAAGTGGGAGAAGTTTCTCTTAGCTAGAAAAACCGCAGCAGTTTGAAAATTAGAAATGCTTATTTTATTGTGTTCACATTGTGCACCTTAACATTATGATCATGCAGCATGCCATAAGTCAAAATGAAATAAACTGAGCAATCAGGTTGGATGGGAAGCGGAGAAATTTCATGGAGAAGAAAGAATTTCAAAATATCAAAAAATGATACCTTATACAGTTAACACCAGGATGCATTGTGAGGAAGTCACCAATCTCTGAACCCTTCCCAGTAACACAGCCAATGAGACCTTTGGGAAAACCAGCCAAGTGAAAGCAATGGACCATGTGTAGTGCAGCAACAGCACCCTGCAAGGAATTAAAGCTGTGACATAATTTTGACCAGCAAAAGCTGTTATTTGAGCATTCAGAAAAGTCCATTCAACTAAATTACATAGCATTAAAATCACAGTATGTTTACATGATATATGCAACGAGAGTTGAGTAGTTTGAAACCACAGGTTTCAAACCCATACCTGGGTTGGGGGCTTGAGCACGAGGGAGTTACCAGCAATTAGTGCAGGGGCAATTTTCGAAACAGCAAGATTGACAGGGTAGTTAAAAGGTGGGATAGCCAAGACAACACCGAGCGGAATCTGCATGGAGAGGTGTCAATTTAAATAAAAAAAACTAAGGTAAAGTAGAATGAACAAGAAACTATAAGCATCACATATTTACTTAGTCTAAGAAGAAATAAAAAAGGAAGACCTTCAACGCAGCATTTCCATTTTTCCTAGAAAAATAAAACATTCCTATACTGGTTTCACATATTTCTTACTTTAAATTTATGTAGGAAGTGAAAATTATACATCAATAAAACCAAATTGTCAGTCGAATAACATATGCGACAGGGTTGTTCACCCTCACATGTTTGTTCTTTAATTTTTCCTGGATTTGCCTTGTTCTCATGAAAAAAACAATCATGTCTGGTTTTGCCAGGGATCCAGGAAGAACAATTCTAAAGCAGGGAAATTTGATCTTGAAAATAACATAAATACCATCATGGCAAAATCCCTCATAAACAATAGAGGGGACCATTCTTCAAACATTTGTGATGGGAGGAGGCATGAGAGCCTGCCCTGTAGGGCAACTTGTGAATGATAAAAGAACAAGGTTGTTCATTAGTGACCTTCATTTTTAAGAAATAAATAATTTAGTCCTACTATTTAGTATTTCATAAGCAAAAAATACAGGAGATCTTCCCTGGCATTTTCCCCTATATTCTATGGATATGCCCTACACGTTCTCTATTTTAATATTCTCTTGGGAGAATGTGAGAGACATTGACTTTCATTTGATGGCAATGACAATTCAGTGAACTGCCTCAATCAGTGGGCACGATGCAGGACCACTTGGCCACCAAATTTATATGCAAGCATAAATATGATTAAATAATCAAATTCTTACCATGTGCTAAAACCAGAATCCAGATTGCTACCCACAAGAACAAGAAAAGAAGAAAACAGGAGTGAGGTTAGTAAATTGTTACCTTTGAAGTGAGGCAGTATCTGGTCCTTTCATTCCCAGGAAAGCTATCAGACACCAGAAATTTCCCTTCTCCGAGAATCCTAACCCCTTCTTCAGCACAATATGACACCAAATCCCCTGACCTCACCACCTATATCAAAAAAACCCACATAAATCACATCCCAGAAACTCATTGATGACAAAACACGCACCTTCATCACATTTAATTAGATTTGGAAAAACAATTATGGGTCCACATTTGCACAAGTACTGTTATGGACAATAAGATTGCTTCTAAAAATCACTAAACAGACATTAAGCTTTGCATTTAAACAAGAAAGGAAATCCCATTACTACAGGCAACATATTTTAACAAGTTTCTGTGCTTCATACTTCAGTGATTGAATCTTTAGCCGGTTTCGCAATCTCTTTGACAAGACATTCAGCAATTGGTGCTCGGTGCTCTTTCAATATTGCAGCTGCTTTGTGAAGCAATTCTGCTCTTTTCCACAGTGGAGTCTTGGCCCATGATTTTTGAGCTGTTTTAGCTGATTCTATGATCTTATTCACCTCTTCTTGAGTACAAGCTGCTCCAATAATAATTCAACAACAAAATCAGAAAATACTCCACATGATCGATAGTAATCAGTAAAGCTTGGACTATAATTCAAACACGATACCGGTTCTCATTTTCATGATCAAGTATTAGTAGTGAGGAAATTGAGGCAAACAGAAGAACAGAAGAAGGTAAATGGTTGATGAAATACAAATTTACCTTGTACCTTGTACTGAGTCTTTCTGGTGGTAGGGTTGATGATGGACACAAATTTTCCTGACGAAGACCTTTTCCACTCACCATCTGAGTAGAACTTAAAAACAGCAGCATCCTCATCAACTAGCTCTGCAAACACTGAAGTTCCTGCCATTTCTTGATGGTTTTTGATTCTTGCTGATTTCTTAAGCTTCACCGAGTCATTATAAAGAAAGGACCTGGTGACGAGGATGGTTGCTGATGTGCTAGGGTTTGGAATAGCACGTTCACGTGGTTTCAGAATATGTTAGTGGTTGATTATTATTTTAATTAAACATTTTCATCAATCCAATGCGTGTTTTTAAAATTATTTTAGTTTTGCAATGAAATTCCTTTTGTATATTTTAAATTATTTTAATATATTTTATAAAATAATTTCTATTACACTGATGCGTTTGTTTCCTGTTGTTAATTCAACAGTGGTTCCTCTACTTTGGAGCTTGACTTTTGGCTTGTAAAGAGATGGCTGTCTACCTCTACTAAAGAAAAATAATTAAAAAACAAAATTGTGTAGGGGAAAGAAATTTTGTTAAAAACACAATAATTTAGTGGGTGTTTAGTGTTATGGTTCAACCTGTGTTTATATTGAACCGCGATTTTAACCACACTTGTAATCAAACGGGATCCCAGCTTTTGATTGTGAGTCTCACTACAAAAGTAGTCATTGTGCCGCAACTACAAAAACAGTTGAGAACTGTTTCTGCAGCTATTGCTTAAATTAACAATAAAAAATCACCAGCAACAGGCATCATTAACAACAAAAGGCATCTGTTCAGACGCAGCCTCACGAAGTGCTTCCTCCTTCAAGTTGATCGCATGAGTTGGTGAGTTGTGCCAAACAGACCCTTTAAATATAAGAATAAAAAAAAATAGACTAAAACAATTGGTTCTTTTTTCCCCGTATATTATACTTTCTTTCACATTTTATTGTTTATATTTCTATTTATAGTATTTTTTTTTGTATTTCTATTTTATCATTGCAAATTATATTTATATAGTTTTATATATTAGGATTTATTTATCATAGCTTGCCCTTTGTTACTGGATATTTTAAATCTTTTTTGGTTACACTCTTTTGATTTACATTATTTCACATTTATGGAGTTTATAAGAATGTTTGAGCATGAATTAAAAAATTATTTAGCGAGATTATACTCTAATAGTAATTAAAAATAAAAATTAGTAAAAAATCGAATCAACTTTAATAAAGAACAACAAAACATGTTATTTTTATATTTTGTTGTCAGAAACTTTAATATTTATGTTAATGTGTTATATATATATAAGGAGTTAAGTGGAGGTGGTGCTTTCTTAACTTTTTTTTTATATAATTCTTTAAATAAATTATTATAATTTACTAGTAGATTTTTCCTTTTAGTTTTATATAAATAAGTTGTATTTGCAAGATAAATTTGGAAAAACAAAAATTAACCTCTACAATAAAAAAAATGAAATTTTATATTTAAAAATATATTAAAATAAGTTTCTAATATTATAAATATTAAAGTCATAAAAAATAATTTAATATTTTTTTAAATCGAAAACACTGCAGAAAAAGAAAACAACCACAAAGCAAGCAAATACCAAACACAACATTGGTAATATTCTTCTCCGGAGTCAAGAGAAAACTTCCACGTCCCAAGTCAATAGCAAGTCCCCACAATACCACCTCTCCACGTCACCAACACTCCACCTGTTTCTTTCCCATTGGCTCAACCCATGTCACTAAACTACAGTTATACACACCCTCATCTCCTCCTCCACTCCATCTCAAAATCCCCAAATGCCACACCCTTCAGAGAAGGAAAATCCCTAATTTCTAGCTCTCTCTCTAACAACCACCGTGGCTTCCTCCGCCCAACAATCCCTCTCGCGAAGAAAACCCTGCTTCTGTCTTCATCGTCGTCACCGAAATCACGGCCGACTGCAACTAGAATCGTGTACAGAGAATCATTGATTCCTTTTTGGCAACAAAACTGGTTTATTGCTTTACTCTTTGTCATGGCTCTTGCTTTCTTGGGTCTCTCGATCTTCCTCTTCCTCACTCTTGATCTTGACGGCGCTTCCTTCTCCCCTGCCTCCGCTTCATCCTCCTCCTCCTCCTCCTCCTCCTCCGGTTCCGCCCTCGAGGTCAGATTAGTAAACTTGCTCCTTTTAATGCCTCCTGTTAGCGAACTGCTAATGAGTCCTATAACTATAATTCCGTATTGCAACCAGTCCCTAGAGGTTATGAAGGTGTAAAGGGAATGTTTTTTAGTTTATAATTTTGTGATTCAGGGTTCGCGATCGAGAAATTAGATTCTTCAAGAACTGAACTGATATTTTTTTCTAAACAGAAAGGGGACTAGTTTGAGCTTGCTTCTTTAATTTTGAATAATAAGGTTTTAGGGGACGCTTAAATTATGATTTTTTTGAGATTTTGAGTGCCCAATTGGGGAAAGATTTTTGGGTACCCAAATGAATCTGGGGAACTGATGAATTTTTGGTTTGTTTGTTTGTGTTAGATTACTTATGGGAGTGTTATTAAGCTGATGCATGAGAGGACGAAATATAGGCTTCATTCACATGACGTGCCTTATGGGTCTGGAAGTGGGCAGCAATCTGTTACCGGGTTTCCTAGTGTTGATGATGCTAATAGCTACTGGGTATGTAACTCTCTGTCTCATTATCCCTCCCTTTCTGGGCTGTTTATTTATTTATTGTGTGTGTGTTTTCAAGATCAATTACTTGGCTAGGGTCTATGAGTTTTATTAAGCAAGTTTGTATTTGGAAGTAATTGGTAATCAAGTGATTCAAAATGCATATCTTCCAATCAATTCTTGCATCTTCAGCTCTCTTGAATTGGTATCTGGATTTGTTGCAAGATTTTTAATTTTGTAAATATAATTTTCATCTACTCATATATAATATCAACTTGCATAAATTTGTTTCATGCTGGTGAGTTGCTTAATGGCCTTTTTTGCAAAACCAACACGACCTTTATCCGTGCCTTAATTTTCAATGTCTATGAATTGTGACCCATTCAGAGGATTTATTTTACTAAAACTGATTTTGAATTAGCTTTTTAGTGTGGAGATGGTGACAAACTTTTTTTATCTGGTTTGGAGTGCGGTGGATGGATGATTGGATATTTTGTTGTTGGATTTGATAAGATGGAAGTTCTGTTTTGTAGATTGTTAGACCTCAGCTAGGGGTGAATGCTAAACAAGGTGACACCATTGAGAGTGGGACAATTATCCGTTTGCAACACATGAAGACTCGAAAGTGGCTGCACAGTCATTTGCATGCATCCCCAATCTCTAGCAACTTAGAGGTTAGCATGAGTCTAGCTGTTTTTTTCCCGTTTCTGTTGCCTTTTGAGCTGTGTTAAATCTTGAATCCATCCAGATACTAAACTTATAATAATGGCCAAAAAGAGTGGACATTGGATATTAAAGCTAATTGTGCACATATCTACTGAATGAAAGTATGGCAATGGTTTCATGCTAGAAATTAGTTGAAAGAAGAGGGTCCTATATTCTGTGGACTTGCATTTATCACAGTATCACTTCCTTTCCTGATCAAACATTTCATTGGCTTGAACACTAAATTTGGCATTCATTCATTATTCTGTCCTGAGGGGCAGAAAAAAAATAGATGGAGAGGATTATGTATGATGCATTTAAATGGCTTCATGAAAATTATTGATGTTAATCACTCTGTTATATAGTAGCAGTTTTACTTCATTGACCATAGAATAATTTTGTGAAATCTTAAACATTTTAATTGTATTAATGACACAATCCACTTGCTTTGCTTGGTCCAGATTAGTTGCTTTGGGGGGGAGAATGAATCTGATACCGGAGATTACTGGAGGTGAGCCAATATAACATTCTCCCAAGGTATTCTTGCATCTGAAAACTGTTTTGTATGGCAACTAATGTCTCCTTCCTTTTCCAGGCTTATGATTGAAGGGAGTGGAAAGACATGGAAGCAAGATCAAAGGATCCGGCTTCAACATGTCGACACCCAAGGCTACTTGCATAGTCATGACAAGAAATACCAACGAATTGCTGGGGGGCAGCAGGAGGTACATCTCAGATAACTCTGATATTATTTTTGAAGCTTTGACTGTAGAGACTTAAAGTTTGCACATAGTTAGCCATTTTCTCCCACAACACTCCCGGAACCATGCATGTTTGGGATACTCCACCGAACTAGAATCCTAACTTGCTTCCTGGGGCGGTGACTAATTTATCCATAAAAACATAGCCTTGACAGATCCTTATAATAGCAATTTATTGTTCGGCAGCAGAGGATTCTTACAAAGATCATGCTGCTTTTTATAGTTCACTTGCTTTATATTACTTTGGTATACTTCCTGATCTATGCGCTCATATAGGTATGTGGTGTCCGAGAAAAACGTGCCGATAATATTTGGCTGGCAGCAGAAGGCGTGTACCTCCCTGTTACTGCAAGCAAGTAAACATACTCTTGGACGGTACTGTGTAAAAACAGGAACCTGGGTTTTGAAATCAGTGGTGGATGGTGCCTGTGTTTTGGATAAGTAAGCTGTAGATGTACTGTTAATTGAGAATATTTGTTACTGAACACAACTCGAACAATCTGATTAAATATGCATTGAATGAAACCTTTTGTATCTGAAGAACTATGTACTAAGGTAGCTATTAATATATACGAAGCAATTTAATTGTCTTTCTGAATTTTGCTGATTAAAGAGCTAATGCTCTAGAAAGTTTGAGAATCACTACGATTGCTTCCTGTTCTATGCGTTCATGTATGATTGTGGTTGTCCGAGAAATACTGATTGACTATTCAACTTTATATTTATTTAAACTGTTTTAAGTATTTTAAGGCCATTACCAACATGATGCATAATGATAGCTTTTAAGATAAGATACGAGAAACCAAGTCAGAACCTAGGGACTGACATGTACTTTACTCGTGACTGAAACATTGCAAATATATATCGAAGGTTAAGAGAACCGGGGAACTAGTTTGTGCGTTTTAGACATTAAGGATGAATATGTATTTGCATTCAAAACCTAGGGACTGACATGTACTTTACTCGTGACTAAAACATGCCAGGGAACCTAAATTTAGCCTCGAACCTGTATACCCTTTCTCAATTATATCCCGTGCCCACAAATACTATCAATTAATTCTCAAACATTTTCCTACATTTCTCAATTGGGTCCTGCATATTATTAGCACAAACGATAAGGAAAATTCAACAAAAAAAAAGTTAATGAATGTCAATAATTTGATTATAATGTTGATACATTGTATTTGTTTGAGGATATCGTAGGATGTGGTTGGAGTTATTTTTAAAAATATTTTTTATTCAGAAATATATTAAAATGATAATTTTTTGTTTTTGAAAAAATATTTTTAAAAATATAAAATACCCTCATTGTGTTCTCTAATGGTCATAATAATGATGGGATAGTACAGCTTGAGTTGACAATGCAAAAGAGTAAAGGGCTGAATTTACATGTTTGCATGCATAAAAAAAATAAATCCACAATATATTATTTTAAGTTTTCTATGAAAAAATATTGTCGTTTTAGTTTTTGTGTTAGTTTGTATTTCTAAGAAATAAAAAACACATGCTGGTTAATGTTAGTCTAATTTTAAATCAAAATCATTTATTTGAGTCTCCATTAAATTATTTTAGTGTTTTTTAGATATGAAAGCCATGTTTGGTACCGTATTTCAAAAATATTTAAAAAAATATATATTTTTATTATTTTAAATTAATTTTTTTTGGTATTTTTATATCATTTTTATGAGCTAATTTTAAAAATAATTTTTTAAAAATAAAAAACATTATTTTAATTCATTTTTTAACAAAAATTATTTTAAAAATCAATATCAATCACATTTTAAAACAGACACCAAGTATTGTTCAAACTTCAAAGTATATAATATTGATCATACGATGTTCTGAGATTTTTTGATAAAGATTAAATTGAAATCTTTGACTCTTTTTTTAGCAACGTATCACCTTCTGTATTATTTTTTTTGCGAGTGTTGGACTTCATACCTTAACTTTGCATCTCTAAAAGGATGGGTGATTATTATTTTTAGAGTGATTAGCTATTCAATTATTACTATTATTATTATTATTTGGTGACCGGATTGTCCGGACCAGCTTACGCGCACCTCGACTATTCCCCCGGTCCATTGAACATCCTGCAAGCTCAGTGAGCATGTAAGGTACCGTGGAGGTGACAGACATACCGCGCAGGGATGGACCCAGGAGAGACAAGAAGGGAGGAACCCTCCAGCTCTACTCCCACCGGGACTCGAACCATGTTCGAATGAAAGAGGGTGCTCCCCAACAACCACTGTTTTATTTTTATTTTTTTGTATCATAGAGTGGCGAGCGAAAAACATTTATTTTTTGTTAGTGAGTTTTATGCACTTGAATGACATCAATTTAGAAAAATATTTGATGGTTCTCCATGTACTTTTCCATCTTTTTATGGTTTTACCAAGCTACACGATGTGGTAGCAGTGATGGAGATCAAATGGAGTTTCTCATGATCAATCTGACAAATACCAGGTTGTTCTTATGTTGGACTTAAAAAGCTTTGCAATAATTCTCTGTTTAAATTGATAGGCAAGACTAACAACAACTTTACAACGAACAAGTCTAGCAGGAACTAGTTACCGTTGGTGAATAGTTCACATCCTGTTAGCTGAATTTGTCCGGCTCAAGTATTCGTAAACTCTACCTCCACTGCTAAAGGTTGCACATCTTTTCTGACACAAATCTGGCTTCTCATCCGTAGTTGGAAGGTCTCCATAAGATTTAGCAGACTCCGATGAATGCCTTTCAGTATCAGCTTGTGATTTACTGGATGGTGCAAAACTGAGCAAAATTTCTGCTGCCAGACTTTCACATTCTTCGGACAGGGCTGATTTGCCCTTCTTGTTCTGATTGCCAACAGTTACAGCAGGAATCTTCTCCAAGCTTGTAGTGTTTCCATGATCACCGTTTGAATAACTATTACTGGCCCTGTGTTTGATTTCAGAAACTGTGAGGGTAGAAGAGGCTGAAGATCTCGAAACATCTTGGCTGATGAGGGGCAGTTCTTCACATTTAGAGAGGAAGCCTTCCTCGCTTCTGGAACTTTCCTGATCTTCCTTGCAACTATTGTCCCTGCTGACACAAGTATCTTTTTTCTTGCAGAACTGTGTGTCCTGGGATTTAATGTTACTGCTTCCATTGCTTGAGTCCTTGGCAGCAGCAGGTAAGTTCAGATTTTTCTGAGCTAGATTGGAGTTTGTTCCAAAGTGAATCGACCTTTGGATGTTGTTGAACTCGTCAAGTTCTGTCGGCTCCAGGATTGAAGAATCATGAGAGTATTTGACAGGATCTTGAAACAATTCAGTAGATTCTGTCAAAATCGCTTCCTCTCCATTGCTTTGGCATTCCTTCAAGATCAGCGGGCTCATCTGCATCATCTTCTGGGACTTTTTCAAGATCAAAATTTCTCACAGGTTTTCTACGAGCAGGGGGGGCAAGTTTCATCTCCTATACCATCGATCCACGAAAAGCCACTACCTTTAATCTCTTTGAATGTGCAAAACGGACGCAGAGAAAGAGTCAACGCATCTTTCTTAAGTCCTCGACCAGCAGAACACACCGGCCTCAAAGAGTTTCCTTTCCAGAACAGAACCACAGTTTTGGCCTTCCACAAGCACGAGACTTTCAGGATTCAATGCAAGCACTTGTGCCTGAGAATAATTTCTTCCCTTTATTTCCTGCATTTCTGATTTCTGGATATTGTACAGCTTGTGCAGTGCCTGAACCTGCAAACAGCAACATTTCACAAACTAAGATGAGTAACGATTTTCATCCTACTGTGAGCAAAGGAAACGATGAATTCACCTTTTAACTGGACAAATAGTCCAAGAAAGCAGCACCAATGCTGCTGAAACATATATCAGCATAGCAATTATCCATGATAAGTTTATCAAGTAACCATCTTTTCTAAAAATTTAAGCTGATTAGGTGAAAGTCCCTGAAATATAATTTTATATTATTCTATAACATATCCCTTCAAGTGAAAGCTTTTTGGTCTTGAAACTTGCACACAGACCCACACTACCTTGTGCTTGATTTTTATCAAATAGAACGAGGGTAGTGAGATTTGAACTTGTGACTGCTAGATCAACAAGACTCCGATATCATATCAAGAAATCAACTTAACTAAAAACTTTGATCTGTTAGGTGAAGCTCTAAAATATGATTTATATTATTCTCTAACGAGCTTACTTCTATTACTTATACGAAGCTTGTTGCTTTAAAAAATGCAACTTGAGCATGGAAAAAAACTCAGGGCAAGGAACAAGATCATTAAAGCTAAAAAAGAAGAAGAAAAAATATCTTTCTTGAGCAACATACACTTTCATCTGTGCTGTTGAAAAAAGCTGAAATCTATGTCGAAAAGATGAGAAAGCGGAAGATCAAACAAAAACATCGAAACCTGTTCCTTAAACAAAGATTCATGTTGCATCATTGTCTTTCGTATCTGATCCATGTCTTCAGCAAAATTAGCTCAAAACCAGAAATACTGCAACTTCATTGGCAACTCTCTATTTCAAGTTTTTTTTGAGCCACAAGCAGGAAACCCCACATCCGTTTTCACTCTCAACTATCTGAAAATTCAAACGAAACAAGCACCATCATCAGATTAAGGCATTAAATTCAAATTCCACATGACAACTAAACTTCACTCTTCAATCCCCAGAAGTTGCAAAAGATCCAGAACTTACAAGAAACTATCCTTGTAACCTGCCAAGTTATCTCTTAACTTCTAAGCCACCTGGTTCCCGAGTCTGATTTTCTCAGCAACCAAACAGACGCTTCAAATGGCCCAGAAGAAAATTAAAAAAAAGGATAGCCTGAAAAATCTGATATTTGAGGCTCGTGAATCGATGGAAAGAAACCCAGATGGATGGGTAGATATTATAGAGAAAGACAAAGTGAAACAGAGTCGTGACTATTAAGGTAAGATTCCAGGATCGAATGAATCGAACAATAATGAGAAGGAGACAAGACAGGTTTGCGGTTTTCAGTACTCCTGACGTATGGTAGAATGACACGAGGAAGTGCGCTGCAGATAAATCAAGGCCAAGCTCCTGATTGGCTGGCATTTGCTTGTCCTTTATGGAGGCAAAGGTAGGCGGTCATTATATTCTTGTCCTGTCTTGTCTTTCATTTGCGAGATTGAATCCCACGCGCCCGGTTCTGAAGGGTATAACGGGATTGTAAAATGACATTAAAGGAGGATCTTCTGCTTTTGTCAGGAGGTGATCTGTTTTAATTTATTTTTTTAATTTTTGATATTAAATATAAATTAAAAAAAATATATTATTTTAATATATTTCAAAATAAAAAATATTTTAAAAAATAATATCTATTGTTGCTTTAAACATTCTTTCAAACACTTCAGATGTACATCTAATTTAATAACCAACTTAAAAAAAAATGAATAATTGGATCATACTCATAAGTATCAGCTAGTTTTTATTAAAATAATAATATCATTTTGTTTATTTATGATAACCAGGTCAGATTTGAATTAAGTTTTATTAAATCAATAAAAATATAATAGGTTTCTTCAAAATGAATTTAGATGTATTGCTGGTAGTGGCCTTATATATTTATTGCAGAATACACAAGTCACAGCTGGTAGAGAACCCATGTGCTTCATCAATTTGTGTTTATTCAATTATGTTTGGATCATGTTTATTTGATTTGATTGGGTTGCGAAAAAATTGGGATGATCAAATAAATTTTATTGAGTCAATATGGATAAACTTAAAATCCTGATTTATTTAAAAGTTGATTAGATCAATCAAAATTTACTTAGACCTTGTTTGCAATATATTTTAAAAGTGTTTATGAAAAAAAATAAAAATAATTTTTTTATTTATTACTTTAAATTAAAGAATTTTGGGTGTTTTTAAATCATTTTTATATTTTTATAAGAAAAATATTATTTTGATGCATTTTTGGATAAAAATTACTTTAAAAAAACAACTTCAATCACATTACAGTAACTTAATAAACATATCAAATTGATCAAAATTTACTTGGTCGATATCTCAAACTTAAAGAATTAGCATGTCAAATTGACCTAATTGCTTTGTTTAATAATTATATATTCATATTTGTTTTCCTTCTAACCTACTTATACCAGTATATAATTGGTTTTTGCAATTGAGATTTAAAAAAAAAAAGTTAAGGAAAAATAAGATAAAATTGTAACCAAGATTTCACAAGAGAGTTTTCAGAATGATTCATGCAAAAATATATATTTGCAGAACTGTTGTAGAATGTGGTGAATAATTAAGTATATAATAACATAACCTGACCGCATGCATCATGATGAGATGAATCAAACATAGCCCTGAACAACAATGTTTGAATATCGCCAGCAGAGTCTTGGCCCGGTGGTCAAGAAAGATTTCTCATTTCTTCTCACCTCAGGTTGAAGTCTTGCTAGGCACGTCTGTCACCCCCGCAATACCTTACATGCTTATTGGGCTTGCAGGATATTCAGTGAACCCGAGATTAGTTGCGGTATGCGCGAGCTGACTTGGACATCCTGGTTATAAAAAAAAAAAAAAAAACAATGTTTGAATATGTTTTTGGTGATATATATAGATATGTGAAACAACATAATTAAATTTATCAATTTCAATCATGAATAATTTATTAAAACTTGATTAGATAAATTAATTTTTACTTAATTAACATGTCAAATCGACGCCATTACTTTGTTTAACAATCATATCGAATTATTTTCCTTCTAACCTACTTATATTATTATATATTTGATACCGTAATAGTTTCCAGCAATTGAAATAAATAAAAAAAATCAAAAAAATAAAAGGTTAAAAAACTTCTATAATCAATATTTCTAGAAAGAATTTTCAGTACGATTCATGTAAAAACACATTGTAATTTGTATAATGATTGATTAAACGCTTTCAAAGCTACGGATATTTAATCCTTGGAAGAATGTGGTGAATATTTAATCTTTACTCTATAATTATTAAAAATTTACATAATTATTAATTTTCAAATCTGTAAAATTAATTAAAATATACATAAACTGATTTACATATTAAAATTAATATAAAAAAAAACACTAAACTATGATGGATGGGGATCATTTGGTTGAAAATGCTCCCTCAAAAAGCTTGAAAAGGATAAAAAATGCCTGCGCGTGCATTAATTCAATTGGGATTGGGACCCAGAAGCCTCATCATTCAGAGTCTTTGATTCCTGTCCTTATTAATTATAATTAGATTTGAAAATGTTGGAAATCTGGTGATGAGTGCTTCTTAAAAAATATATTTTTTATACTAATATATTAAAAATTATTAGAAAATACAAAATATATTATAATTTCAAGCACTTATTTTGTGATTGTTTGATATTGCATTTCAAAAAATATATATTTTTTAAATATCATTTTGATGTATTTATAAACAAAAAATATTTAAAAAGCAGTCTCAACGAAACTCCCTAACAAACCCACCCAGAAATACATCATAGTGAGAATCACAATTAAAAATTGTTTATAGCAACAATAATGTTTGCACAATAATTGCGAATCAATTCATCTATTTATTTTTATTATTGTTATCAGTGATCGGTTTATCTTTGGATTCATGTGATTGGGAATTATTTTAATCTTATTCTGATAAGAGTTTTATAATGTCACCTGTAGGCTTGATCCGATGATTCTCAATATATAAAAATGGGAAAAATTATATAAATAAATCATTCATTTAATATATCGTAAACATGTTCTTAGGACAATGTCTAAGGAATCTTGGAGTCTGTTTCATCATTTGAAATCCCCATTGTATAGATGTGTTATTATAATCACGGTGTCTTTGATCTTTTGAAATTATAACCCTCTAGTAGGTGGTTTGCAGATAAAAATTTAGAACTAAAAATTTTACTTTTACTGTGATCTCAGGTTTAATCCCTGTGTTTGTTAATATAATAGTCATTAAATTTAAGACTCGTGAGATTAGTTGAGGTGCTCGTAAACTGTCTCAAACACCCATGTTAATAATAAAAGGATAACTTATGATACAATAAGTGTAAATATTTTTTGATTTATAGTTATTTAATAATACATAATAGTCTCTTTATTATTTAATATTTAATGATTACTTACTTGGTAACTGGAATAGTTATAAATTAATCAATCAAGTGATAAAATAAATGATTACAGCACTATAAAAAAATACTGAATTGTTTATAATTTGAAGACATTTCATCTTCTAATAATTATTAAAACCACCATATAATGCCAACTATCGTAAATATTAAAAAAAAAAGGGGGGGCATTTTCCCTTGCGCAAAACGACAAAGCACGCGGAATTGGGACGACGTGGACCAGAGACTATTTTCATATCATTGAGGTTTGAGGCTACATGGTCGTAGCTGTTTGATTTTTTTTATTAAAAATTATATTATTTTTTAATAAAATATTTTTTAATATTAATACATTAAAATAATATAAAAAACAATACTGTTTTACTAAATAGCGTTTTAACCGCATTACAAATCAATTGTGTTTCATTGAGCAGTTTAATTTGATTTTCGTCGAAAACTGATTTTTCTTTTTTAAAAATATTTTTTTATATATTTTCATATTATTTAGACATGCTAATATTATATTTTTTTTAAAAGATGTTATTTTAATATATTTATAATTTAAAAAATAACCGCTAATAATGACGTGTGATAAGCATCAAAAACATCGTTATCAAACGGGTGCACGCTCATGTATGAAACCCTTTTAGGGCTTCGTCCTGTATCCACTCCGAGTCAAGGTATCTTTGCCCATGTACATGAAAGAGACGTACGAAACACGGAATTTTGATTTTTCAAAGCTTCAACTCAATCTTGCATGGCGGGTGGGCCAGGAGACTTCTAGACACGTCGATATGACAGCAATTACAGGCATTTCTACTCCTGTGGTTTGACAAACATAAAAAAAAATTAAAAAAGATATTTTTAATATCTAACACATTAAAATAATTTAAAATAAAATAAAATTTGTTATTTTTAAAATTATCGATTTCCAAACACAACTCCAATTGAAACTCGAATATTGCTATTGTTGGAGTTTTTTTGTGGTGTGGTTTAGGGATGTAAAATCACACATTTAGTATCTATTTGGGAGTGTGGTTACAGTTGTTTTTCAAAGTGTTTTTTTTTTCAAAAATACATTAAAAATATGTTTTTTTAAATCATTTTTGACATCAACACATCAAAATGATCTAAAACACCAAATTTTATTAATTTAAATTTAAAAATAAAAATAAAAAAATTTCAATTTTTTTCAAAAGCTCTTTTTGAAAAGCATTCCCAAACACCTCCTTAGTGTTGAGAGTAGTTAGAATTACTTTTAAAAATATTTTTTTATTTATAAATATTTTTTAAAAATTATTTTTAACATCAATATATGAAAATGATCTAAAAATATAAAAAAATAAAAATAATTTATTTTTCAAATTATTTCAAAAAATATTTAAAAACAGCTAAAAATATGATATTATTATCAAGAGGGGAAGAGTAAAGTCCACCTAAAACCCTAGAAAAACATAATTAGTAGACCCATAACAAAGACTTTATCAGGCACAATATAGGGTTCTAAATTATAAAAAGGTTCGAATTCTCAAGTGAAGATGCACATTTTTCACAGTAAGAAAATGGAAAGAAAACACAAAACGCAGGCGTTTGGTAAACACACCCCCTTCCACTTTTAAGCAGCATCACTTTCCCCTTTTAATTGCACTGTCCTCCCCTCTCCCAGGTCTTTAACAAGACATCATAGCGAGTTAACCCGCCTCTCTCTCTTGAAATCTTCATTTCCCTAAAAAATCTCTCTCTAAATCAAACCGGTGAATCACAAATCACCACTTCAAGATCTGTCCACTACAACCTTTGATTTCACACATCAAAGGTTAGATCTTTACTTACTTCAGTGATCGAAAGACTTTAGCGTTTTAAGGTTTTGTACAATAAAGTTTGGATTTTTATTTATGTTGTTTTATGTTTTGTTTGTTGCAGATCTGGTTTGTCTGTGAAAGGACTGCGTTTCGGGACCGAATTTAAGCAGGCCCTTTTCAGGTTTTGAGGTTTTCAAGTGTTTATGTTTGTGTGTTTTTTGGATCTGGGTTCGGTAAAGTTTGGAACTTTCTAGGATTTGTTGAACTGTTTTTTTTCCCCATGGAAATCTCAATTGCACCGCCGAAAGAAGAGTCTATTCAAATTAGAGAGGTTTGGAATGATAACCTCGAAGAGGAGTTTGCCTTGATTCGTGAAATTGTTGATCAGTTTAATCACGTAGCTATGGATACCGAGTTCCCCGGCGTGGTTTTGCGCCCTGTCGGGAATTTTAAGAATATTAGTGAATATAATTATCAGACTTTGAAAGATAATGTTGACATGTTGAAATTGATCCAATTGGGTCTAACGTTCTCGGATGAGAATGGGAATTTGCCAACATGCGGGACGGATAAGTTTTGCATTTGGCAATTTAACTTTCGTGAGTTTAATGTGACCGAAGACATCTTTGCCAGTGATTCAATTGAACTGTTGCGCCAATGCGGGATTGATTTTAAGAAGAACAGTGAAATGGGCATTGATGTGAATCGGTTTGGTGAGCTTCTGATGTCATCAGGCATCGTTTTGAATGATGGTGTGAACTGGGTTACTTTTCATAGTGGATATGATTTTGGGTATTTGCTCAAGCTTTTGACGTGCAGGAGTTTGCCCGAATCACAAGCAGGATTCTTTGACCTGATAAATACGTATTTTCCAATGGTTTATGATATCAAGCATCTGATGAAGTTTTGCAATAGCCTGCATGGTGGATTGAACAAGCTTGCAGAGTTGTTGGAGGTGGAAAGAATTGGCGTGTGCCACCAAGCTGGCTCCGATAGCTTTGCTCACCTCGTCCACATTCAAGAAGTTGAAGGACAACTTTTTCAGTGGCTCCACTGAGAAGTATGCTGGTGTTTTGTACGGTCTTGGTGTCGAGAATGGACAGAACACTAATTGAAGTAAAGAATAAAAGATTGATCAAATATTTGTAGACTAAGTGTGAGACTTTCAATTCTCTATGTATACTTTGGCAAGAAAGATTGTTGTTATAGTATCGGAGAATTCTTTCAATTGCTTGTAACCGAGACCTTGACTGCTTTGTAGCCTGGTTCTTTGTAAATTATTGCAATTAGTGTTTTCTTAAATAATCCTAGTTTTTTCAGAACTTGCCCTGCTGAAGTTCCTTTTATTATGATCTCCTGTGCATTGTTCGTGCTGTTTGCAATATTTACTATCTTCATGGAGAAATAATTACTCATTAACCTGCAGAATCCTTTGATCATTCTCTCCTTTTCCCTCCATTGTTTAAAACTTTCCGACAATTACATTGTGCAGCTCTAGTTTTTCCTCGGGTTATGTTTCTGTGAAGAATGTAATTTCCTTTTATTCTATCTTAGCTTGCTCTGGAGTATTCAGCATCTCTTGCATTTTCTTATTTGTATTTTCCATTGTCTTCCTGCCAAGGTTGAAAGCATTGGAAATTAATATTATGATCATCAATGGTCTTTCATGCTGGATTTATTTTTTTTGGATTTGAGGAAACCTCACCTCTAGAAAATGTATTTTATGAGTTTCAGGTGAACGATTATAACTCTAGTTATCTCAGATTTTTATAAAAAAGTACACGCTTTTGACTTAAACTCCAGATCTGTTATACAAATCTCGAATCCTTTATTATCACGCCATGTCTCAAACCTCTCGGGTGATTACAAGATCCTTCAGCACAATTGTTGCTCTCCCATTTAAAGTCTTCATTGCATCCCTAAGATGAAGACCAGACGTATTCCCTACCTTTTTGGTAGAACACAAGCACTGATTCTCTGCATTAAAAAAAAACAATTAATATGATTTACCAGAAGAGAATTCTATATTAATGGATCATTTTATCTCAAACGGGGTTAGGAGAGGTTCTAGAATATAATTTATATTATTATTTAGCATATTTTTTCAAGCGAAAATTCTTTGGATTTGAAACTTGCACAGACTTATATTATCTTATGCTTGATTTTTATCAAATAGAATGAGATGATGAGATTCGAACTCATGATTGCTAGGTCAACAAAGCTTTAATACTATATCTAGAAATCATATCATTTAAAAAATTAAAATTTTAAATAATATTTTGTTATTTTGTTGGCACTGAAATACATGAGAGTTCATGAAATGATATTTGCAGGATGGAGAGGAGAAAGAGATGGGAGAATTGGAAAGGTCATTGTCATCAATGTGGCCAAATTTCAAGGAGCCAGATATTTTCCCATCCGGAACCAAAGAACTATTGCAATTTAGGACAATAAAGCTAAGGGATCAGATCACTTCCTTGAGGTGGTGGAAAACGTTACACCTTTATTTTTTTTCATATATATTTTTAGATTGGTTTGTTATGTTAATATTAAATATTAATTTTAAAAAGTAAGAAAATATTATTTTGAATTCCAATGATTAAAACGTGAGAAACATTTTAGTTTTCATTTTTGACCATCTTCAACGCTGTCATGCCATGGAGAAATAGGGCTGCGGTAACGTCAAGGTTGAAGGCAACTTTAAAAAAATAATGATTTTTTTTTGTTTTAAATTAAATTTGTCGTAAATGTTTTTAGGTCCTTTGATACTGATTTTAAAAATAAAAATATATTATTTTAATATATTTCTATGTAAAAAATACTTTAAAAAACAATCTTACTCTCAAGTATTCTAAAACATGGTTGATGGCGTGTTTTGGAGTATAACAAAGATTATTTCATAAAATATTTTTTTTGTTTGAAAATATATTATTTATTTATTAAATTTTATTTTTTATATTAGCATATTAAAAAATATTAATTTTAAAAAAAACAAATCTTATTAAAAAAATTTAATTTCAAACACTATCCACTACTTTTTCATGATTTTTTTTTATATATAATTATAATGTATCAATTAATACACGAATTTCTAAAATTAATAATCAAATAAATTCTAATGGTCCTAAAAAATAGACTTGTGGTGATGTCCAGATAGATTCCACATTCTCTTAGTGGGTGGCTACAACTAAAAGAACATGCCAAAATGGAACTCCACGTCTTTCCATTAACACCTTTAAATATTTTTTTTTTTAGTTTAAATTATATATTTTTTAGTATTTTTAGATCATTTTCATGTACTGATATCAAAAATAATTTTTAAAAAATAAAATAAAATCTATTATTTTGATGTATTTATAAATAAAAAATATTTTCAAAAACATTTTCAAACAAATATGTTACATGCACTATCATTAAAAAAATTTGTTGGCTAGCTCCATTAAAATCTATAATTTAATCATAAAACATGCTTCACCTCAAATTTATTCCCACATAGCAAATGAAAGGATATCCCAAGGAGAATATTCTTGGTTTGTTGTGCCATATGTGACATGCCAACATAAACTCAATTTATTTTGGCAATTCTACAAAAGTTTTAATTTATAAAATATAAGTCTTGTTTAATTTTTCTATATGGGCATCGAGCTAGGTCAATTCCTGTTTATTTTTTTATATATGTACACGGTTATAAACTTATAATATATCTTGAAAAATTATTTTCGATGCAGATAATTTTTTTTTCAATTTTTATTCCATGTGTCAAATTGATATGCTGACGAAAAGTTTTCAAAAATTCTAATTAAATCCCATAATAATATATAATATAATCATCACTCCAATTATACTAATAGAATATTATAGCTATTTTAATAAGTAATCCACTATTAACAATCACAAAACTAAAACACTTAATTAAATTGAATTTTTTTTTATGAATAGTAGCACAAGACGAATCTAGATCTTAGTAAATAATTCTCATAAATTTTATATGTTCAGCATAAATTATTTTCATTTTTTCCATAACAAAAATGCTCAAATCCCATCAAAATTTAGTAAATGTAGTATCCAAAAATTACAAAGAAATACTATTATTTATAATTTGTATCAATAAAATTTATGTTTTTTTTTATAAAAAATCATTAAACCCGATCTAGTTAAATGAGTTAATTTAATAATATGCTGAATTCTAATTTAAAATCAGGTTTTATTTTGAAGATGGTTCGAGAATCATCTCATCGGGTTGACAAGAAAATATATAAAGTTAACTTGATTATATATATATATATATTAAAGCCATGGTTTTTAGTTTTATCACTAGTTAATTGCCCGTATTATGTTGCGGGACCGAATAAATATTTTTTAAAATTATTGAGATTGAAATAATTAATAGATTTTGTTAGTTCAAAAAATAAAATATAATATTTATATATGTAAAGTTTGATATAATAAAACACATCAATACATCCTATTATAATAACAACAATATCAAAGGTTTAACATCTAAAAATATCATTATTATTATTGCTAAAATAATAAAAAATATTAAATTATTATGAAGAGAAAAAAACTCGAAAATATTAATAAAACAAGAAGTAAGAAAAAAAAACTAAAATTATTTGTTGTTATTATTATTATTATTATTAGCGTGAATAATGGGAAAATAAATTCAATAAAAGAATAAAAAATCCCAAAAACTTTAACAAAAAGAGCAAACAAAATAAAAATGAAATAAAAATAAAAATTATTAGTTAAAAAAATCATTTGTCATGAAAATAAAATAAAAAACTAATAAAAAAACCAAAAGAAAAAAAAGAAAAAAATAAAAAATATCAATTTTCAAATGATCATAAACACAAACTAAAATTTAAGAGTAAAAGTTTTGAAAAAAATGTTATCTCAACAAAAAAAACACACCAAAACTAAAGACACACATATATAAACATGGACAAAAATAAGAATAATTTAAGAATTATCAAAAATTAAAAAAATTAAAATTAAAAATTAAAAATATAAAAAACAAAAACAAAACCAAATATATTATTAATTTTAATTAAATAAAAAATAAAATAGAACATTTATACTTTAAAAAATTGAAAAAAGAAGAAGAAAGAAGCAAGTCTCCTCTTCCAGCCAATTACACCTTTTTTTAAAGTCGAAAATACCCCTTCTCTGACACATCCCTTTTTCTCTCCTAGTCCCTTCCGAGCTGGAAAAAAACAGAACGCGAGATCCTTAATTCCTTATAGAATCATCAAGAACTCGCTCCTCTCACCGAGTGAACTCGTTCTTCCATCCCCAAACTTGTCTTAGATCAGTTAACCACTCCTCTCGCTGATCCAAACCCAAATACTCCCAACTGGATCCAGATTGGATCTTCGATTTTGACTTCTCCTCATGAATTACAATCTTCTAATAATATTAGGGTATGGGTTTCTTCTCTTCAGCAACTTCTTCTTCGTTTCTAATGCGGATCCCGGTCAATCTTGCCCGAATACCAGTCCGTTTGTTGGGTTCAAATCTGAATTCACCATGGTTCAACACCAAGTACGTGGGTTTCTAACCATAACCGATGACTGCTCTTTTAGGATTTCTCAGTTTGATATGCTTTCAGGATCCGATGTTCACTTTTGGGGCTCCATCGCGCCCGACTTTGATAATCTCACAAAAGGGTTTATAGTTTCTGATTATAAACTCAATGAGACTTATAAAAATGCAAGCTTTAGTGTGAAATTGAGTCAAAATGCTACCTGGGATCAGATCCAAGTCCTATCCATATGGGACTTGTTGACGGAATCCGATTTTGGGCATGTAATTCTCTCAAATGGGTCTGATTTGGCTCCCGCATTGAGTCCAAATTTGGCTCCGGCGCCGTCTGGTAATGATAGTGAGGAAGGCAAATCTGGGCCATTCAGGGTTCCGACGATGTTTGATAATTGTAAGGTTTTGTCTAATGATTATAGGATTAGGTGGAGTTTGGACGGGGATTTTATTGATATAGGATTAGAGGCAGCAATAAATATTCAAAATTATATGGCATTTGGTTGGGCGAATCCGAATGCTAATTCGGAGATTATGATCGGTGGTGATGTGGCGGTGGCGGGGTTCTCGGAGGAAGGGATGCCTTTTGTTGATGATTTTTTCATCACTAGGTATAGTGAGTGTACTATAGACAAGGATGGTTCAGCTCATGGGGTTTGTCCTGATACGATATATGAAGGATCGGACCCTGTTGGATTGGTGAACAATACGAAGTTGATTTATGGGCATAGAAGGGACGGGGTGTCGTTTATCAGGTATAGGAGGCCATTGGTTTCGGTTGATACCAAGTATGATTTGCCGGTGAATTATACAGAGAACATGACAGTGATTTGGGCTCTGGGGTTGATGAGGCCTCCTGATACTATTCGACCTTACTATTTGCCGCAGAATCATGGAGGGCCAATGTCAGTGACTTATGGGCATTTGGTGCTCAATGTATCTGATCAGGTGAATGAGTGTTTAGGGCCCTTGGATGCTGCGGACAAGGAGGATCAGGATTTGATTATTGCAGATGCAAACAAGCCTCTTGTTGTTACTACTGGCCCCGCAATTCATTACCCCAATCCTCCTAATCCTTCAAAAGTTTATGTACATTAATAAGAAGGAGGCTCCTATTTTGAAAGTTGAAAGAGGGGTGCCAGTGATGTTTTCGGTGCAAGCTGGACACGATGTTGCACTGTACATCACTTCAGATTTGATTGGTGGTAATGCAACATTGAGGAACAAGACTGAGACGATATATGCAGGAGGGTCTGAAGCTGAAGGTGTTCTGGCTAGTCCAATGGAATTGATCTGGGAACCAGATAGGAATACTCCAGATCTGGTGTACTATCATTCCTTGTTTCAGAAGAAGATGGGTTGGAGAATTCAGGTGGTTGATGGGGGTTTATCTGATATGTATAACAACAGTGTCCTTTTGGATGATCAGCAAGTTACATTCTTTTGGACATTGTCAAAAGACTCTATATCTATTGCTGCCCGCGGTGAGAAAAAGAGTGGTTATGTTGCGATAGGATTTGGTACTAGAATGGTTAATAGCTATGCTTATGTTGGTTGGATTGATGATATCGGTGTCGGGCATGTAAATTCATTTTGGATTGATGGAAGGGATGCCCCAAGTGTGCATCCAACAAATGAGAATTTGACGGATATAAGGTGCAAATCAGAAAATGGGATCATTACCTTTGAGTTTACACGACCTTTGAAACCTTGTAGTCACAATGATCAGGTAGAGTGTAAAAATATCATCGATCCTACAACTCCTCTCAAGGTCATATGGGCACTGGGTACTAAATGGTCAGATGAAAACCTAAATGAGAAGAATATGCATTTTGAAACTAGCCATAGGCCTATACAGGTGTTTCTTATGCGTGGTTCTGCAGAAGCAGAGGAAGATTTACGGCCAGTGTTAGCTGTACATGGGTTCATGATGTTCCTTGCTTGGGGTATTTTGCTTCCTGGTGGGATTATGGCTGCTAGATACTTGAAGCACGTGAAGGGGGATAGCTGGTACCAGACACATGTTTACTTGCAGTATTCAGGTTTAGCAATTCTCTTGCTTGGCCTTCTATTCGCAGTAGCTGAGCTTCGGGGCCTCTATGTCAGTTCAGCTCATGTTAAATTTGGGCTTGCTGCTATATTCCTGGCCTGTGTACAGCCAGTTAATGCTTCCATGAGGCCTAAAAAACCTGCTAATGGAGAGGAGGTTTCCTCAAAAAGGCATCTCTGGGAGTATCTACACTTCATTGTTGGAAGATCTGCCATCATTGTAGGAATTGCGGCACTTTTCAGTGGCCTGAAGCATTTGGGAGATAGATATGGAGATGTAAATGCTCATGGATATATCTGGGCATTAATTCTTTGGTTTGCGTTTGGTACAATGATTGTCACTTACCTGGAATATCAAGAAAAACGGCGAAGGAGGGGCAGCAGAATACTTGGAAGAAGCAATTGGGTGTTGGGTAACCTTGAGGAAGACGATTCTATTGACCTCCTGAGTCCAGCCAGGGCCTCAGCACAAAAAGATGCAGAGCATTCTGGACGAATGGAAGTTCAGTTGGAACCAATGAACAGGTGATATTATCAATGATTAATTTTCGGTACAAGCTCGTCAATTCAACATCAGTTTTGAAAATTTTCTACTCACATGGGAACAGCAGGCTTTTTTTTGCCTGAATTATTTTTTCGATGCGAGGGGGGCTTTACATGCTAATCATTAACCCATTGTATTCCATCCAGCCATTTTCTCAGAAGAGCAACTGTAGTAGAAAATTCTGCTTTGTATACTTGATACATCTCTAAATACAGTAGAAGATTATATTTTTTTCCCTCATATCTTTCTGTTTAATGAAAAGAGAATTTGTCCATCACCTGTTGCATAATAGGTGCTGTATACTATCTGTTTAGTTTTGTGGGATCATATCTGTTTAGCCAAAAATTTTTTTTTGGTGCTATGAACTGCATAGTGATGAGCAAAGACACATGCTTTCATTCAATTTCCTTATGAAGTTTCTCATGTGCGATATAATCACTACTTTGAGGTATGCACTCCAACCCAGATATGTATCAGTTTAGTTTGTATGATTTGTATGGTCCTGGTTTCCAGAATGGACAGAATGCTAATTGAAAAAAAAAGAGAGGAAACAATTGGGATAAAAGGTTGATCAATGTCTGTAGACTGCTGAAGTGTGGGACTTTGGCAAAAAAAGAAGTGGATCTGGTGTTGATTTCTTTCAATTGCCTCCTTATAATCGAAACTTGACTGTTTGTAGCTTGGAATTCTTGTGAATCGCTTTAGTTAGTGTTCAATAATCATTTAGTTTCTCACAGATTGCTCAGCTGAAACTCTTTTTGTTATGATCTTTTGTGCACTGGTCTGGATATTTAGCTATTTGCTGTGTTTGCTACCTTGAAGGATACATAATTACTCAATATCAACTTACAGAACCTGGTGGATCTCTGTCTCTCCCTCCTTTTAATTTATATTTTCCAATAATCAGACCCTCTAATTCTAGTTTTTCCTTTAAATTAAGATCACCGTGAAAGCCTTCAGCTTTGAATTGATAATTTTGTCTTTAACGAATGCAATTTCCCTTGATTCCATCCTATCTTACCCTGGAGTATTCGATATTATCTTTTTATGCAAGTTGTATACCGTAATTGAGGCAAGGTCTCAAAGGGGTGCAAGTTGTATACCGTAATTGAGGCAAGGTCTCAAATGGGAGAGGCGTGATGGCAAAAAGTTTGAGATTTACACAGTAAGTCTTAAGTTTGAGTCAGGGCATACACTTTTTGTAAATTTTTTTCTAAAATCACTTTAAAAAAAATAATATTTGTCCATCTTAAATCACCAAAATAGAAATACCTAGGTTATTCAATATTTATTAAAAAGTAAAATTCACGCCTCATGGTTAAGACATTATCCATATTGGAGCAAATATCGCTCTAAAAGATCTTATACCCTTTTAAAAGAGAACAACGTGATTTCATTTAACCTCAAGATTATGTTTTGCTAGATTTATAAAAAGAATTGTTAATTAACTTCTTTACACTTGACTTGTTTATTTCGCCGCAAAACTTATTTTGAATTCTAGTACAATTTTTTGGTTAACTTAATGCCAAATATAGAGCAAGGTTTTATGTTCTTACCATGAAGAGCAATCAATTCTTTAATGGTTAATAAAATCTCTAAATTGATGTTAATAAACTTCGTTTTTGTCCCATTTATCTAGTGATATAGTTCCAAATACTATCTAAATTGGAAAAAAATTACTTTAAAAAAAAAGATATTTGTCCATCTTAAATCGCCAAAATAGAAATACCTAGGTTATTCAATATTTATTGAAAAGTAAAATTCACGCCTCATGGTTAAGACATTATCCACATTGGAGCAAATATCGCTCTAAAATATCTTATACCCTTTTAAAAGAGAACAACGTGATTTCATTTAACCTCAAGATTATGTTTTGCTAGATTTATAAAAAGAATTGTTAATTAACTTCTTTACACTTGACTTGTTTATTTCGCCGCAAAACTTATTTTGAATTCTAGTACAATTTTTTTGTTAACTTAATGCCAAATATAGAGCAAGGTTTTATGTTCTTACCATGAAGAGCAATCAATTCTTTAATGGTTAATAAAATCTCTAAATTGATGTTAATAAACTTCGTTTTTGTCCCATTTATCTAGTGATATAGTTCCGAATACTATCTAAATTGGAAAAAAATTACTAAAATCACTTTAAAAAAAAAAGATATTTGTCCATCTTAAATCGCCAAAATAGAAATACCTAGGTTATTCAATATTTATTGAAAAGTAAAATTCACGCCTCATGGTTAAGACATTATCCACATTGGAGCAAATATCACTCTAAAAGATCTTATACCCTTTTAAAAGAGAACAACGTGATTTCATTTAACCTCAAGATTATGTTTTGCTAGATTTATAAAAAGAATTGTTAATTAACTTCTTTACACTTGACTTGTTTATTTCGCCGCAAAACTTATTTTGAATTCTAGTACAATTTTTTTGTTAACTTAATGCCACATATAGAGCAAGGTTTTATGTTCTTACCATGAAGAGCAATCAATTCTTTAATGGTTAATAAAATCTCTAAATTGATGTTAATAAACTTCTTTTTTGTCTCATTTATCTAGTGATATAGTTCCGAATACTATCTAAATTGATTTTTTTTTACTAAAATCACTTAAAAAAAATGATATTTGTCCATCTTAAATCACCAAAATAGAAATACTTAGGTTATTCAATATTTATTGAAAAGTAAAATTCACGCCTCATGGTTAAAGGTTTTTTTTTATATTATTTTTATTATCTATCTATCTATCCCCTTTAAAAAGTTTGTTTATTACACTAACGACCAATCCTTTTTGTTTTATTTTCATTATTGTTCTTGTATGTTTATCACATTATCTCATAATCATTTTGTTGTAGCTTCTTTACCCTTTGTCTCTTAATATAGTCACTTAAACTATATTTATAATTTAATTAAATAACTTGACAATCTCTTTTAAAATTGTTCCATTTTATTTCATGCGTCTATTTATAAAATCATGATGCAATGTTGCTTAGAAACTATATAGATAAAGATACAAAATTTAATATGTACAAATAATATAAATATATTTTTTTTTGAATTCAAGAAAACTCCACTCTCTGAAAACACATATTTTATGGGCTCGGGTGAAAAAGTAAAACCTAACTGTCTACTAATGTGATATAATTAGAGGATCATTTAGGTTTTGATCTATATTCTAATAAATACTTATGATTTTCACTTATTTATCTCAAAGATCGGTTTAAAAAATTATTTATATTGATAAAGAAGAATCATTTTGAGAAAACAAGAGAACATTTGCAATGGCATATGTTTAATGTAGATCATTTCACCTACCACCAACCTTTAAATCAGATAAATATTTAACATTTAATATCTTTCAAATATGATTAATGGTTGGTTGACCTATTTAATTAACTTATGAGATGCTTTAAATTCTTGAACTTTGCAATCAATCTTAAATAATAACATTAATATTTCAGAGTTATTAACTCATTATTAGGTTAAATTAATAAAGTTGGAAAAGAGATTTACTGTGTAATAAAGTTGACAATAACCTATGATGCCTAGCTATCTTGGAAAAAATTTAGGGTTTTGTCCATGATTTATCCCTTCTAAAACTTTTGTTTATTACACTAACAACTCATCCTTGTAGTTTTATTTTCATTACTGTCTTTATATGTTTCTCACATCGTCTCTAGCTTCACATTTGTTTCAACCTCCATGAATCTCTTTAACTAAGTTCATGGTCGATTATTAAAACAGATTAAGGATTAACCTCCTTACAATTAACTCACTTAATTCCTACACCAAATTAGATTTGAATGCCAACAAAAAAAACTCTTGAAACATTGCATTGAAACACAACTTTACTCCTACCATAAAAAGAAAGATTTTTTCTCCCAATCCGTTAAGTCACCAAACCGGCATTGACAGACTTCATCTTCTTCCATTGATCTCACCGATACCCTAGTTCCGAGCACTGTCCAAATCGGAAAAACTTGTACCACTCCATAAGAACATCTTACCCTCTTGATTCCACCCAACCCTCCCCACACACCTGAGGGCAATCCTATAATTGACAAACACTAATCTTTCCTAATGGGCTTAAATGCAACTCCTTAGTTGTTATATAAACAGTACTTCATGTAAAAAAAAACAAGGAAAAACGTTGTCTTAGGTGACAGCATAATTGACGCTTATAAACAACCGTTTTTTTAGTTTTCTCTATCTAGCCAAACTCCGATTTTGGTGTTTCTTTGGGTCTAGGCAGCAGTTTTGACAACTTTGGTGCCCCAGATCCTCTGGTAACTGTCTCTCTCACTCTAAACATCTATTTGGAAAAACATTTCTTTGAAAGAGTTAAAACCCATTTGCCTTTAAAGGCCTCATACTCATAAAGATACACACTTTACTTCAATAACTACTGACAGAAACTCATTAATTATTGAAATGGTGATTAATTTTGATAATTTTCTATCAAGTGGGGTTTTGTTCTTGTGGTTTTTGTTCATGCATGGATTGGTGCACGTGCCATCTTGGTTTCTTTGTTTTGTTTATGATTCTCGAGTTTGTGGTGTTTAATAATGCGAGGTCTTTTTTTTTTTTTTTTCTGTTTTGGTTGCAGGAAATGAGTAGCTTAGTGGAGAGGCTACGTGTTAGATCAGAAAGGAGACCAATTTATAACTTGGATGAATCAGATGATGATGCTGATTTCGTTCATGGGAAAGCTAAAAAACCCCAGGAGAAAATTGAAAGATTTGTCAGGGATGATGCGGTTTGTTTCCTTTCTTCTTACTTCTTTTGTAGGTTAGTGTGTTCTGTCTTTAATGCTGAATGATAACGGTTTTTTTCCCCTTTCCTTTCCTTCCTTTTCTTTTCGATGCTAATTACCTAGTTTGATGTTTTACAGTTTCATGTGGGAGTTAAGATAGTTGAGGTTCAAACATTTTGATGTGTTTTGAAGGATTTTTTTTAATGTTTTTAAGGTGAATTCTGTGCATTTTTTTTATATTTAGTTTTGAATTCCGGGAAGGAGTTTAATTCCCATGAAAATAAATTATATGCGTTTTTATCATGTAAAAGAATCGGGACTGTGGTTGAGTTGTTATTCTTAAGGATGTTTTGATGATGTTTTTAAGGTTGCCTTAACAAAGGAAATAAAGTGATGGTGTTGGTCAGGGATTTTTGAGTGGAGGTAACTATGTTCTATGGAAATAATAAAGAAAAAATGATACAATTTTGTTGTCCTGTGGCTGTTATTAGTCACATGGATTTTTCCATTGGTGTTTTATATATATATATATATATATGGTCTAGCGCTTGGCTTGATGAAATCATGGTCATGACTGAATTGCTCTGAGTTAGATGGTTCTATTTTAAGGTACATCCTCTATTAGAGATGTTTTTTCACTGCATCACTTTTACCAGTGTCCTTTCTCTTGTGGAAGTTAATCATTGTTATCCTGGAGTTAGATTGCTTAATCAGGATGAGGGATGCAGCCTGTCAAAATCAAGAATTGCAAACTTCTTGGGTTTGAGTAGTTTTGTACTTCCACCAGCTTTTTTCTCCTCTCTTTTCTGGTTTGGGATGGTGCATGAAATTATAAGCTTGTTTGGGCCTTTTCATGGGTGATCTTCATTGGTTCCCAGGCACTATTCTATAATCATGTATATGGTGTTCTTTTTTCCCAATTTCATTGGATTTATTTTGTAGTTTACCTGAACAAGCCTTCATCAGTTGTCATGTTAGTCCTTCAACTTTAATGATTATGATGATGGAACTAAAAAGTATTTGACTACGACTAAGAATATGAATGCATATTTCTAAAAATTGATTTAAAAAACAATGATGTATTTGCGGAACATAGTGCAATGCAATACAATGCACAAGAGCGAGAAGAGATTATGACTTAGGTGTTTAGCTGCTTAAGGCCTTTAGGCTTCGAAACAACTGATGGAGAATAATGCTATAAACATTTGGCAGAATATATAACTAATTTTTTTGAAACATCTCTCGTGTCCATGCGCCCACACATGTTTACAGTGAATATAGATGTTGTGATTTGGTTGTCCTCTCATGATTGTCTTTCTTAGTGTTTCATTAACTTTATGTCTCTTTAATAGTTCCACTTTCTTGCCTCTTATTCAGAAAGAGGATTCCTGTCAAGCTTGCGGAGAAAGTGAGAATCTTCTGATTTGTGAAACTTGCACCTATGCTTACCATCCCAAGTGTCTGCTTCCACCACTAAAAGCTCCTTTCCCTAGCAATTGGAGATGCCCTGAATGTGTATGATTCCTTGGAACTCATGGGGTACTCATGTTTAAAACATTATGCTTTTCAAAGCTGACAATTACCATTCTTTTGTCTGCAGGTTAGCCCTCTGAATGATATTGATAAGTTATTGGACAGTGAAATGCGCCCTACAGTAGCTGATGATAGTGATGCCACTAAGCTAGGATCAAAGCAAATTTTTGTAAAACAGTATCTTGTGAAGTGGAAAGGCTTATCTTATCTACATTGCACTTGGTAATTTTGTTTATATGGTTTCCAACTTTATCAGTAAGAACAATTGCATGTAAAATGATATTTTTAAAGTTCCTTCCGTGTTAATGTGCCATATATTGTGGTGTTGCTGTAGCACAATCCATTTCGACTTTTGTACTTGTTTTTTTTTGTTCTATGTTGTCCTTTTCCTGCCTATCTGGCATCTTTTGCTCGTGTATTAACTGTTTTTTCCCCCTTCTTGTTTCCTTCCTTGTTCATCATAACTCCCTACAGGGTACCTGAGAAAGAGTTTCTAAAAGCTTTCAAGTCAAATCCTCGTTTGAAGACCAAAGTAAACAATTTCAATCGTCAAATGGCATCAAACAATAACTCTGAGGATGACTTTGTTGCTATCCGACCCGAATGGACAACTGTTGATCGAATTCTTGCTTGCAGGTTGACTCATGAAAATTTAATGCAACAAACACGCAAAATATGATAGTTTTGATTTTATGCTGCATTTTTTGTTCCTTATGGTTGATTGCAAACGATGAAATGGGGAAATGCTCTTTGAAGTTTTTTGTTGAATTTTGAAATCCATGGAGTGGAGTTCCTGTTTAGCACTGTGTTTTAAAAATATTTTTGAAAAAAAATAGAAAAAAATATTTTTGTTTTGTACTTTCAAATAATTTTTTTTATGGTTGTTTTTAGATCATTTTCATGTGCTGATGTCAAAAAGCAATAATTTTTTAAAAATAAAAAAAGCATCATTTTGATGCATTTCTGAATGAAAAGCACTTTCAAAAGCAACTTCAACTACGCTTCCAATCAGGAAAGTATTGTATGCTCCAAATATATATGAGAAAATGCTGTCAGACAAGTAGTTTGCTAATACAATAACTAACATGCATGTTTCTCACCAGAAAATCTGTTCTTGGAAAGAATTATCTTTACTGCTCAAGCAACAATTTCATATCTAAGATTAGACCTACCCAGGATTGAGTTATTTTTGGGGCAAAGACAGAATTTTTTTTTCAGGGATGAAACTGGTGGATTAGATGCTTTCATTTTTTGAGGTAGAGGGAGAAAATTGTTCACACATGAAGGGTTAAGTGTGTTGAGAAAAATATAATTAGAAGAAAATACAACAACTGTTCATTTAGGATAAAATAAAAAAAAATATCATTTTGAAGAATACCAACCTTTTGTAATATTTTAAGGAGGCTTAGGATGGAGCTTTTAATCCTGGAATCTTTCCCTGGATGGAGGGTAGTTCAGCAGAATAGTTGGGATTTTGAAGGATGCTCATCTTTCATGGCTGTCTGATTCTCCCTGTTGCCATCATCCTATTCTGGAATCTCTCTACTAAACCTCTTTACTAGAGCTTGATGCATTTTTTTGGATGTTCTTTTGTCTTTACAAGGTGCATTTCTTTTATGCATCTCGTTTCTTGAACTTTAATATCATTAATTGAAGGTAAAAGCATAAAAGTATCAAAGTGAAAATCTGCCATTTATAATATGCAGTTGTCTTTTATCATGGACTGCATTTCTTGGTAATACCGGTGTGCTTTGCTGTTTAGATATACTATTTTACCCCCTTTTTTTCTCTTTATTTACTTTTGTTCTTAAATTGTTTGATTCTGTCACAAGATTCCCGAATGTGACACTGTTGCATGCTTCAGGGGAGTTGAGGATGAGAAGGAATATCATGTGAAGTACAAGGAACTTCCTTATGATGAATGTTATTGGGAATTTGAATCAGATGTATCTGCTTTCCAGCCTGAAATAGAAAGATTTAATAGAATTCAGTCTAGGTCTCACAAATCGAGTAAGCAAAAGAGCAGCCGTCAAGATGTTACTGATTCAAAGAAGAAATCAAAAGAATTTCAACAGTGTGAACACAGCCCTGAATTTCTTTCTGGAGGTGCATCATTCCATCTGATGTTTTTCTACTTTCTTGAAAACCTAGCAAGCTTTTATATTATCTTTACTTGGTTTGATGATTGTTAATTCCCGAGTGATCTTGCTCTTGTAATTGAAGGCTCATTGCATCCATATCAGCTAGAAGGGCTGAACTTCTTGCGTTTTTCTTGGTCCAAACAAACACATGTAATACTTGCTGATGAGATGGGCCTTGGTGAGTCTTGCTTGTGTTTTTGCCTTTGCATCTGATAGTTTTTCATTGTTTTTTCCATTGCATTCATGTTTTTTCTATTTTTGTTTGATTACAGGGAAAACTATACAGAGTATTGCATTTTTAGCATCTCTTTTTGAAGAGGGCATCTCTCCACATTTGGTAGTAGCTCCACTTTCAACATTGCGAAACTGGGAACGTGAATTTGCAACATGGGCCCCTCAAATGAATGTTGTATGTACACAGAACTCTTTAGTTATCTTACTCATTGGTAAGGAACACTGAGTGGAAGTTTCTCTTGTGCAGGTTATGTATGTCGGCTCTGCACAAGCTCGTGCTGTCATTAGGGAATATGAATTCTATTACCCCAAGAAGCACAAGAAGATCAAGAAAAAGAAATCTGGTCAAGTTGTCACTGAAAGAAAGCAAGATAGAATAAAATTTGATGTGCTTCTAACGTCTTATGAGATGATCAACTTAGACACGACATCACTGAAACCAATAAACTGGGAGTGCATGGTAACATTCTACAACTTCACAATTACTATACTAGTCCCCTTCATGTTATTGCACCTCAACACTGAAATCTACTTATAGATTGTTGATGAAGGTCATCGTCTAAAAAATAAGGACTCAAAATTGTTTATCTCGATGAAGCAGTACTATAGTAACCATCGTGTGCTTTTGACTGGAACCCCTCTTCAGGTTAGTTTTCTAATTATGCAATTGAATCACATGGACTTAAGATTATTGCTTTTTGCCAGAGAATAGTACTTGCATATAAAAAAAAACACCAACATCAACGGAATTGAAAAATAAAAATACTTTAGTGTATGCCCATGTTCATAAACCTATTGTATGATGTTAAAGCCTTTATGATTCTCTTGATTCCTACTGGTTTTGTGTTTTTTTAAGCGAAACCACTGGGTATGAAACCACTGATTATGGAAATAATTGAGAGGCTTGTTCAGCGTTCTTTTGATTAACATGCATTTTTTTTATGCTCTGCCCCTGGAGTATATGAGAGAGTATCTGTTGCTGATTTGTCATGTTGTAAAGTTAGCTTGCTGAATTTAAACACTGGCAGATAAGCAGATTTGGTCTATCTAATTAACCAGCACTTTTGCAACACTATGAATGCATGCTTTGGTTTCTTTCTTCTTGTTTGCACTTTATTTTTATCATTGTCTTCAGTTTTTATGTGCACATATCTATGATGTCATGCTTTTAATCATCTTATTGCTTCAGTATTGCAAGTTCTTTATGCATGTCATGCTATATTTCACAGTATTGGCTTAGAGTCAAATGTTTAGATTGCAAACTCTGGATAGAAAGTAAAATGCATTGCACACCCATCATTATATGAATAGCTAATTAGTTTTCTTTGCTTGCTTTTGGCCTATGGGATTTTCTACTAATTAGCTTTCTTTGCTTGCTTTTGCCTTGTGGGATTTTCTACCACTTAATAATACTGTTTATATGTGTGTGTTGAATTTACTAACTTTTGCACTCTTTGACACGTGCTCAGAACAATCTAGATGAACTTTTCATGCTCATGCATTTCCTTGATGCTGGGAAGGTTAGTACAATGTGCAGCTTTGCATATGATTTTAGTTAGATCATGATAGGTTACAGAACCTGTTGATAAGTTGAAACCTTTTCTTCATATTGGTTTAATCTTTGCAGTTTGCGAGTTTAGAGGAGTTCCAAGAGGAGTTTAAGGATATAAATCAAGAGGAGCAGATATCAAGACTTCATAAAATGCTGGCTCCTCATCTCCTTAGAAGTAAAATCTCAAACTTTCCTATCTGACATGTACTTCATTTGATTAATTGGATTTCCAGGGCTATTGATATCCATGATTTATATTTGGTGGATTGGATTGATTATTATTATTATTTTTCTTTTATGCTGACTGTGGACCTTTCTGCCTTTTCTTTGGACATGAAGGTCCCAATCGAAGTGATATCAGACTATTTGTGGATGCCTCCATAGTTATGTTTAAGCATTTGATTTCTCTTGGGGTTCTTACTTTGTCAAACAGTTCTTTTTGGAGTTTTCTCATCTTGAACAAATATAAGATTGTTATTCATAAACACTGAAAACCATCTGAAAAACATGCCCCCTGGTAGTCTTTGCTCACTTCTTTCATCACTTGTCAGCACATTAACGATACTTGGTTTTTGTTTTTCCTCTGCAATTGAAGCAATAAATTTTTCCACTTTTCTTTTGAGGGGTTGGGTTTACGGAGTCGATTTGCTTTTTGCTAGTACCCTCACTTTTTCTTCTTTTTTTATTTGTTTTGTCCCATGTTCTGAATCACTTATGGTTTCACCCTGTTTCCTTTTGCAAGAAAAGGAACACCAAATGTAAAAGTAATCAATACAGGATCTTAGGAAAAACTTTTCTTTTAATAGAAATATTATGACAAGTTTAGCTATTTTATTTGATCCATTAGCTATTTTATATGACAAAATTGTTAAATATGCAATTTTAAGAGCTCTCTCTCTTGCTTTCTCTTTTGTGGCCTGTTGCAGCTATGGTTTCTGTACCAAAAGATGGTTTTCATCCCCTTTTCTGTAAAATTTTAGTATTGATGAGAATGTGGATGCAAATTTGTGATGCTCTTATAGGGGTGAAGAAGGATGTCATGAAGGAGCTACCTCCAAAGAAGGAACTTATTCTACGTGTTGAACTAAGTAGTAAGCAGAAGGAATATTACAAGGCCATTCTGACCCGTAACTATCAAATCCTAACTCGACATGGCGGTGCACAGGTGCAATTTATTTTTGTAGAGAAATAAAGATACTCTAACTACTTTAGTGTATTTCAACCTAACATGTTATTTTCCCTGGATCTTCCTTGACCAGATTTCTCTTATCAACGTGGTTATGGAATTGCGCAAACTCTGTTGTCATCCTTATATGTTAGAAGGAGTGGAACCAGATATAGAAGACACCAATGAATCTTTCAAGTACTTGGTTTAATTTTATGTATTTGTTCTTTGGTGTTTGTGCAATTGCATTCACACATCTATGTGTCCAGTTATGCATGTGGTACCTTGGGATTATGATAAGACATTCCTATCTTCTTATATTTTCATCTTCTTTGCCAATTCTCAGTCCGTGTGTTCTTTGCTTGAGAGGCAGCGGATTGTTCTTCTGATGTTTCAGTTCAGTTTTGGCTTCCTATGCTTGTTGTTCTGTTCTCCGTTGTTTCATTGTGTATAAAGACTCTTTTCAAAGTACTTTATATTATTTACTGATTTATTTTGTGCTTCTTGTTTTTATTATGTGGCAGGCAGCTTGTGGAAACTTCTGGGAAATTGCAACTGTTGGACAAAATGATGGTGAGACTTAAAGAACACGGACATAGAGTTCTCATTTACTCACAATTTCAACACATGCTGGACCTACTGGAAGATTACTGCACTCATAAGGTATTGGCATCTTCATTATGATCCATCCTTTATCATGTATTTGACTGCTGCAGTGATAGGTTGTTCAGATATACACTAATTTGATCCAGTATTTTATCATTTATTTTGTTTTTGTGGTCAGAAATGGACATATGAACGGATAGATGGAAAGGTTGGTGGAGCTGAGAGACAAGTACGCATAGATCGATTTAATGCCAAAAATTCTTCAAGATTTTGCTTTCTTCTCTCAACTAGAGCTGGAGGACTGGGAATAAATCTTGCAACTGCTGATACAGTTATTATATATGATAGGTTGAGTGTTTTCATTTTCTGCTTTGGTATTCCCTTTTCAAGTGATAATGAGAAAGCTGGTACCATGGAAATGTCATTAGAGTAGTGGTTATGTGGCTGAAGGGTGGTCTGATGGTAATAAAATATAAGGTGACTGTATTCTAGTGTTTTTTGAATTTTTATAACTTGACTAAGTCAAAAGTTGGCACTATCACTGTGCTAATTTAAATTTACTGACATCTCTAATGGCTATGTTTTTAAAAGATCACTTTGCTTTTCCAGTGCTGGGATTTTGAAACTCCAAAGTTCTAGATTTGCAATTTTTTTTCTGTAGGGTTGTGATGATTTTCTTCTTTTTTGGCTTCAATTCACTGGACATATTATTCTTGGCTTTTTCAGTGATTGGAATCCCCATGCTGATCTTCAAGCAATGGCTAGGGCACATCGACTTGGGCAAACCAACAAGGTTAAAATTTATTCTCAAGTTGTTAATGATAACTTCTGTTGTTGTTGTTTGTTTCGTTTGTTTTACACTGAAGTGTTGTTTTGTTTTTTCAGGTAATGATTTATAGGCTCATAACCCGAGGAACTATTGAGGAACGGATGATGCAGATGACCAAGAAGAAAATGGTTTTAGAGCACCTTGTTGTTGGGAGGCTGAAGGCACAAAATATTAACCAGGTTATAATCTTTTTATCATTAGTCAGGGCCTTTTGTTGTACATGTAGTGGTTGAGACTCGTGTAGCTTGTGTGGGCTAAATTAAATGAAAGTTATGATTAGTTTCTGATCAGAGATGTCACAATTTAATTATTATTAATATCGTACTATGATTTAGGGGCAAAAACTAAACAGGTATGATCTATGCTGAACAGTAGATTTTCCTTTTCGTTTTCTTGGCTATAGTGGTTAGTTCTTTAGAAAATGCTGGTTATTGTGTTTATGGTGTACTGATGCATGCAAGATTGTTTATGTAGGCATATTAGTTGGGCAGTTAAAACAAGATAGTTGTAGAAATATGTGTTCATATTTGTTAAAAAAGAGAGTAGCTGAGTGGGTTTAAAATTTGAAGAAAGAACTGAAAAGATTTTGATTTTATTTTAGGAAGAGCTAGATGACATCATAAGATATGGTTCAAAGGAGCTTTTTGCTGATGAGAATGATGAAGCAGGAAAATCACGTCAAATTCACTATGACGATGCTGCTATACATCAGTAAACACTTTTGACTGCTTGTATCTTGGTGTGTTATAAGTTTAATTGTTTGCTAAAAGTTGAGTCTATGTTGTTTCTTCAATAGATTACTTGACCGTGAACAAATTGGAGATGAAGAAACATCATTGGATGATGAAGAGGAAGATGGATTTTTAAAGGCGTTTAAGGTTTTTTTCTTTTTTAATACTATAATGTCCTTTTTCTGTTATCTGTTGAGGTGCCTTTTTGGTGATTTTCTATAGTACTTGATCTTCCACTGTAACAGCCATAGAATAAGCCTGCTCTATTTAGCAATTGTTTTTCCTTCCCATGGATACTAGATGTTTTTATTCCACACTTCTGATTGATGACATTGAAAGATGAAAACGATGATTGCCTGTTGGAAGAAAAACTGTGGACTAGCCTATTCTGTGTTTCCAATAATGGTTCATGTAGCTTCTCTGGATGCCTTTTCATCATCTTTATGTTTTCCAGCATTCACCTAGTCATCCTTTCTAGTTATGCAACCATGATTGTTGGACTCTTCATACACTTGCCTCACATTTGTTAGTGTTGTGATTTAGATTTCTACAATTTCAAGTCTTATTCCATGTTGAGCTTGATAAGTAAATTTAGCGCGTTCTCTTGTGAATACTGTTTCTTGAGACATAAACCAAACTTGTTCTAAGTACATTTTCTGTTACTATAGAGTTGAACTCACCATGACCAATGGTGGCCAACCCCTAGGAATTCTTGTGGTTGTTTCTTGGTTGTTCCACCTGTCAGTTACATGATTTTTGGTCTCACTGAATGCTCAAAGAGCCCGGGGTGCTTCTGCACCAAGCTTCAGAAAGAACAAAGAAAAGCTTATGATATGCTTATAATGACCAGTGCCAATTAATATTAAAATCATGGTCTAGAAAATACATTGTTTATGATTTCCCTTTCTGCAGATGTTCTGTTTGGGTTATATCTGTGATACTTATCATAGGCCTATTCTTAGCATATATGCTGTCTTTCTGTTTAAACACTTGCCAAATTGTATGAATAATTGGAATTGTAGTCATTAAATAAAATCTAAACCCATGTTAAACATTTATGACCTGTTTCTTTCTTTCAATATAGATGACGAACCCCAACCCACTCTGTCTGGAGTTGTCGTACTGTGGTCAAAATCGTAATTAGTTCTTGGGGGTTAGTGGATTTCAAATGAATTGAGTTTCAATTTCAAAACTGCATTGCATTTTTTAAGAGTTTTATCATAAGACTTTTAGGAAGTTTGGTGTTCCTTTGGGTGCAAGGTCTGAACTGTGTTGGGAGTGCTCTTGACTGTGCAAATTATTTCCATGGGGTTTAGTCTTCTAAGGCTGCAGGTTTTGATAATGTTTTCTCTTATATACATAGATATTATACAAGAGGAATATTGTGAACGTTTTGGTTTCATTTAAGAAATTTTGGTATATCTCTGAGAGCAAAGGTCTTTTGGTACAGTGGGGCTGCATAAGAAATAGATCCTTGTGGAAGATCTTATCTTTCCTAGATTCTCTCTCTAAATGATGATGCCAATGCAAATCGACCCACCATTTGAAATTCATCTCTAGTATGTCATAGGTGAAGTTGCAAATCGACCCACCATCTGTACTCTTGATCAGGAGTATAGTGATTCCCAAATACATTGCTTGTGTCATGTGCTGTTTATTGTTCGAGTACTCAGCCATATCTAAAATAGTTACAGTGTAAGTATATTATATTGAAGATTGTATCTGTAATTGTTATTATAAGTTATTCATAAAACTTAGCAGGCTCTATATTCCTGTGTTATGTTCTTTCTGATTCCTGATTTACAAGTATCTGAATTGTTTCTGATTGGAAAACATTTTTTGTGTTTTAGGTTGCAAATTTTGAGTATATTGACAAAGCAGAGGCTGCAGCAGAGAAGGAAGCTCAAAAGGCAGTCATGGAAACTAAATCTACTGTAAGCAATTCTGAAAGAACAAACTATTGGGAAGAGTTGCTAAAAGACACTTATGAAGTGCAAAAAATCGACGAGTCTAATGCCTTGGGCAAAGGAAAGAGAAGCCGTAAGCAGGTATTGTTGTATTCTCTTTCTACCATATTTTGGAAAGCACATTTGCTTGTTATCATCGAGGATTTAAATTTACTTGGCATGAGACTGTATGTTTCATTTACAGCCAGTTTGGAACCAATTTGGTTGAAAACTAAATTCAAATCTATTAATAGTAAAGCATGTGTTTGGTATAAATTTTTGTTCAGGTGGAATTGAATTTTATTCAAGTGACTTTTGTCTTTAAGTGGTAGTTCAAGATTTCCTATTTGCATGTTTCCTTTTTCTTTTATTTTTTCCCGTTAACAGCGAAGGGCATAAGAGAAATTGCAAAAAAGACTCTTTTTGAAGGAAATATAACCGTGGCCTGGTGTTGGACCCATCCGTGCAAAATCTGATTCTGTTGGGTCAGAACCCAGATGTTATTAGGGTGTAGAATTAAATGTTTTATCAAATCCAGTCTCCCAAGCACTAAGTTTTGTAATAGAACTGAGTTGACATCAACCCCATATCTTATTTTCCAATTAGGCTGTAAGATAGTTCTTCTTTTGAAGATGACAACTTAAAGTGATTTGTTATTTTGACCTTCTGTGGCAAATTTTGATAAGGAAGTGTTTGTAGGCTTAAAAATGTTAAATAGTTCATATGTTTTGGCATCTTTGAATAGTACAGAGCACTTTTATTTTTGAGACTCTGGAAATGAGATTAACTGGCTTGTTTTAAACTGATTCAGATGGTCTCTGTTGAAGAAGATGACCTTGCTGGTCTAGAAGATGTAAGCTCTGATGTCGAAGATGATAACTATGAAGCTGAGCTGACTGATGGTGAGACAACTTTATCTGGGATTCAGACAGGAAAAAGGCCTTATAAGAAGAAGGGTCGAGGTAGTGTTTTTTTCCCTTCCGGGTTTGTTTCTATTGATTCAGTGATAAGAAATTGATGTTATACTGATTTGTTTGCAGTGGATAATACGGAGCCAATTCCTCTGATGGAAGGGGAAGGTAGATCATTCAGAGTATTGGGTTTTAATCAAAATCAGAGGGCTGCATTTGTACAAATTTTGATGAGGTTAATTCCTACCTTAAGAAAAGAATTTTGCTCCTGGGGTTATGAATTTTTTAAAATTCTTCTGCACTGGCTTTTCCACATAAATTTTATATTGCAGGTTTGGGGCCGGAGACTATGACTGGAAGGAGTTTGCCCCGCGTTTGAAACAGAAGACATATGATGAAGTAGAGAAGTATTGAAAATCAGCTTCACCTTTTATTGATTAAATATGTGCTAGGGATTTATAGCAACCTAATGTTCTAAAACTTTAATAATAGCACCGTCCTTGCCACATGACAGATCTTGCATTCTTATTGCATTTTATTTTTTTGGATTGGATTGGATGACATTTGTATGCGTGCACTATTAGTTGCTAGAAGATACACTTGTTTGGTTTCAAGGCAAAAAGAAGAGAATTTTTTTTGAAGCTATCAAGTATATATTTTCTTCTATCCATGCAAATCAAGGAAGCTCAAGAGTTTGCTATTACTATATATACATTTTAGAGATCGATCTTGTCAATCCACTATTTTTTTTCCTTACATATTTGCAAGTACTAAAAGAGTTCTAACAAATGTATTATTATTGTTGTTATTTATGGGCCAACTTTAATACTTTATGTCCATGTTTATTGTGCGTTCATAAATGGTATTTTCACCCCTTGATTTCAGTTATGGAAGATTATTCTTGGCGCACATAGCGGAAGATCTATCGGACTCACCTAATTTTTCAGGTGATTGATCTTCACAGAGGCTTTTATTTTGTGTATTTTTTTGTGCTGTAAATATGCTATGTTTGTTTTGTTCACCATCTATGATCTTGATTGTAGATGGTGTTCCTAAAGAGGGTCTTAGAATACAAGATGTACTTATTAGGATTGCTGTCCTGCTTTTGATAAGGGATAAGGTGAGTCTGCAAGTTGAAATTCTTGCTTCTTAAATTTCCCTTCTATTCTTTTTGCTCTTTGTATCTGGCCTCCCCTTTCTTCCCTCCTCCCCCTTCTTTCCTTCCCCCTTCTGGGCCTGCCTTTTCAAAGGTGCTCAAAGCAGAAAAGGCTATGACATGAGTGCATTCCTTGTGTTTGCTTTTCTTATGCACGTGCTAAGATAAGAACAACGGAATACACCTATGCATGTTACTTCCATCAGTCAAATGATTCAATTATTCAATGTTTTTGATGTGTTTTTGGGAATGATAGGCAAGGTTTGCGTCAGAGAACCCAGGCAGCCCCCTTTACACAGATGACATTATGCTGCGCTACCCAGGCCTGAAGAGTGGAAAATTTTGGAAACAAGAGCATGATTCATTGTTACTTCATGCGGTATTGAAGTATGCCTTCTCATTACCGTCTATCACATCACTTTTACCTGTTTTAATTTTTATATGTTGCATATTTTTTGTATTTTTCTTTACATGCCTCTAAATAGCTACTCAACTAGTTTTGTGCTGAGGCTTTGTTAATCTGGATTGAGTTTGGTTGTCTCTTAAGTGCTCTATCTCCCAATTTATGCGAGTGTGTGCACACTAGGACTTAAATTCTCTATACAAATTAAAGATTTGACTAGGGATAGGCTGAACATTGTCCAGCCCATTTTAGGACTTCCACTTGTACTCTAGTTGCCTTGCATGTTTCAGAATAAATTTGATCAGATGTGCTCAAGTCAGTTGAATATGTTTTTGAAACGGTTTGGTCTTGCCAGAGTAGTCTTTGATATGTTAAGAATGCAACTTTCCTATGTCTCATTAAGATCCAACAATTATTACCGGATTCACCATTGGGGTTTTAAGGATATCTTGCTAGAATATAATGCTTGGGAACATTGCTTCAGTGGTTGAATGAATTAGTATTCATTCTCAATATGAGTGTTTGTGATAGCTAACAGATTGCATCTTAGATAGTGCCTTACCCACTTTTAGCAGTGTTCCCTCACCATTCTCATCAAATGTCAAGTTGATTGGTGTTTATATGCTGCCCATCCTGTCCAGATCTTGGAATTAAATATTTGATGTATAGCTGCTTATGGAAATATAAATTGGATATTTAGAAAAGAATAATAAAATCCAATCATTTGCATAAGATACACTGCAACTCATCTTCAATAGACTTGACCTTGAGGAGAGTGATGCATAGGATTTTAGGCGCTTGAGATACAGCCTGATTTGTATCCATACTTCTCTTATATAAAGCAGGTTGAAAGTTAAATATTCAAAAACCCTTCCATCATAACTATCAAATTATAAACAAATAATGAATGTTTGGTGCATATCCGGCATGGGAAAGAGCTTAGGCGGCTTATACATCTGGTGTAATTTGATCCTTACATTGGTATGGATTCATAGAAACATGCTTCACTATCACAATGTGCTTCACTAATGATAGGTATATAAAAATAAAGCTGCCTAATCTATAAACAATGTGCCAAAAAAAACCCATTCCTCTGAAAGTAGGTATATTCACCTTAGTTACAGCGCCTCATGTGCTGGTACCACGTAGTGTGGGAATGAATGCAAAGATGCTTCACTAAGCTGAAACACAAGTGTTTTTTCTCTATTATTTGAACCAGATTTGCATGCTTAATATATTCTTAGTTCATTTATGAAGATCGTTTTTGCTCATGATTGATTTTAAAATTCTAGGCATGGGTATGGAAGATGGCAAGCTATTGTTGATGACAAGGACTTAAGGGTTCAAGAAATCATTTGTAAAGAGTTGAATCTTCCTTTTATAAGACTACCTGTCCTTGGACAAGCTGCTTCTCAAGCACAAAATGGTTCTGCTTCTAACATGGATAGCACCCAGGCACAAGCAAATGGTACTGGAAATGATGTAGCAGCTGATGTTGCTCAAGGAACAACTGATGTTGCAAATCAAGCACCGTTATATCAAGATTCATCTATCTTATTTCACTTTAGAGATATGCAGAGACGACAGGTAGAATTCATTAAGAAAAGAGTGCTTCTTTTGGAGAGAGGACTCTACGCAGAGTACCAGAAAGAATACTTTGTAAGTGATTATCATTTTCTTTATTGCCTGTGCTATTACTATTTTTGCATTTTCAGATAGCTTTAAATTCTAAAGAATAACATTTCTGATGCAAGCAATCATGAGGAAATCTAAGTTAAGTTAAAAGTATACCCAAGTTACAATCTAGAACATCTTAACATTAGATATTCACATTGATGAGGACGAGCATATATTAAAGCAGAGTGTGATGTCGGTGCTTGTAATGATAGAATACTTAGGCTGATTCTAGACTCACAAGTTCCTTTACCCCTTGTTTTTTTTCTCAGGGTGGTGATATAAAAGCAAGTGAGGTTACAAGTGAAGAGGCTGATTGTGAAACAATGGCGGCTGACAGATCAAGTTTAGGCTCCATAGAGATCAATGCTCAATTGATTGACCAGTTGCCTCAAATGGAATCAATTTGTAAGTGCATTGTTTCTTTATTAATTATAGCCTGCAGATTACCAAATTAGGGATTGCTGAAAAAAGAAATTGAGAGATTTGTTAAGGGAATTCGTTATTAATTACTATTAATTACTACAGGATGGAGTGGCAAAACATTTGAATGATAATAAATAAACATATCCTGATTAATCATATTTTAGGAGACATAGGTTTATTAATTATCAAAACTTTTATGGATTATCAACATTCTCTCTCATGCAGCATCAGAAGAAATTTCAGCGGCTGCTTGTGATGACAATCCTGATAGATTGGCATTACCCCAGCTTTATAACAAGGTAAATCTTCTGATTTTTCATTTGGAACTCTCCTTGTAAGTTTCAATGGATGGGATTTTTATCTTGTATCAGATAGGAAACACTTGGGATGAAAATTGGACATACAACAAACACATACAAGGTCCGGGTAGTGGATGAGCCAAAGGCATGTGAGGATTTAACACGATGTTTTCTCTTATTATCCTCACAGATGTGTATGGTGGTGGAGCAAAACGTTCATGAATCAGTTCAGATATCCTTGACCGATAAACCTGCAAGTCTCAAGTTGAGACAGGATCTTCAGCCATTAAAGACAATTCATGAACAGATAAATCAAATTCTCTCTCCTTCACAGCAGAAAACTCCTACTTCAGAACAGGCTACTCTTGGTTCAAGCAAACATGTCCAAGCTGAATCGCAGAGCAAGGAGACAGAATTTCATTCACCTTCTGACCAACTGAAGGAGAGTGACGACAACGCTGCTGCTACCGAAGTTATCGAGATGAAAGATGCAACAACCGAGCCAAAATTGCAAGGAACCGATGCATTATTGAACGAAGAACTAGTTAAAGAAACAAGTCAATCTACCAGCGATTCTCCACCTTCTGCACACCCAGTTACTCCTCCAAAAGAACCAACTTGTTCATCAGGGACAGCTGAAAAGGATGTGGGAAAGGTCGATATGAATAATGAAAATGACACCCAACACTGATGCTGTACCAAATGATACCACAGAGAAATCAGACTCAGGGTTGATCGTTTTAGATGATACATACAAATGGAATACCTTTTCATGCTCCTTTTGGCTGCAACAAACTAGTTTTACAGGCTTCAGCAAAAAAAACTGTCACCCCCTAAAGTACTTTTAAACCATCATTTACCAAATTTTGGCAAGATTTGAGATTTTGTGCATTTCATTGACTAACCATGCAGCTCATCACAAACTGCTACATTTCAACTGCCTGCTAGAAGCCAGATTGTTAATTTAATATCATTTTATTAATGCCCAACAATTCTTTCCTACAGCTTCTACTAGCTCAAAGGTGATGTAAGGTAATGTTGTTTCATCCTTGGGGCTTTGAAGCAGCTATTACTGACATTTTTCTTTCTTTCCAGCTTCAGGCCGGTTGAAACCTAGGAGCTAGGCAAGGCGCATGGCTCCAATCGGACTACTCCCAGCAAGTTTAGTTCCAATCTTCAATGGAGCGCCGCTTTTCTACTAAAGCAGTCAATGCTAACCTTTTTCTTTCCTCCAAATATACTAGGAAGAAAGAATTGCAGAGGGTCTTCTTTCACAATAACAGTACAAGAAAAGAAGTGAGACTGAATGTGTGATGTCGTTATTGCTTGATTTATTCCTTGGAGTGGATGGTCGGTTTTTGAAACTTCAAAATATAATTTTGACTTTATTATCACAGATAAAATAGATTTGTAGTATAATTGTGCAAACCTGATTTTATTGTCATAAGTAATAAATTTGTAGTATGATTGTATTGTAAACACCAGGTTGAACCTAAGAGAAATTTTATTAATATTTTCTACAAGAAACTGAAATAAATAAAACGAACAGAGGATTTGAGTTAAAAATTAAAAAAAAGAGTAAAAATAATAAAATGATGTGTTAACTTAATTTTAAGGTCCGGATATTTATTCTTACAAAGTAAAATAAATATCTTTTTAATTCAAACAAATAAATTTGGTCTCTTAGAGTTAAAAGAAATCAAAAAGATTATGTGTAAATTTATTATATAAAACTTTCTAATTAATTTCTTACCATCAAATAAATTTAATATTAAAAAGTAATTTTAATTCACTAGCAATAGTAAAGTAAAATAACTACTATCTTGAAAGTAAAGGCTAGTGGCCATGAGCTGCACAAAAAACTAGTGCTTGATAAATGAGAATCATTTTGAGAAAACAAGAGAACATGTGCAATGAGATGTGTAATGTTGATCATTTCATCTATCGCCAACCTTTAAGTCAGATAAATATTTAATATCTTCAAATATGATTAATGGTTGACTTATTTAATTAACCTCATGCAGCGACTTTCTCTGCTTTCGTGGAAGATGCTGCCAACTACCATCAATCAAGTAGTAAGTATATGGAGGAAGGGACCCTCATGCAGCGACTTTCTCTGCTTTCGTGGAAGATGCATCTCTTCATTCCAAAACACCATTCATATCAATGTCAACCTCAGCAATTATCCATCGTCTTGAAAAACAATAATACAACGCATCTCATCATTCCAAAACAACGCCTCATTTCATCTTTATTTCGAAACTTTCAGATCATACTTTTCTCTTTTCATCAAATCTTACTTCTTTGATTTCCCCCAAAAAAAAAGACAATATGGCAGCAGAGCTTCTTCTTACGTTTACCATGGAGGAGACTTTGAACAGGGTGATTTCCATAGCTGCTGAAGGGATCAGATTTGCTTGGGGATTGGAGGGCCAGCTGCAGAGGATTAACAAGTCCTTGACCATGATCCAAGCTAAGCTCCAAGATGCAGCCACAAGGCCCGTAACAGACAAGTCTGTGAAGCTTTGGCTGGAGAGGCTACAAGATGTAGCTTATGATGCCGAAGATGTTCTAGACGAGTTTGCGTATGAGATTCTCCGAAAAGACCAGAAGAAGGGAAAGGTACGCGACTTCTTTTCACTCCACAATCCAATTGCTTTCCGTTTGATTATGGGTCAAAAAGTTAAGAAGATCAAAAAAGCCCTAGATGAAATCCGGGAAGATGCTGTTGGATCTGGGCTTGGATTGACATTTCTACAACAAGAAGATAGAGCTCAAGAAGTTTGCTTGGATCTAGATCGAGAGACAGATTCCTTCCTTGACAGCTCAGAAGTTGTAGGAAGGGAGGATGATGTCTCTATTGTTACGGATAGGCTGGCTACCTTGACGAAACAACATGTCCTTTCAGTTGTCCCTATAGTGGGGATGGCTGGCCTTGGAAAAACTACTGTGGCTAAAAAAGTTTGTGAAGTAGTGAGGGAGAGAAAACACTTTGATGTGACTTTATGGGTGTGCGTTTCTAATGATTTCAGTAAAAGAAGGATTTTAGGCGAGATGTTGCAAAAGATTGATAAATCTACTGGTGGGTTGACCAATCTAGATGCAATTCTTGAAAAACTTCAGGAAAAGCTGAAAAATAAGACATTTTTTCTTGTTCTTGATGACGTGTGGAATGAAGACAATGGGAAGTGGGATGGTTTGAAGGAGCAATTGTCAAAAATTAGCAGCAAGAAAGGGAATGTTGTTGTTGTCACAACCCGAATAACAGAAATTGCAACCATGATGGAGACTTCTCATGGGAGTCAGCATAAACCAAGGGGACTATCAGATGAAGAATGTTGGTCCATTATGAAGCAGAAGGTGATTGGGGGTGGAGGAGCAACATTAGCTGCAGACTTGGAGTCTATTGGAAAAGACATTGCAAAGAAATGTGGAGGGCTTCCATTGCTTGCTAAAGTTTTGGGAGGAACACTGCGCCGAAAGGAGACACAGGAGTGGCGGTCAATTATAAACAGTAGATTTTGGGATACAAAGGATGGAAATGAAGCTTTTCGCATATTGAGACTCAGTTTTGATTACTTGTCATCGCCAACATTGAAAAAATGTTTTGCATACTGTTCCATTTTTCCTAAGGATTTTGAAATTGAAAGGGAAGAGCTAATTCAACTCTGGATGGCTGAAGGTTATCTTGGGTCATCAGATGGGAGGATGGAGGGCAACAAGTGTTTCAATGACTTGCTTGCAAATTCCTTTTTCCAAGATGTCGAAAGGAAAGAGTATGGGATCATAAAAAGTTGCAAGATGCATGATCTTGTGCATGATCTTGCATTACAGGTCTCAAAATCAGAAACGTTAAGTGTGGAGGCGGGTTCGGAAGTAGATGGTGCATCTCATATTCGTCATCTAAATCTCATTTCTCGTGGGGAAGTTGAGTCAATATTTCCAGCGATTGATGCTACAAAACTACGTACTTTTTTCTCAACGGTTTATGTATTCAATCGGCCTCGCAAATTCAAAAGCTTGAGAACTCTGAAATTGCAAAGGTCTGGTACCACTGAGTTACCAGATTCAATTTGCAAGCTGAGACATTTGAGATATCTTGATGTCTCGAATATTAGAGCATTGCCAGAATCCATCACAAACCTCTACCATCTGGAAACACTAATATTAAAAAAGTGTGCACAACTCCCAACCCTTGGATGTTTTCCTCGCCTTAAGATTCTAAAGATGATCGAAATGGATACTGTAAAATGTATAGGTAATGAGTTCTATAGTAGGAGTGGAAGGGGAGGAGTACTGTTTCCGGCACTAAAAGAACTCTCTCTGTTCTGTATGGATGGTCTTGAAGAATGGATGGTGGCAGGTGGAGAAGGTGATCGAGTATTTCCTTGTCTTGAAAAGTTGAGCATTCAGATGTGTGGCAAGTTGAAAAGCATAATGATATGTGGTATTTCATCTCTTGTAGAATTTGAAATTGATGGATGTGGTGAATTGATATATTTATCCGGTGAATTTGATGGCTTCACGTCTCTTCGATTGTTGAGGATTCAGTATTGTGGAAAGCTGACATCCATTCCAAACGTACAACACTGCACATCTCTGGTGGAATTAAATACACGGTGGTGCCGTGAGTTGATTACAATTCCTGGTGATTTTCGAGAATTAAAATATTCTCTGAAGAAATTGATTATTGCCGGTTGTAAATTGGGAGCTCTTCCAAGCGGATTGCAATGTTGCGCGTCTCTAGAAGAATTGGAGATATTTTATTGCGAAGAGCTTATTCATATTAATGATTTACAAGATTTGTCTTTGCTTCAAAGATTATGCATTTATGGTTGTCATAAGCTCATCAGTATTGATTGGCATGGTTTACGACAACTGTGTTCTCTTGTTGAATTAGAAATCTGTGAGTGTGGGAGTTTGAGCGATTTCCCGAAGGAGGATTGCATAGGCAGCCTCACCCAACTGAAGGAATTGAGAATCGGTGGTTTCTCAAGTGAGCTGGAGGCTTTTCCTGCAGGACTTTTAAAGTCAATCAACTTAAGTGGGTCCCTGGAGATATATGGATGGGATAAACTGAAGAGTGTACCACATCAATTTCAACACCTCACTGCCCTCAAGGCACTGACTATATGGGATTTCAATGGAGAGGAATTTGAGGAAGCTTTGCCAGAATGGTTGGCCAACCTTTCTTCCCTTCAACATCTTTGTATTCGAGACTGCAAGAATCTCAAGTATCTGCCAAGTTCAACAGCCATTCAACGCCTCTCCAAATTAGAGTCTCTGTTTATCTTGGGATGTCCACTTCTTGAAGAAAATTGTAGGGAGGATAATGGCTGTGAGTGGCCCAAGATTTCTCATATCCCAAAAATCACAACATCATTAACGTACAAGTTCCGGTAAGTTGGGATTTAATTTTCTCTTACTTTGTATGCAGATTAAATTTTTCAAATTAATAAAAACAATTATTAGACTTCCTTCTTCTAAAAAAATAAATGATTCTTTTTTTTTTCTTCCTATTATAACCTATAAATCTGATAAAATTAGTCAATAGCCATCCAACATTTCAAAATCATCAACTCTATATACTTACATTCAAATTAAGGCATTCATATATATATATATATATATATATATATATATATATATATATATATATATATATATATATATATAATCTTGAAATCAATAATTTAAATTGTTATTAGACATTATTAACTACCGAAATTGTTACTACACAATATGTGTGTTTAATGATAATTCATTAAAAGTTATAATTTATAATCTAGAATTCAATAATTTAAATTAGTATTAGACTTTTACTTCAACTCTCTCTCTCTCAAAAAAAATAAAAAATTGCATAATAAGTTAAATCATAAGTGGCAATTAAGAACATTTTTTTTGGAAGGTAGTTAAACTATTATAGAGGTATTTTAGCAATTTCTTAGATATTTTTTTCTGCACTATTTTTCACTCACTTTCATATTGGAACTTGTTTTTTTTTTTTTTTTAATTGTATTCATTCAATTGAATAAGCTTCCTATACAACTAAAGTAACATTCAACATAAATCGTAGTTTTTTTTAGTATTAGTTACAAAGTCTATGTCCCACTCGTATTATTCCCAATTTCTCTTTCTCTATTCAATTAATATCTTTCCAAGACTAGCACCATGTTGCCTGTTTTAAACTTATCATAATGTGCAGGAGAAACCTTGAATACTAAAAGATGTCATGGAATGGTTATTTGAAGCTTATGTATATTAGTGTTTATCAAGCTGGATAGTGGATAAAAACTTATGTATATAATGCTAGAAAATGGATGGAGCTGGCAGCTTATCTCGGAGATAAACCACCTTAATATAGATATGTATGAGTTTTTATGTGTATGCAATGTAGCTTCTATTAGTCCTTAAGGAGCGTGGCGTGATGGTAAAGAGCCTGCGATCTGCACAACAGGTCTCGAGTTCGAGTCAGGATGTGGCTTGTGTGGGGTTTTTACTCCCCTTTGTAAGAGTTTGTAATGGTCAGGGTGCTACTTGCTCACCTGGGCCCATAAAATGTGTTTTCCGAGGGGTGAATTTTCTTTGAATAAAAAAAAATGTAGCTTGTATTGTTTTCTATTAGTTTTTTTTTTTTTAAAAAAACATTTAGGAATTTAAGTTTTATGAAGCAATATATGTTGACAACCTGTGGACAACGTTTTAAGAAAGAATTGCAGAGGGTCTTCTTTCACAATAACAGTACAAGAAAAGAAGTGAGACTGAATGTTTGATATCGTTATTGCTTGATTTCCTTCATTTATTCCTTGGAGTGGGTGGTCGGTTTTTCAAACTTTAAAATATAATTTTGATTTTATTATCACAGATAAAATAGATTGTAGTCTAATTGTGAAAATCTGATTTTACTATCACAAATAATAAATCTGTAGTATGATTGTATGTAAAAATCAGGTTGAACCTAAGAGAAATTTTATTTAATTTTTGTACAAGAAATTGAAATAAATAAAATGAGCAGAGGATTTGAGTTAAAAAAATTAAAAAATCTAAAAATAAAAATAATAAATCGATGTGTTAACTTGATTCAAAATTCTAGATATTCATTTTTATAAACTTGTGTTGATCATCAAAGTAAAATAAATATCTTTTTAATTCAAATAAACAAATTCAATCTCTTAGAATTAAAAAAAAAAAATCAACATGCATGTGATGTGGGGATCGTGTATGGGGATAATTTGCAGGCCCTTGTGGTTTTCTTCTTTGGCCAAACAAGAGAGTTTACGTTTGTCGGTGCCAACTAATTTTCATCAATTAGCCCTAGAATAACTCATAATTTCCTTTGGGAGGTTATTCGAACTCATGCTAAGAGAGGAGGTGTAGGGTTCATTTAAAAACTTTCATGTTTCTATAAGCTTTAGAGCATCTCCGATGACAAAAATTATTTTAGAGAGCTACATCTCTAAAATGATTTTTTAAATAGTGTAAATATAACTTTTTTATTTATATGTATTCTAATAGTAAAAGTCATTTAAACGACAATCATCAAATTGTATTTTGTCATCATTGCCAATGTGGAAGTTATGGTTTTTTTGTTCAAGATGCTATAAATAACATGCGTGAGAGGAACAACCATTTTGGTTGTTTTGATAGCATATTAGTTAAAGCTAAAAAAATTAAACAAAAATACTAAAAGGATTTTGTTTACCTTTAGCTCTTCTGATAGCATAGACGTTGGAGCCTATTTGGTGTTATCTATGTTATGCATTGTGATAACTAGATCATCATTATCTGATAAGGATCTTTATCTGATAAGGATTGTTTTTTGAAAGCTCATTGATTAACTAGTTTACGTAAATTAGTAGAGTTCTTTTTCTCTACGTAATTTACTAGGGTTATTCTATACATCTATATATACCTTAGATTGAAGTGTATAGTGTGTGAGAGTGCAACGTAGCTATTGTTGCAGCTGTGATAGAGACAAAACTTGTATTGTTTCTTCAATTCTTAATAAATCTTCTACAGCTCCCGTGGACGTAGGCAATTTTGCCGAACCACGTAAATCGTTTGTGTGTGTTATTTTACGTTACTGTCATTATTTTCATAACAACTGGTATCAGAGCCTGGCTCAAAGATCTGTGAAAATAATGGCTGGGGTAGACGTGAAAGCATCAGGAATTGAAAAATTCGATGGCACAGATTTTGGATACTGGAAGATGCAGATAGAGGATTATCTCTATGGGAAGAAACTCCATCTTCCATTGCTGGGGACAAAGCCAGACAACATAACAGCTACTGATTGGGACTTGTTGGATCGACAGGTTCTAGGGGTTATTCGACTAACCCTGTCGAGATCTGTTGCACACGATGTCATCAAGGAGAAAACCACTGCGGAACTCATGACAGCCTTGTCAGGAATGTATGAAAAGCCATCAGCAAATAACAAGGTATTTGATGAAAAAGTTATTCAATTTAAGGATGTCAAATGACACGTCTGTTGCACAACATCTGAATGATTATAATACCATTACAAATCAACTCCTCAGGTTGCGTACTTGATGCAGAATCCTACCATATTATGAAATTTCATTTAACAACTTAAATTTTTAGATGAGATAGTTTTTGACATGGTATCATAATTTTGTTGATTCAGTGGCCATGAGTTCGAATCTCACCACTCTCATTTTATTTGATAAAAATCAAGCATAAGGTAGTGTGAGACTATGCAAATTTCAAGCTCAGGGGACTTTCACTTGAGATGATATGTTAAAAAATAATATAAATTATATCATAAAACCTCACCTAACAATTTAATTTTTGAAGTAAAATAATTCCTTGATAGACCCTGCAGGAATTGATGCGAGGATTGGCCTGCTTCCAGTCTCTCGTTGCCTTCCTCATTGCTTCATCATGAACGTGCCATGAGCCTCATGCCTTGACCTTTCTATCTTTACTTGTTAACTTCTATTTTTGTTTGGGGTAGGGGATGTGAGATTTAGGAGTCATCTGAAAAGATTATTATGAGGAATAATTACTGATTATTATGTTTACGCTATGCCACTGAAGAGATTTTTTTTTCTTTCAAAATACATACTACTAGAAATATTCGAGTGGAATTTGTCAGGTGAGAGAGACAGGAACCAAATTTTTGATCAATAGTAAGTGGAGGCACTTTTCTTGGTAGAAATGATAGCTTTTTTTCATATCTCAATGTCACCACTAATGCCAAACACTTGTTCTTCTGGGCTCATGAACAGTGCATTTTTCCAATTCTCGTAATATTATACATGGTCATAATTTTGTTATGAAAAATCATTTAATTGTGCGTTTTTTTTAGATTAAATTGCACAATTCTAAATAATTTTTTTTTTGGATTTGAAGTATTTTTTTTTGAATTAATATATTTAATTTTTTTTTTATATATATATATATACATACCTAAACAGTACAACCCCGAAACAGTGCGCCGAAACGCTCTGAAACCGAAACATTACATTCCAATTAAAAAAACGAAGCACCAACCGAAACGGTATTGACAAGTTTGGTTCTAAACCAAGCTCTTGGGAATGCTATGAGATTGCAATGCTCTGCTTAATCAACCAGGTAAAAACAAATTACTCTGCCGAATTTGAGGAGGACAAAACAACTGCAATTAACATACAGTTCTAAGTGGCATGCAAGAAAGCACAATGCTTCTGCAGATCATTCTCTCTAGAGGCCTTGGCAGCTTAAATCTTTATATGCATGTTTTTAGAGAGTAGCCACCACATCCAAAGTCTCCTTCTGGTAACTTCACCTTGTCTTGTTCCTGCATCATTACCTCCATGTTATCAAGCCTAGGATTAAAGCTGATGGAGTGATATCGAACACTAAAAATGCTGAAAAGGGAGGTGAATCGAGAATGATTCACTGACTAGGGAAGACCGTGTTTTCGTCAAGTAATCTCCTAAAGGATAACTCCAGGTGAAAGGACATGACATGCAATTCAAGGACTTTGGAGGGGCCTTCATGTTTTAAGGCTAGAAAAATCTTTTCTTGAAAAATAATACTCCCAAGATTATCCAAAACACACACAGAGACAGATACTCACCCAGACTATTCTCCTAACCAAGAATGGTTGGCTGCATAGAACATGAAAAACATAGTAAACAAAGAGATTCAAAGTTGAAGTGATAAGAAACTCGTTCAAAACAAAAACAAGAACTGGCATCAGTTTGTATTGTGCAGGGTCCTATTGGGAACACCATCTTTAAACCATGTTACAGTTGAAACATATATTTGATACAGGAGAAATAATTAACAAGTTCATAAATCCTAACGCATTTTTTTGGGGTATAGCTGGTTAAGTGAGACAAAAATGATATTGAGAAAAAAGAAACTTCGTTTGCCTAGGAGATTCTCTTATTCAATGGAAAAGGCTCAGAACCTCATGCAAATTTTATAGCTAATATAAAACAGGAAAAAAAAAGTCATCTCTGCAGGAATGCACAGGGACATGGAGACTTGCCTGATTGACCATGACGCTCACCAAATCTTCCAAGGAGCCAAAATTATTCAAAACAGAACGGTCCTGTGGCTTCTCTTGGCTTGGCAAATACCCATCTCTTGACCTCACTAATGTTTCCATGGCTGAAAACTCAACCTCATTATGCTTCATCAATGAGGTATCAACAAAATTTGACAGTCCAGCTGAACTGAAGCTTGTGTTTCTCTGAAAAAACAGGTTATTTGCATCCAAATTGCACCCATTGGGATTCCCGTTACCATAAATAGGAATTGCTAGGTTTATTGAGTTAGATGGGCCATTTGAGTGGGTAAGGATCATCCTGCCTGTAGTCATCCCACCCTAGAGGGCCATTATTAATTAGCTGTCCAGCATTACTGCTCACTGTAGCCACTCCCACTTGGCATGGTAGATCTGCTTTGGAGTCCTGTAAATGTATGGGAAGAGTAGAGATAGAAGAAACATCACAAGGATTATTCCTACTTTGATGGCACTAGGATGCAGAATAGATCCATCTCAAGCCCCACGAGCTCAAGCAGTTTGAAACCATCCATGTCTGGCATATGGACATCACTGATAACCAGATCAAACTTGTTCTTGTTTTCTCTCAACATCCTCAATGCCGTGGTTGCCTGACTCGTCGTAGTAACTGCAGAATCCACAACCCATTTATTGAGCAAGTCCAGCATGTGAAGAATTCCACAAGCATGCCAGAAAAATAGACGAGTTAAGTTATACCATAGACAATCAATCATTAATCAAGTAAAAAGATTCAGAATCAACCAAAACTCAGAAAATCAATAACAAATTTAGATTTATTTAGAAAAGATTCGGAAGTAAGTCATGCCAATAAATCATAAGATTTAACTTGAATACAGAACAATTTATATAAATCTTCTCCAAAGAGCTGATAACCCAACACTACACGTGCAATCAATTTAGAAGATCCAACAGTTCCAGTCATTATAACACGCCAGTAGCTAAAAACATAGAATGCTATAAGAGACAGTAAAGATTCAAATGAGTAAACAATAACCTTTATAATCTTTTCAAAGTAGATACATGTCTAGGTGGCTATCTCCCAAAAGTATCAAACTGAGACAAAGCAAGCAAAGAAAATAGATTTCTACTTTCCTCAAGAAGCCAAAAGCAGGACAAGAGACTTAATTTAACTCAACTAGAATTCATAATTACAAAAACTCACTACATAAAACAGTTAAATGAACAGAGAGAATCAAAAACATAGATTATCAATCCAATGGCTTATAAATATTCATAATTTACACAACTAACCACATAAATCTGACAAAGAACTAAAACGTTAAACCTTAACAAAAAAAAACGTGAAAACCAAAACCCATGTCCAAAAACACATGAACAAATCAATGAAACAATAAGAGAGGAACCATTGTACTGGCATCTACGGAGTAGAGTCTCTAGCAGTAAGAGACAAGTTGGGTCATCATCAAATGCCAAAACTCTCATACCAATAGGAAACTTCTCTTATTATCCTGGCAGATGTATATGGTGGTGGAGCAAAACGTTCATGAATCAGTCCAGATATCCTTGACCGACCGACCTGCAAGTCTCAAGTTGAGACAGGATCTTCAGCCATTGAAGACAATTCATGAACAGATAAATCAAATTCTCTCTCCTTCACAGCAGAAAACTCCTACTTCAGAACAGGCTACTCTTGGTTCAAGCAAACAGTTGAATCGCAGAGCAAGGAGGCAGAATTTCACTCACCTTCTGACCAACTGAAGGAGAATGACGACAACGCTGCTGCTACCGAAGTTGTCGAGATGAAAGATGCAACAACCGAGCCAAAATTGCAAGGAACTGTTGCAGTATTGAACGAAGAACTAGTTAAAGAAACAAGTCAATCTACTAGCGATTCTCCACCTTCTGCACACCCAGTTACTCCTCCAAAAGAACCATCTTGTTCACCAGGGACAGCTGAAAAGGATGTGGGAATGGTCGATATGAATAATGAAAATGACACCCAACAGTGATGCTGTACCAAATGACACCACAGAGAAATCAGACTCAGGGTTGATCGTTTTAGATGATACATACAAATGGAATACCTTTTCATGTTCCTTTTGGCTGCAACAAACTACTTTTACAGGCTTTAGTGAAAAGCTGTAAATAGAACGAGAGATTGAATCTGCAATCAGTAAATTGTATTGAACCTTTCGGGAGAAATATATACAACTCTTTACATCATTATCTCTTCCTATAATAAAGCTATAACTGTTACAATAATGCAGAATTCTAAGGGATTAGATTACAATCAATGAATCCTAAAGAGAAACAAATACATGACAATAATGGCAGATACATTATGGCAGATTAACTTTCCAACACTCCCCCTCAAGTTGGAGAGTGGATGTCTTGCAATCCCAACTTGCGAACCATAGGAACGAAGAATTCCTTTCCCAATGCCTTAGTCAAAATGTCAGCCAGCTGATTTTCAGAACTCACAAATCTTGTCTCCACAGAACCATCTTGAACCTTATCTCTTATAAAATGGCAATCCATTTCTATATGTCTCGTCCGTTCATGGAAAATAGGGTTCGCCGCTATGTGCATTGCAGCCTTATTGTCACAATATAACAATGCAGATTGTTGATGTAAAACACCCAAATCTTTAAGCAAAGCAAGCGAAGCCATGTCAATTCACAACAAGCTCCCTCGTCATAGTACGATATTCTCGCTCGGCCGAAGATAGAGATATCGTCTTTTTGGCGCTTTTGATCGCCATGAAATCAATGAGGGACCTAGGAATCACGCAGTATCCCGTGAGTCGATCTTTGCGTAAGTGGGCATCCTGCCCAATCTGAATCAGAGTAAGCTCGCAGTCGAAGATCATTGGTTGCGGAGAAGAAGAGGCCTTGGCCAGCGCTAGATTTCGAGATATCTCACAACCCGTAAAAGCTGCTTCCCAATGGTCCTTTCGGGTTGGTGCATAAACTCGCTTAAAATGTGAGCAGAGTATGTAATATCCGCCTTGAAACAATGAGGTATATCAACCTCCCAACCAATCTCCTATATCGCTCTGGATTTCTGAGTAACTCACTCCTGTCAGACAACTTTAAGTTGCGTTCCATGGGAGTATTGATGGGAGCTGCTCCTAGTAAACCTGCATCCTTAATAATATCCAATGCGTACTTTTGTTGAGAAATAAAAATACCAGCTTTGGATGTGGAAATCTCAATACCAAGGAAATACCTCAATTTACCAAGGTCTTTAAGGTGAAATTTTCTATGCAGGAACTTCTTGATTTCGGCTATGCTTACGGGATCATTACCAGTAATTAATATGTCATCTACATATATCAAAAGAACAGTAAGTGACTTGCCTTGCTTTCGGATGAAGAGAGAATAATCAGCCTTTGATTGTTCATAACCAGCTGATCGTATGGCCTCGGAGAATTTTGCAAACCATTGACGCTGATGCCCGCTTCAACCCATACAATGATTTATGTAGACGGCGGAACAAGTGTTCCTCCCCCGCTCTCCGAAGCCCGAGCGGGTGGAGACATATATATTTCTTCGTGGAGGTCACCGTGGAGGAATGCGTTATTAACGTCGAGTTGGTGAAGGTTCCATCCACGAAGCAGCGACCCGAGCTACTGCATACCGATCTTGAGATGATCTTAGCTGTTGGAGAGAAAGTGTCCTGGTAATCAATACCAGCCAATTGGGTGAAACCCTTCACCACAAGCCTTGCCTTGAACCGTTCAATGGACCCATCTGATTTATGTTTTACCTTGAAAACCCAACGGCAACCAATCTGAGTCTTACCATCTCGGGAGAGGAGTGAGCGACCAAGTGCCGTGGCTTGAAAGAGCTTGTAGTTCGGTTCGCATAGCTTGTTGCCATTCAGGATGAACAGCTGCCTCAGAATATGATTTTGGTTCCGTGGCAGTGTCAACTTTGGCAACAAAAGAATGGTAAGCAGGATTATATCTGTGGTATGAAACAAAATTGGGACGATGGGTACTCGAGTACCTTTGATCTGAGCTGGAGCGAGAGAGTCGATTGATCGGAGTAAAGCAATGAGCGGGAATATAATCGTTGAGTTTTATTGGAGGAGCAATTTGGCTAGCTGGGAGCGCATGGAGGGTTCCGGAGGTGGAGTTGTAGTTATTGGAGATGGGTGTGGCGGGTCTGGTTCAGGCGAGATGAGAGATGGATGAGGAAGGGGTGGTGATTGGAGCGGTGAAGACGGTGATTGTTGATTTAGAATTGGGGAAGATGGTATGGATGACAGGTCGGTGGCTGGAAACGGTGTGGGTTCAGTGTGGGTAAGCGGAGGTGGGTTGGGCAAAGGTGAAAGTGCGTGTTGGACCATGAGATGAGAGTTTGAGATGGGTGGAAAGTGAGATTGGGCGAAGGTTAGACATGTCGAAGTTGAGCTGGGGCTAAGGTGAGGTGAGGTGGGCTGGGCCGAAGGTTAGGCTCAAAAGGATCATGAGATGGTGATGAGAACGGGATAGGTCCAGAATTTTGGGCTAAAGAATTTTGAGCTGATGAATGTGGGTGGACCGTGGCATATGGAAAAATATTTTCATGAAATTTGACATCCCGGCTAGTAAAGACTTTTTTGGTTGATAAATCGAACAGTTTGTATGCCTTTTGACCGATTGGATATCCAATGAAAATAGAGGGTAGGGCACGTCGGTCAAATTTATGAGAAGTGTGGACATTAGTGGCATAAGTAAGACAACCAAAAACGCGAAGATGAGAATATGAGGGTGATTTTGAATAGAGAAGTTCAAAAGGTGTTTTGAAAGAGATAACCGGTGAAGGTAGCCGATTAATTATGTGGACAGCTGTGAGGGCACATTCTCCCCAAAATTGTGAAGGGAGGTGAGCTTGGAATTTTAAAGCACGGGCAACTTGCAAGATGTGTCGATGTTTGCGCTCCACTACCCCATTTTGTTGAGGAGTGTAAACACAAGAAGTTTGAAAAATGACACCTTTATCTTGAAAAAAAGGGCGAAGTGAGATAAATTCTCCACCATTGTCACTTCGAAAAATTTTAATGCGAGAGTCAAATTGAGTAAAGATATAACTGAAGAAATGTTGTAAAATAGTTTGTGCTTCAGTTTTGTGACGCATTAAAAATATCCACGTGAAACGTGTATAGTCATCAACAATGGTGAAAAAATAATTAGCGCCTGAAATAGAGGAATGTCGATAACGACCCCAAATGTCACAATGAATAATATCAAAAGGTTTGGTAGAGGAAATAGTACTAGTACCAAAAGATAGACGACTTTGCTTAGCCAAAGGACATATGTGGCAAGCATTTTTTGACTCAACGGAAAAATTTAAAAAAATTTTAGCGAGGAAACTTAAGCGGGAAGGTGAGACATGTCCTAGACGGTTATGCCACAGGTCGGTAGAGGAGAGGATAAGGTTGCATGCAGGATGATTTGTGTTTGAGGAAGGTTTGGTGAAGGTTTTCTCCGTCGCTAGTGCCACCAAATAGTATAGGCCGTCTCTTTGTTTACCCAAACCAATCGTCCTCCTCGTAGCCAGATCCTGCAAAATGCACCAATACGGGAGAAAAGTCACTGAACAATTCAAGCTCTTTGTCAAACGACTGACTGACATCAAGTCAACTTTGAATGTAGGCACAGATAATACATCATGCAAATAATAGACCGAATTTAAGGGTAAAGACCCTTTCGCAATAATATCTGCTTTGTCTCCACTAGGTAACAGTACTGGTGGTAGTGAGCAATTTTTATTTTCATTCAACAATTCAGATGAAGAAGTGATATGGTCCGTGGCCCCACTATCAATAATCCAGTTATGTTCATCAAGTTCAGACAAACCTGGCTTTGTTACTGCATTTGCCTTTGAACTAGAACTGTCTTCGTGATTATTTAGGAGTGACAAAAGCTGCTTGAGTTGACTTTCAGATAATGAAACCGTAGGCCTTACCTCTTCTTTGTGGGACATTTCAGATACCTGATTGGCTGAAGGAAAGCCATTGTGTTGATTGCCATTCGGATTAAAATTGGAGCCATTGTACTGACTGCCATTTGAGTTAAAATTGGAGCCATTGTGCTGATTGCCACCAAAATTCATTCTTGCCTTATTCATTCTTGGTGGGTACCCGTTCAATTGAAAGCATTTTTGTACCCAATGTCCCATTTCTCCACAGTGAGTGCACTGTGGTCGTCCCCTTCCTGACCCAAAACGGCGCCGATCTTGGTCAAAACGGCGTTCACCTTGCGGTCGAGCATCACGGGGCTGAGAGAAGCGATTCACTGGAGAATGATATGGGCGATCTGTTTCTGAGGCAAAATTGCCCTTTCCTCGGTTATTATGCCGTACTGCCATGGCAGCACTGCCACTCAGCTCTGTTGTGGCAGGCGCAACACTGAGAAATCGTTGCTTTTCTTCTTGGCAGACTGAAGAATAGGCTTGACGAATAGATGGCAGAGGACTCATCAGCAAAATTTGGCCACGAATTGCAGAGTAAGTGTCGTTCAAACCCATTAAAAACTGCATTAGTCTTAGCTGGTCTGCCTGTGTTCCATGTGTGGTGTCTGTGTACGAAGCCAATTCGTCCCACAAGCCTTTCAATTTCGTGTAATAGGTGGAAACAGAGAGTTGTTCCTGTCGAAGATATGCGATGTCTCGCTGAATCTCAAAGATACGAGGGGCATTGGATTGAGAAAAACGCTCCTGTAAATCTTCCCAAACTTCATGAGCGGTGGGATAGTAGATTACACTATCTGCAATTTCTGGGTTCAATGTATTGATGATCCAAGAGTGGACCATATCGTTACATCGTGACCAACAAGCATATCCTTCAGGATCAGTCTTTTCTGAAGGAGTTTCAATTGATCGATTGACAAATCCAAGTTTGTTCTTGGAGTTTAGGGCGAGAGTCATGGCCCCTTTCCATCCAGAGTAATTGTCTCCATTCAGTGATTTGGAGACAAGAATGAGGCCTGGATGATCCGAGTGATGGGTGAAATATGGGTTTGAGATGTCAGATTTGCAAAAATTCGATACAAGCTCTGATTTGGATGAATCAGATGTGGCAACAAGGTTGCTGGGACTTGACAGATGGATTTCTTCATTGGCCATGACAGTGAAGGCAGAGAATTTTCGTGAAGGTGTTTATGAAGATTTTTGAATGCAGAGGTGAGTTTAAGATTTTAACCTACTGCTCTGATACCATGAAAAGCTGTAAATAGAACGAGAGATTGAATCTGCAATCAGTAAATTGTATTGAACCTTTTGGGAGAAATATATACAACTCTTTACATCATTATCTCTTCCTATAATAAAGCTATAACTGTTACAATAATGCAGAATTCTAAGGGATTAGATTACAATCAATGAATCCTAAAGAGAAACAAATACATGACAATAATGGCAGATACATTATGGCAGATTAACTTTCCAACATTTAGCAACAAAAACTGTCACCCTAAAGTACTTTTAAACCATCATTTACCAAATTTTGGCGAGCTTGAGATTTTGTTGACTAACCATGCAGCTCATTACAAACCGCTACATTTCAACTGCCTGCTAGAAGCCAGATTGTTAATTTAATATCATTTTATTAATGCCCAACAATTCTTTCCTACAGCTTCTACTAGCTCAAAGGTGATGTAAGGTAATGTTGTTTCATCCTTGGGGCTTTGAAGCAGCTGTTACTGACATTTTTCTTTCTTTCCAGCTTCAGGCCGGTTGAAACCTAGGAGCAAGGCAAGGCGCATGGCTCCAATCGGACTTCTCCCAGCAAGTTTAGTTCCAATCTTCAATGGAGAGCGGCTTTTCTACTAAAGCAGTCAATGCTAACCTTTTTTTTCCTCCAAATATACTAGGAAGAAAGAATTGCAGAGGGTCTTGTTTCACAATAACAGTACAAGAAAAAGAAGTGAGACTGAATGTTTGATATCGTTATTGCTTGTTTTCCTGCATTTATTCCTTGGAGTGGATCGTAGGTTTTTGAATCTTGAAAATATAATTTTGACTTTATTATCACAGATAAAATAGATTTGTAGTATAATTGTGAAAACCTGATTTTATTATCACTAATAATAAATTTGTAGTATGATTGTATTGTAAAAACCAGGTTGAACCTAAGAGAAATTTTATTTAACTTTTCTACAAGAAACTGAAATAAATAAAATGAACAGAGGATTTGAGTTAAAAAATTTAAAAAAATCTAAAAATAAAAATAATAAATTGATGTGTAACTTAATTCAAGTGTCAAGATATTCGTTCTTATGAACTTGTTGATCATCAAAGTAAAAATAAATATCTTTTAAATTCAAATGATTAAATTTGATGTCTTTTAGACTCTAAACTATGAACAAGTAGAGATCAATAATGTTTTGAAAACATCAATAATGTTTTGATTGTTTTCAAGATGTTTTTTCCCTAAAAAATATATTAAAATAATATTTTTATTTTTAATATCAATATTTGTTTTTAAAACACAAAAACGGCTGACAAAATGATTCACTTGAGATGCTAAGGAATCTGTGGTGTCTTTCAATTATGCTCCACAAGGAGAGAACTCAATGCATCCTCCATTAGTTTATAGGGATAAAAACATTCCATTCAGTTTCCTTAGACAGTGGAAGAACATAACATTGAGGCCATACAGGGTTGATGTAAATGTCACCAAACATTCCATTCAGTTTCCTTAGACAGTGGAAGAACATAACATTGAGGCCATACAGGGTTGATGTAAATGTCACCAAACATTCCATTCCGATTTTTTTTGCAACAGCTACTACAAAAGCAATTTGATAAACAATGGGAATTATTTATTTATTTATTTTTGTCTTCTTCCTTCATCTTTTTCTCCCACCTTCGTTCCTTGCATGCCAGCAACATTTCAGGCATTTGCTCCATCAGTTTGGCGGTCTTTGCCCGTCTCTCTGCAGCAACCCTATCACACTTGTGTCCTTTCATCTTGGTTCTCATTTCTTTCCTCTCCAGGTCATATGGCCAGCCTTCCCCTGCGAGGAGGACTTCTCTTTCCATGGATAGTAGATGGGACCCTCATGCAGCAACTTTCTCTGCTTTCATGGAAGATGCTGCCAACTACCATCAATCAAGTAGTAAGTATATGGAGGAAGGGACCCTCATGCAGCGACTTTCTCTGCTTTCGTGGAAGATGCTGCCAACAACCATCAATCAATGATCCATCGTCTTGAAAAACAATAATACAACGCATCTCATTTCATCTTTATTTCGAAACTTTCAGACCACACTTCTCTCTTTTCATCAAATCTTACTTCTTTGATTCCCCCCCCCCCAAAAAAAAAAAAAGACAATATGGCAGCAGAGCTTCTTCTTACGTTTACCATGGAGGAGACTTTGAACAGGGTGATTTCCATAGCTGCTGAAGGGATCAGATTTGCTTGGGGATTGAGGGCCACTGCAGAAGCTTAACAAGTCCTTGACCATGATCCAAGCTAAGCTCCAAGATGCATCCCGAAGGCCCGTAGAATGACAGTGTCCGTTGAAAGCTTTGGTCGGAGAGGCTACAAGATGTAGCTTATGATGCCGAAGATGTTCTAGACGAAGTTTGCGTATGAGATTCTCGAAAAAGACCGGAAGAAGGGTAAAGGTACGCGACTTCTTTTCACTCCACAATCCAGTTGCTTTCCAGTCGCAGTATGGGTCAAAAAGTTAAGAAGATCAAAGAAGCCCTCGATGAAATCCGGGAAGATGTCTGCTGGATCCCGGGCTTGGATTGACATTTCTACAACAAGAAGATAGAGCTCAAGAAGTTTGCTTGGATCTAGATCGAGAGCGATTCCTTTCTTGACGATCTCGAAGTTGTAGGAAGAGAGGATGATGTCTCTATTGTTACTGGATAGGTCGGCTACCTTGATCGAAACAACATGTCCTTTTGGTTGTCCCTATAGTGGGGATGGGTCGGCCTTGGAAAAAACTATCGTGGCTAAAAAACGTTTGTGAAGTAGTGAGGGAGAGAAAACACTTTGATGTGACTTTATGGGTGTGCGTTTCTAATGATTTCAGTAAAAGGAGGATTTTAGGCGAGATGTTGCAAAAGATTGATAAATCTACTGGTGGGTTGACCAATCTAGATGCAATTATTGAAAAACTTCAGGAAAAGCTGAAAAATAAGACATTTTTTCTTGTTCTTGATGACGTGTGGAATGAAGAACATGGGAAGTGGGATGATTTGAAGGAGCAATTGTTAAAAATTAGCAGCAAGAAAGGGAATGCTGTTGTTGTTACAACCCGCATAACAGAAATAGCAACCATGATGGAGACTTCTCGTGGGAGTCAGCACAAACCAAGGGGATTATCAGATGATGAATGTTGGTTCATTATCAAGCAGAAGGTGAGTGGGGGTGGAGGAGCAACATTAGCTGCAGACTTGGAGTCTATTGGAAAAGAAATTGCAAAGAAATGTGGAGGGCTTCCATTGCTTGCTAAAGTTCTGGGAGGAACACTGCGCCGAAAGGAGACACAGGAGTGGCGGTCAATTCTAAACAGTAGATTTTGGGATACAAAGGATGGAAATGAAGCTTTTCGCATATTGAGACTCGGTTTTGATTCCTTGTCATCGCCAATACTAAAAAAATGTTTTGCATACTGTTCCATTTTTCCTAAGGATTTTGAAATTGAAAGGGAAGAGCTAATTCAACTCTGGATGGCTGAAGGTTATCTTGGGCCATCAGATGGGAGGATGGAGGGCAACAAGTGTTTCAATGACTTGCTTGCAAATTCCTTTTTCCAAGATGTTGAAAGGAACAGGTATGGGATCATAACAAGTTGCAAGATGCATGATCTTGTGCATGATCTTGCATTACAGGTCTCAAAATCAGAAACGTTAAGTGTGGAGGCGGGTTCGGAAGTAGATGGTGCATCTCAAATTCGTCATCTAAATCTCATTTCTCTTGGGGAACTTGAGTCAATATTTCGAGCGATTGATGCTAGAAAACTGCGTACTGTTTTCTCAACGGTTGATGTATTCAATCGGCCTCACAAATTCAAAAGCTTGAGAACTCTGAAATTGCAAAAGTCTGGTACCACTGAGTTACCAGATTCAATTTGCAAGCTAATACATTTGAGATATCTTGATGTCTCGAATATCAGAGCATTGCCAAAATCCATTACAAACCTCTACCATTTGGAAACACTAATATTAAAAAAGTGTGCACAACTCCCAACACTTGGATGTTTTCCTCGCCTTAAGATTCTAAAGATGATTGAAATGGATACTGTAAAATGTATAGGTAATGAGTTCTATAGTAGGAGTGGCAGGGGAGGAGTACTGTTTCCGGCATTAAAAGAACTCACTCTGTTCCGTATGAATGGTCTTGAAGAATGGATGGTAGTAGGTGGAGAAGGTGATCGAGTATTTTCTTATCTTGAAAAGTTGAGCATTCAGGAGTGTGGCCAGTTGAAAAGCATTCCGATATGTGGTTTTTCATCTCTTGTAGAATTTGAAATTGTTGGATGTGGTGAATTGAGATATTTATCCGGTGAATTTGATGGTTTCACGTCTCTTCAGTTGTTTAGGATTCAGGGATGTGGAAAGCTGACATCCATTCCAAGCATACAACAATGCACATCTCTAGTGGAATTGAATATATGGTGGTGCAGTGAGTTGATTACAATTCCTGGTGATTTCCGAGAATTGAAATATTCTCTAAAGAAATTGATTATTGACAATTGTAAATTGGGAGGTCTTCCAAGCGGATGACAATCTTGTGCATCTCTAGAAGAATTGAGGATATGGAATTGCGCAGAGCTTATCCATATTAATGATTTACAAGAATTGTCTTCGCTTCAAAGATTATGCATTAGAGGTTGTGATAAGCTCATCAGTATTGATTGGCATGGTTTACGACAATTAAGTTCTCTTGTTAAATTAAATATCTATAAGTGTAGGAGTCTGAGCGATTTCCCTAGAGGAGGATTGCATAGGCAGCCTCATCCAACTGGAGAAATTAAGAATTGGTGGTTTCTTAGGGGAGCTGGAGGCTTTTCCTGCAGGAGTTTTAAAGTCAATCAACTTTAATGGGTCCCTGTGGATATATGGATGGGATAAACTGAAGAGTGTACCACATCAACTTCAACACCTCACTTCCCTCAAGACACTAGCTATATGCGAATTCGAAGGAGATGAATTTGAGGAAGCTTTGCCAGAATGGTTGGCTAACCTTTCTTCCCTTCAACATCTTTATATTCTACACTGCAAGAATCTCAAGTATCTTCCAAGTTCAACAGTCATTCAACGCCTCTCCAAATTAGAGCATTTGTTCATCTTGGGATGTCCACTTGAAGAAAATTGTAGGGAGGATAATGGTTGTGAGTGGCCCAAGATTTCTCATATCCCAAAAATCACAACATCATTAACGTACATGTTCTGGTAAGTTGGGATTTAATTTTCTCTTACTGTGTATGCAGATTAAAAAATTTCAAATTAATAAAAACAATTATTAGACTTCCTTCTTTTAAAAAAATAAATGGTTCTTTTTTCCTATTAAAACCTATAAATCTCATAAAATTAATCAATAGCCATCCAACGTTTCAAAATCATCAACTCTATATACTTAAATTCAAATTGGGGCATTCAAATATATATAGAGAGAGTTTTGTTAGACATTATTAACTACCGAAATTGTTACTACACATATATGTGTGTTTAATGACAATTCATAAAAAGTTATAATTTATATCCTAGAATTCAATAATTTAAATTTGTATTAGACTTTTACTTCAACTCTCTCTCTCTCTCTTTAAAAAACAAAAAAAAAATGCACAATAAGTTAAATCATAAATGGCAATTAAGAACATTTTTTTTGGAAGGTAGTTAAACTATTGTAGAGTTTTTTTTTAGAAATTTCTTAGATAATTTTTGTTCCTGCACTATTTTTCACTCACTTTCATATTGGAACTTGCTTCTTTTTTTTTAATTGTATTCATTCAATTGAATAAGCTTCTTATACAACTAAAGTAACATTCAACATAAATCATAGTATTTTAGTATCAATTACGAAGTCTATGTACCACGTTGCCTGTTTTTAACTTATCATAATGTGCAGGAGAAACCTCGAATACTAAAAGAAGCCATGGAATGGTTATTTGAAGCTTATGCAGATTAGTGTTTGTCAAGCTGGATAGTGGATAAAAGCTTATATATATATTTGTGATAATGCTAGAAAATGGATGGAGCTGGCAGCTTATCTCGGAGATAAACCACCTTAATATAGATATGGATGAGTTTTTATGTGTATGCAATGTAGGTTTTATTAGTCCTCAAGGAGCGTAGTGTGATGGTAAAGATCCTGCGATCTGCACAACAGGTCTCGAGTTCGAGTCAGGGTGTGGCTTGTGTGGGGTTTTACTCCCCTTTGTAAGAGTTTGTGATATTCAGGGTTTTACTCGTTCACCTGGGTCCACAAAGTGTGTTTTTAGAGAGGTGAGGTTTCTTCAAATCAAAAAAAATGTAGCTTCTATTGTTTTCTATTAGATTTTATTTTTAAAAAAACAAACATTTAGGAATTTAAGTTGTATGAAGCAATATATGTTGATAATATTTTTGGACATGAAGAGAATTTCAAAGTTGAACTCTGTATATATCAAATGGAAGCCTCTGGCTTGTTTAGTCCAGCTGCTATCAAACGAGACAGGTTCTTGCTATCTAACCTTTTGTGGACAGACGTGCTCCCGCTCGCGAGTGCATTCAACACTAAGCCTTCATTCTGCATGTGAACTGGCTCAGGCCCCATCACTCTCATTTGATCTGTATCAATTTGGTGGATCAACATAATATTTTACTTTTTTTATAAAACAAAAATTTTCTAGTCATCTTAATAACTCTAAATTACCACTAACTAAATTTAAAAGTTTCTTAGTGATGTATATGATGTACTGAGATGATGTGTTTTTTTACACAATAAGTTCATTTACTCACACTCTCGTAAACCCTTTAGTTTTTTAGTGACCTCAATAACTAGTGATGATTTCTTAAAATTATAATAAAAAAATTATAATTATATCAACAAAAAATCAACATGCATGTGATGTGGGAATCGTGTATTGCAATTAGTACCGGATTCACCATTGGGGTTTTAAGTATATCTTGCTAGAATATTATGCTTGGAACATTGCTTCAGTGGTTGAATGAATTAGTATTCATTCTCAATATGAGTGTTTGTGATAGCTAACAGATTGCATCTTAGATAATGCCTTACCCACTTTTAGCAGTGTTCCCTCACCATTCTCATCAAACATCAAGTTGATTGGTGTTTATATGCTGCCCATCCTGTCCAGATCTTGGAATTAAATATTTGATGTATAGCTGCTTATGGAAATATAAATTGGATATTTAGAAAAGAATAATAAAATCCAATCATTTGCATAAGATACACTGCAACTCATCTTCAATAGACTTGACCTTGAGGAGAGTGATGCATATATAGGATTTTAGGCGCTTGAGATACAGCCTGATTTGTATCCATACTTCTCTTATATAAAGCAGTTTGAAAGTTAAATATTCAAAAACCCTTCCATCATAACTATCAAATTATAAACAAAATATGAATGTTTGGTGCATATCCGGCATGGGAAAGAGCTTAGGCGGCTTATACATCTGGTGTAATTTGATCCTTACATTGATATGGATTCATAGAAACATGCTTCACTATCACAATGTGCTTCACTAATGATAGGTATATAAAAATAAAGCTGCCTAATCTATAAACAATGTGCCAAAAAAAACCCATTCCTCTGAAAGTAGGTATATTCACCTTAGTTACAGCGCCTCATGTGCTGGTACCACGTAGTGTTGGGAATGAATGCAAAGATGCTTCACTAAGCGGAAACACAAGTGTTTTTTCTCTATTATTTGAACCATATTTGCATGCTTAATATATTCTTATCTCATTTATAAAGATGGTTTTTGCTCATGATTGATTTTAAAATTCTAGGCATGGATATGGAAGATGGAAAGCTATTGTTGATGACAAGGACTTGAGGGTTCAAGAAATCATTTGTAAAGAGTCGAATCTTCCTTTTATAAGACTACCTGTCCTTGGACAAGCTGCTTCTCAAGCACAAAATGGTTCTACTTCTAACATGGATAGCACCCAGGCACAAGCAAATGGTACTGGAAATGATGTAGCAGCTGATGTTGCTCAAGGAACAACTGATGCTCCAAATCAAGCACCGTTATATCAAGATTCATCTATCTTATTTCACTTTAGAGATATGCAGAGACGACAGGTAGAATTCATTAAGAAAAGAGTGCTTCTTTTGGAGAGAGGACTCTACGCAGAGTACCAGAAAGAATACTTTGTAAGTGATTATCATTTTCTTTATTGCCTGTGCTATTACTATTTTTGCATTTTCAGATAGCTTTAAATTCTAAAGAATAACATTTCTGATGCAAGCAATCATGAGGAAATCTAAGTTAAGTTAAAAGTATACCCAAGTTACAATCTAGAACATCTGAACATTAGATATTCACTGTTCTGTAGCACATTGACGAGGACGAGCATATATTAAAGCAGAGTGTGATGTCGGTGCTTGTAATGATAGAATACTTAGGCTGATTCTAGACTCACAAGTTCCTTTACCCCTTCTTTTTTTTTTCTCAGGGTGGTGATATAAAAGCGAATGAGGTTACAAGTGAAGAGGCTGATTGTGAAACAATGGCGGCTGACAGATCAAGTTTAGGCTCCATAGAGATCAATGCTCAATTGATTGACCAGTTGCCTCAAATGGTATCAATTTGTAAGTGCATTGTTTCTTTATTAATTATAGCCTGCAGATTACCAAGTTAGGGATTGCTGAAAAAAGAAATTGAGAGATTTGTAAAGGGAATTCGTTATTAATTACTATTACTACAGGATGGGGTGGCAAAACATTTGAATGATGATATATAAACATATTTTAGGAGACATAGGTTTATTAATTATCAAAACTTTTATGGATTATCAACATTCTCTCTCATGCAGCATCAGAAGAAATTTCAGCGGCTGCTTGTGATGACAATCCTGATAGATTGGCATTACCTCAGCTTTATAACAAGGTAAATCTTCTGATTTTTCATTTGGAACTCTCCTTGTAAGTTTCAATGGATGGGATTTTTATCTTGTATCAGATAGGAAACACTTGTGATGAAAATTGGACATAAAAAACACACATACAAGGCACGTGAGGATTTAACGGGATGTTTTCTCTTAATATCCTGGCAGATGTGTATGGTGGTGGAGCAAAACGTTCATGAATCAGTTCAGATATCCTTGACCAACCAGCCTTCAAGTCTCAAGTTGAGACAGGATCTTCAGCCATTAAAGACAATTCATGAACAGATAAATCAAATTCTCTCACCTTCACAGCAGAAAACTCCTACTTCAGAACAGGCTACTCTTGGTTCAAGCAAACATGTCCAAGCTGAATCGCAGAGCAAGGAGGCAGAATTTCATTCACCTTCTGACCAACTGAAGGAGAATGACGACAACGCTGCTGCTACCGAAGATGTCGAGATGAAAGATGCAACAACCGAGCCAAAATTGCAAGGAACCGTTGCATTATTGAACGAAGAACTAGTTAAAGAAACAAGTCAATCTACCAGCGATTCTCCACCTTCTGCATACCCAGTTACTCCTCCAAAAGAACCAACTTGTTCACCGGGGACAACTGAAAAGGATGTGGTAATGGTCGATATGAATAATGAAAATGACACCCAACACTGATGTTGTACCAAATGACACCACAGAGAAATCAGACTCAGGGTTGATCGTTTTAGATGATACATACAAATGGAATACCTTTTCATGTTCCTTTTAGCTGCAACAAACTAGTTTTACAGGCTTTAGCAGAAAAAACTGACTCTAAAGTACTTTTAAACCATCATTTACCAAATTTTGGCAAGATTTGAGATTTTGTGCATTTCATTGACTAACCATGCAGCTCATCACAAAGAGCTACATTTCAACTGCCTGCTAGAAGCCAGATTGTTAATTTAATATCATTTTATTAATGCCCAACAGTTCTTTCCTACAGCTTCAACTCGCTCAAAGGTGATGTAAGGTAATGCTGTTTCATCCTTGGGGCTTTGAAGCAGCTGTTACTGTCATTTTTCTTTCTTTCCAGCTTCAGGCCGGTTGAAACCTAGGAGCAAGGCAAGGCGCCTGGCTCCAATCGGACTTCTCCCAGCAAGTTTAGTTCCAATCTTCAATGGAGCGCAGCTTTTCTACTAAAGCAGTCAATGCTAAGCTTTTTTTTTCATTCAAATATACTAGGAAGAAAGAATTGCAGAGGGTCTTCTTTCACAATAACAGTACAAGAAAAGAAGTGAGACTGAATGTTTGATGTCGTTATTGCTTGATTTCCTGCATTTATTCCTTGGAGTGGATGGTCGGTTTTTGAAACTTCAAAATATAATTTTGACTCTATTATCACAGATAAAATAGATTTGTAGTATAATTGTGAAAACCTGATTTTATTGTCATAAGTAATAAATTTGTAGTATGATTGTATTGTAAACACCAGGTTGAACCTAAGAGAAATTTTATTAATTTTTCTACAAGAAACTGAAATAAATAAAACGAACAGAGTATTTGAGTTAAAAATTAAAAAAAAAAAGAGTAAAAATAATAAAATGATGTGTTAACTTAATTTAAAGGTCCGGATATTTATTCTTATAAACTTGTTGATCATCAAAGTAAAATAAATATCTTTTTAATTCATACAAATAAATTTGGTCTCTTAGAGTTAAAAGAAATCAAAAAGATTATGAGTAAATTTATTATATAAAACTTTCTAATTAATTTCTTACCATCAAATAAATTTAATATTAAAAAGTAATTTTAATTCACTAGCAATAATAAAGTAAAATAACTACTATCTTGAAAGTAAAGGCTAGTGGCCATGAGCTGCACAAAAAACTAGTGCTTGATAAATGAGAATCATTTTGAGAAAACAAGAGAACATATGCAATGAGATATTTGTAATGTTGATCATTTCATCTATCGCCAACCTTTAATATCTTAATATTAAATATTTAATATCTTCAAATATGATTAATGGTTGACTTATTTAATTAACCTCATGCAGCGACTTTCTCTGCTTTCATGGAAGATGCATCTCTTCATTCCAAAACACCATTCATATCATTGTCAACCTCAGCAATGATCCATCGTCTTGAAAAACAATAATACAACGCATCTCATCATTCCAAAACAAAACCTCATTTCATCTTTATTTCGAAACTTTCAGACCACACTTCTCTCTTTTCATCAAATCTTACTTCTTTGATTTCCCCCCCCAAAAAAAAGACAATATGGCAGCAGAGCTTCTTCTTACGTTTACCATGGAGGAGACTTTGAACAGGATGATTTCCATAGCTGCTGAAGGGATCAGATTTGCTTGGGGATTGGAGGGCCAGCTGCAGAGGCTTAACAAGTCCTTGACCATGATCCAAGCTAAGCTCCAAGATGCAGCCACAAGGCCCGTAACAGACAAGTCTGTGAAGCTTTGGCTGGAGAGGCTACAAGATGTAGCTTATGATGCCGAAGATGTTCTAGACGAGTTTGCGTATGAGATTCTCCGAAAAGACCAGAAGAAGGGAAAGGTACGTGACTTGTTTTCACTCCACAATCCAATTGCTTTCCGTCTGAGTATGGATCGAAAAGTTAAGAAGATCAAAGAAGCCCTGGATGAAATCCGAGAAGATGCTGCTGGATCTGGGCTTGGATTGACATTTCTACAACATGAAGATAGAGCTCAAGAAGTTTGCTTGGATCTAGATCGAGAGACAGATTCCTTCCTTGACAGCTCAGAAGTTGTAGGAAGGGAGAATGATGTCTCTATTGTTACGGATAGGCTGGCTACCTTTACGAAACAACATGTCCTTTCGGTTGTCCCTATAGTGGGGATGGCTGGCCTTGGAAAAACTACTGTGGCTAAAAAAGTTTGTGAAGTAGTGAGGGAGAGAGAAAACTTTGATGTGACTTTATGGGTGTGCGTTTCTAATGATTTCAGTAAAAGGAGGATTTTAGGCGAGATGTTGCAAAAGATTGATGAATCTACTGGTGGGTTGACCAATCTAGATGCAATTCTTGAAAAACTTCAGCAAAAGATGAAAAATAAGACATTTTTTCTTGTTCTTGATGACGTGTGGAATGAAGACCATGGGAAGTGGGATGGTTTGAAGGAGCAATTGTTAAAAATTAGCAGCGAGAAAGGGAATGCTGTTGTTGTTACAACCCCGCATAACAGTAAATAGCAACCATGATGGAGACTTCTGTGGGAGTCGACGACAAACCAAGGGGACTATCGATGAAGAATGTTGGTCCATTATCAAGCTGAAGGTGAGTGGGGGATGGAGGAGCAACATTAGCCGCAGACTTGGAGTCTATTGGAAAAGAGATTGCAAAGAAATGTGGAGGGCTTCCATTGCTTGCTAAAGTTCTGGGAGGAACATCGCTACCGAAAGGAGACACAGTGAGTGGCGGTCAATTCTAAACAATAGATTTTGGGATACAAAGGATGGAAATGAAGCTTTTCGCATATTGAGACTCAGTTTTGATTACTTGTCATCGCCAACATTGAAAAAATGTTTTGCATACTGTTCCATTTATCCTAAGGATTTTGAAATTGAAAGGGAAGAGCTAATTCAACTCTGGATGGCTGAAGGTTATCTTGGGCCATCAGACGGGAGGATGGACGGCAACAAGTGTTTCAATGACTTGCTTGCAAATTCCTTTTTCCAAGATGTTGAAAGGAACAGGTATGGGATCATAACAAGTTGCAAGATGCATGATCTAGTGCATGATCTTGCATCACAGGTCTCAAAATCAGAAACGTTAAGTGTGGAGGCGGGTTCGGAAGTAGATGGTGCATCTCAAATTCGTCATCTAAATCTCATTTCTGGTGGGGAAGTTGAGTCAATATTTCCAGCGATTGATGCTAGAAAACTGCGTACTGTTTTCTCAACGGTTGATGTATTCAATCGGCCTCGCAAATTCAAAAGCTTGAGAACTCTGAAATTTCAAAAGTCTGATACCACTGAGTTACCAGATTCAATTTGCAAGCTGAGATATTTGAGATATCTTGATGTTTCGAATATCAGAGCATTGCCAGAATCCATTACAAACCTCTATCATTTGGAAACACTAATATTAAAAAAGTGTGCACAACTCCCAACCCTTGGATGTTTTCCTCGCCTTAAGATTCTAAAGATGATTGAAATGGATACTGTAAAATGTATAGGTAATGAGTTCTATAGTAGGAGTGGTAGGGGAGGAGTATTGTTTCCGGCACTAAAAGAACTCACTCTGTTCCAAATGGATGGTCTTGAAGAATGGATGGTGGCAGGTGGAGAAGGTGATCGAGTATTTCCTTGTCTCAAAAAGTTAAGCATTCAGGAGTGTGGCAAGTTGAAAAGCATTCCGATATGTGGTCTTTCATCTCTTGTAGAATTTGAAATTGTTAGATGTCGTGAATTGAGATATTTATCCGGTGAATTTGATGGCTTCATGTCTCTTTGGTTGTTGAGGATTGAGGGATGTGGAAAGTTGACATCCATTCCAAGCGTACAACACTGCACATCTCTGGTGGAATTGAATATACGGTTGTGCACTGAGTTGATTACAATTCCTGGTGATTTCCGGGAATTAAAATATTCTCTGAAGAAATTGAGTATTGAAGGTTGTAAATTGGGAGCTCTTCCAAGCGGATTACAATGTTGCGCATCTCTAGAAGAATTGACAATATGGGATTGGGAAGAGCTTACCCATATTAATGATTTACAAGATTTGTCTTCGCTTCAAAGATTATGCATTTATGATTGTCATAAGCTCATCAGTATTGATTGGCATGGTTTACAACAATTGCGTTCTCTTGTTAAATTACATATCTATAGGTGTCGGAGTATGAGCGATTTCCCAGAGGAGGATTGCATAGGCAGCCTTACCCAACTGAAGGAATTGAGAATCGGAGGTTTCTCAAGGGAGCTAGGAGGCTTTCCTTGCAGGAAATTGATGCAGAACATCTTGCTGCAGAATTCAAAGAGGAGCTAGATAAGAAAATGAAGAAGAAGGAACGGTCCAAAAACTACAACTCCACTGTCAGCAAGAAGATCAGGGGTTAATAGCTGGATTCTCGGCATGCAAATTCCAAATCCCAGCTGACATGCATTTCATTTAATTCTGCAATTACTTTTTTTCCGTTATGCATTTTCTAATTACTTTTGTTTCCGTTAAGCATTTTATAATTAATTGTCTGCAATTATTTTGTTTTTATTTTCCTGTTTTAGAATATTGCAGAATCACTGCAATAACTTGTAATCTGCTCACGCCTATTTAAGGGCTGAAAACAGAGGACATCAGCAGAATATACAATCTAAGTTTTTTCTTCACAGTAGTGTTTCTTTGTTTTGTGATTTACGTTGGTAAATCATCTTTATTACTTCCGTTCTGCGTAAGAAATTTACAGTCAATTAACTTAAGTGGGTCCCTGTGGATATATGGATGGGATAAACTGAAGAGTGTACCACATCAACTTAAACACCTCACTGCCCTCAAGACACTGGAGATACGCGGTTTCAAAGGAGAGGAATTTGAGGAAGCTTTGCCAGAATGGTTGGCCAACCTTTCTTCCCTTCAACATCTTTATATTCTAGACTGCAAGAATCTCAAGTATCTACCAAGTTCAACAGCCATTCAACGCCTCTCCAAATTAAAGACACTGGAGATCTGGGCATGTCCACTTCTTGAAGAAAATTGTAGGGAGGATAATGGCTGTGAGTGGCCCAAGATTTCTCATATCCCAAAAATCACAACATCATTAATGCAGATATTCCGGTAAGTTGGGATTTAATTTTCTCTTACTTTGTATGCAGATTAAAATTTTCAAATTAATAAAAGCAATTATTAGACTTCTTTCTTTTAAAAAAATAAATGATTCTTTTTTTCCCCTATTATAACCTATAAATCTCATAAAATTAATCAATAGCCATCCAACATTTCAAAATCATCAACTCTATATACTTAAATTCAAATTGGGGCATTCATATATATATATATATATAATCTTGAAATCAATAATTTAAATTGTTATTAGACATTATTAACTACCGAAATTGTTACTACACAATATGTGTGTTTAATGATTATTCATGAAATCAATAATTTAAATTAGTATTAGACTTTTAATTTAACTTTCTCTCTCTCTCTCTTTAAAAAACCAAAAAAAAAATTGCACAATAAGTTAAATCATAAATGGCAATTAAGAACATTTTTTTTGGAAGGTAGTTAAACTATTGTGGAGGTTTTTTTAGCAATTTCATAGATAATTTTTTTTCTGCACTATTTTTCACTCACTTTCATATTGGAACTTGCTTTTTTTTTTTTAATTGTATTCATTGAATTGAATAAGCTTTCTATACAACTAAAGTAACATTCAGCATAAATCTTAGTATTTTTATTATCAGTTACAAAGTCTATGTCCCACTCGTATTATTCCCCATTTTTCTTTCTCTATTCAATTGATATCTTTCCAAAACTAGCACCACGTTGCCTGTTTTTAACTTATCATAATGTGCAGGAGAAACCTCGAATACTAAAAGAAGCCATGGAATGGTTATTTGAAGCTTATGCAGATTAGTGTTTGTCAAGCTGGATAGTGGATAAAAGCTTATATATATTTGTGATAATGCTAGAAAATGGATGGAGCTGACAGCTTATCTCGGAGATAAACCACCTTAATATAGATATGGATGAGTTTTTATATGTATGCAATGTAGCTTCTATTAGTCCTCAAGGAGCGTAGTGTGATGGTAAAGAGCCTGTGATCTGCACAACATGTCTCGAGTTCGAGTCAGAGTGTGGTTTGTGTGGGGTTTTACTCCCCTTTGTAAGAGTTTGTGACAGTCAGGGTTTTACTCGCTCACCTGGGTCCACAAAGTGTGTTTTTCGAGAGGTGAGGTTTCTTCAAATAAAAAAAATGTAGCTTCTATTGTTTTCTATTAGATTTTTTTTAAAAAAACAAACATTTAGGAATTTAAGTTGTATGAAGCAATATAGGTTGATAATATTTTTGGACATGAAGAGAATTTCAAAGTTGAACTCTGTATATATCAAATGGAAGCCTCTGGCTTGTTTAGTCCAGCTGCTATCAAACAAGACAGGTTCTTGCTATCTAACCTTTTATGGACAGACATGCTCTCGCATGAAAGTGCATTCAACACTAAGCCTTCATTCTCAGCATGTGAACTGGCTCAGGGCCCCATCACTCTCATTTGATCTCAGATCAATTTGGTGGATCAACATAATATTTTACTTTTTTTTATAAAACAAAAATTTTTCTAGTCATCTTAATAACTCTAAATTACCACTAACTAAATTTAAAAGTTTCCTAGTGATGTATATGATGTACTGAGATGATGTGTTTTTTTACACAATAAGTTCATTTACTCACACTCTCGTAAACCCTTCAGTTTTTTAGTGACCTCAATAACTAGTGATGATTTCTTAAAATTATAATAAAAAAATTATAATTATATCAACAAAACACCGTTTTCCACACACCTCTCCCCGCATCCGCGGGGAGGCTATCCCATCGTCGTGACAATGATCAATAAATTTAGTTGATATTATAAATCAAGTTCAAAATAAAATGAACAAAGGATTTGAGTTAAAAAACTTTCAAAAAATCTAAAAATAAAAATAATAAATCGATGTGTTAACTTGTTGATATCTATTTTTATAAACTTGTTGATCATCAAAGTAAAATAAATATTTTTTAATTCAAATAAACAAATTCGATCTCTTAATATTAAAAAAATCAACATGTGATGTGGGAATCGTGTATTGCAATTATTACCGGATTCACCATTGGGGTTTTAAGGATATTGTTGGAGTTATGCCTTAAGTTGCTGCCTTTGTTTTATTATCGTGTCTTTGTTAATTTTAATTCAGCTGTAATAAAAGACTTGGTCTTCAGGACGTGAACTAGTCTTTAGGAGTCAGTTATGTTGTTAGCTAAAACATGGCACATTTATGTTAGTGGTCATGTTAGTGGTCAGCTGAACGTGGCACATTGTAGTGCTACAAACCAGCAATTTCAGTTTATTTCAAGTCTATTTAATCGTGTAAAGATCGTTGAAACAAGTAAGCAATCAAACGATATTTTCCAGTTCAATAAACAGTAAAAACTTCCACTGTTCAAATCAAAATCTGCATTCTGTTTTTTCACTTCTTCTCTTCAATCTCTTCAAACTCTTTCAATTGGTATCAGAGCAATTTTCTTGAAGGGCCTGTGATGGATTCTGAATCAAGTTTCACCCATATTTCTCCTCCAATCTTCAATGGAGAGAATTTTCAACTATGGGCAGTAAGAATGGAAACTCACCTAGAAGCCTTAGATTTGTGGGAAGCTGTCGAAGAGGATTATGAGGTGCCACCACTGCCTAATAATCCAACTATGACTCAGATCAAAAGTCATAAGGAGAGAAAGACCAAGAAATCGAAGGCTAAGGCATGTCTGTTTGCTGCTGTTTCAACCACCATTTTCACCAGGATCATGTCACTTCAATCAGCAAAGGATGTTTGGGATTACTTGAAGAAGGAATATGCAGGAGATGAAAGAATTCGTGGAATGCAAAGCTTAAACTTGATACGTGAATTTGAGCTGCAAAGGATGAAGGATTCTGAGACTATAAAGGAGTACTCAGATAAATTGATGGGGATTGCTAATAGAGTCAGGCTGCTGGGAACCTCATTTGCAGATTCCAGAATTGTTGAAAAACTTCTGGTCACAGTACCAGAAAAGTATGAAGCTTCAATTACAACATTGGAGAATACTAAGGACCTGTCAAAAATTACATTGACAGAGTTGCTAAATGCCTTACAAGCTCAGGAGCAGAGAAGGCTTATGAGGCAGGATCATGCAATTGAAGGAGCTTTGCAAGCAAAATTTGCAGACCATGACAAGAAGAAATTCTTCCGAAAGAACACAACTCCAGGCAGCATCAAACCAAATCAAGGTTACAACAAAGGGAAATTTATTAAGAGAAATTTTCCACCTTGTCAACACTGCAACAAGAGTGGTCACCTACCATTCAAATGCTGGAAGAGGCCTGATGCAAGGTGCAGCAAATGCAATCAGCTTGGACATGAGACAATAATCTGCAGATTCAAAAATCAAAAACAAGAAGAAGATGCTCAAGTTGCGAACCAAGATGATGAGGATCAGATGTTTGTGGCTGCATGCTTCTCGGTTCAAACCACCTCAAACCATTGGCTAATTGATAGTGGCTGCACCAACCACATGACTTTTGATAAAAGTCTTTTCCGAAATTTGCAGCCTACAGAAGTTGCAAAAGTTAGAATTGGAAATGGTGAATGCATTGAAGCCAAGGGAAAGGGAACAATTGCCATCACAACAAATTCAGGTACAAAAACAATTGCAGATGTTCTTTATGTACCTAATATAGATCAGAATTTGTTGAGTTTGGGGCAATTAATTGAGAAAGGAATGAAGGTGATTTTTGAAAATCAACATTGTTGCATTTTTTATGCTGCTGGCTGCAAAATTCTACAAGTTAGAATGAAGGGCAAAAGTTTCTCGTTTTTGCCATTTGAGGAGGAGCATAATGCTTTCCCAACAAAACTCAATTATACTGAGTTATGGCACAAAAGGTTGGGGCACTGCCATCAACAAAGAATGCTCACAATGAAGAACCATGAGGCTGTCAGAGGTATACCTCCATTTACTGAAATTACATTGAACTATCATGCTTGTCAGTTTGGTAAGCAAAATAGAAAATCATTTCCGAGATCAACTTGGAGATCATCCCAAAAGCTGCAGCTGATTCATACCGATGTGGCTGGTCCTCTAAGCACACCATCATTAAATGGCAGTAAATATTACCTGCTGTTTATTGACGATTTCTCTCGAATGTGCTGGATTTACTTCATGAAATTCAAATCAGAGGTGGCTGGAATTTTCTGGAGATTCAAGAAGAATGTGGAGAATCAAAGCAACTGCAAAATTCAAGCAATTCGTTCAGACAATGGCAAAGAATACACATCAACACAATTCAATCTTTATTGTGAAGAAGCTGGTATTGAGCATCAACTCACAGCCCCTTACACTCCAGAGCAGAATGGGGTTAGTGAGAGAAGAAATCGGTACATAATGGAGATGGCTAGATGCATGCTACATGAGAAAAACTTGCCTAAAGTTTTTTGGGCCGAAGCTGCTAACACAACAGTATTTCTCCAAAATCATCTCCCAACAAAGCTTTTGGCAGAAAAAACTCCTTTTGAAGTGTGGTATAATTACAAACCCTCACTTAGTTTTCTTAAGGTTTTTGGCAGCACATGCTTTGTTCACATTCCACAGATTAAGAGGGACAAGCTGGACAAGAAGGCAATGCAAGGTATCTTTGTTGGCTATAGTACAATTTCTAAAGCCTACAAAGTTTATCTCCCTCAAACCCAGAAGATTACAATTACACGGGATGTGCAGTTCCATAAAGATGACAAATGGAACTGGGATGAAACTCTAGAGATCACGGTGCCTGATGATCACATTATTGATCCTCTGCAAATTGAATCAATTGATGAATCAATTGATGAATCACCAGTACGTGGCACCAGATCACTTGAAGAAATCTATCAAAGGAGCAACGTGGCTGTTTGTGAACCAGAAAATTATGAAGATGCGCAGATGAATCCAGCGTGGCAGGAAGCTATGAAGGAGGAAATACACATGATTGAAAAGAATCATACGTGGGAACTTGTTGATTGACCTGCAGACAAGAACATTATTGGCGTCAAGTGGATTTTCAGAACCAAATTGAATGCTGACAGCTCCATCAACAAATTCAAGGCAAGGCTGGTTGTCAAGGGGTATGCTCAAGTGTATGGAGTGGATTATTCAGACACATTTGCTCCAGTAGCAAGGATGGACACCATCAGATTGTTGCTTGCGGTAGCTGCACACAAAAACTGGAAAGTGTTCCAAATGGACATAAAATCAGCCTTCCTCAATGGCGATTTACAAGAAGAAATTTATGTTGAACAACCTGCTGGATTTGTTGTTCAAGGAGAAGAAGACAAGGTGTACAAGCTGAAGAAGGCACTTTATGGATTAAAACAGGCACCAAGGGCCTGGTATGGCCGAATTGATGACTACTTGACAGGGTTTGGATTTCAGAAAAGTCTTTCTGAATCAACTCTCTATGTGAAGAAAATTGATGATAATGTTCTTATTGTGTCCCTCTATGTTGATGATTTACTTGTAACTGGAAGTAATTTGCAGCAAATTGAAAGGTTCAAGCAGGACATGATGCAAGCTTTTGAAATGAGTGACCTTGGACTCATGAGCTTTTTTCTCGGCATGGAGATTAAACAAAGCAGAGGAGTGATCTTCATTGGTCAAGAAAAATATGCAAAGGAGATTTTGAAGAAGTTCCAAATGGAGAATTGCAAACCAACCGCTACTCCAATGAATCAGAAGGATAAATTCAGCAAAGAGGATGGATCGGCCAAGGTAGATGAAGAAAAGTACAGAAGCTTGATTGGTTGCCTGCTGTATTTGACAGCAACTCGACCTGACATTCTTTATGCAACAAACCTTCTATCAAGGTTTATGCATTGTCCAAGTGAGCTACATATGAGGGCAGCCAAACGTATCCTGCGGTACATCAAAGGGACATGCAGCTTTGGTGTTAAATTTATGCAATGTAAAACTCTGAAATTGCATGGCTTTTCTGATAGTGATTGGGGTGGATTCATTGATGACATGAAAAGCTCTTCAGGTTTTTGTTTCAATCTAGGCTCAATAATATTTTCATGGTCATCCAAGAAGCAAAGCATTGTTGCACAATCAACTGCAGAGGCAGAGTTTATTGCTGCCACAGCTGCAGTTAACCAAGCTTTGTGGTTTCAAAAGTTACTGCGTGATCTACATATGGAAGAGGAAGAAGCAACTGAAATCTCAGTTGACAATCAAGCAGCTATAGCAATCTCTAACAATCCAGTGTTTCATGGGAAAACCAAACATTTCAACATCAAATTATATTTTATCCGAGAGGTGCAGAAGAATGGAGATGTTAAGCTACTTTATTGCAGGACTGAAGATCAAATGGCTGATTTGTTTACCAAAGCACTTCCTGCTAACAGGTTCGAATTTCTCACAAGGCTGATAGGAGTATGCAGCCCTTAATGCAAGGAGGAGTGTTGGAGTTATGCCTTAAGTTGCTGCCTTTGTTTTATTATTGTTTGTCTTTGTTAATTTTAATTCAGCTGTAATAAAAGACTTGGTCTTCAGGACGTGAACTAGTCTTTAGGAGTCAGTTATGTTGTTAGCTAAAACATGGCACATTTATGTTAGTGGTCAGCTGAACGTGGCACATTGTAGTGCTACAAACCAGCAATTTCAGTTTATTTCAAGTCTATTTAATCGTGTAAAGATCGCTGAAACAAGTAAGCAATCAAACGATATTTTCCAGTTCAATAAACAGTAAAAACTTCCACTGTTCAAATCAAAATCTGCATTTTGTTTTTTCACTTCTTCTCTTCAATCTCTTCAAACTCTTTCAGATATCTTGCTAGAATATATTGCTTGGGACATTGCTTCAGTGGTTGAATGAATTAGTATTCATTCTCAATATGAGTGTTTGTGATAGCTAACAGATTGCATCTTAGATAATGCCTTACCCACTTTTAGCAGTGTTCCCTCACCATTCTCATCAAACATCAAGTTGATTGGTGTTTATATGCTGCCCATCCTGTCCAGATCTTGGAATTAAAAATTTGATGTATAGCTGCTTGTGGAAATATAAATTGGATATTTAGAAAAGAATAATAAAATCCAATCATTTGCATAAGATAAACTGCTACTCATCTTCAATAAACTTGACCTTGAGGAGAGTGATGCCGAGGATTTTAGGCGCTTGAGATACAGCCTGATTTGTATCCATACTTCTCTTATATAACGAGGAGGTTGAAAGTTAAATATTCAAAAACCCCTCCATCAGAACTATCAAATTATAAACAAAATATGAATGTTTGGTGCATATCCGGCATGGGAAAGAGCTTAGGCGGCTTATACATCTGGTGTAATTTGATCCTTACATTGGTATGGATTCATAGAAACATGCTTCACTATCACAATGTGCTTCACTAATGATAGGTATATAAAAATAAAGCTGTCTAATCTATAAACAATGTGCCAAAAAAAACCCATTCCTCCGAAAGTAGGTATATTCACCTTAGTTACAGCGCCTCATGTGCTGGTACCACGTAGTGTTGGGAATGAATGCAAAGATGCTTCACTAAGCTGAAACACAAGTGTTTTTTCTCTATTATTTGAACCATATTTGCATGCTTAATATATTCTTAGTTCATTTATGAAGATCGTTTTTGCTCATGATTGATTTTAAAATTCTAGGCATGGGTATGGAAGATGGCAAGCTATTGTTGATGACAAGGACTTAAGGGTTCAAGAAATCATTTGTAAAGAGTTGAATCTTCCTTTTATAAGACTACCTGTCCTTGGACAAGCTGCTTCTCAAGCACAAAATGGTTCTACTTCTAACATGGATAGCACCCAGACACAAGCAAATGGTACTGGAAATGATGTAGCAGCTGATGTTGCTCAAGGAACAACTGATGTTGCAAATCAAGCACCGTTATATCAAGATTCATCTATCTTATTTCATTTTAGAGATATGCAGAGACGACAGGTAGAGTTCATTAAGAAAAGAGTGCTTCTTTTGGAGAGAGGACTCTACGCAGAGTACCAGAAAGAATACTTTGTAAGTGATCATCATTTTCTTTATTGCCTGTCCTATTACTATTTTTGCATTTTCAGATAACTGTAAATTCTAAAGAGTAACATTTCTGATGCAAGCAATCATGAGGATATCTAAGTTAAGTTAAAAGAATACCCAAGTTACAATCTAGAACATCTTAACTCTAATGAGAGTTCGTTTTTGAGGACTCCTGGGCATGCCTTATCTACTGTTACCAATTATATTTAGGCGGTAGTTTTGTCTATAGAACTTGCAACGCTTAGCTACAGTATTAATGACACGTGAAATCTTCTTCCCTTTTTGTCACTGCCTTTTCTTTCTGGGAATTTTGGCAGATTTGTGGAAGTTCTATGGCTCAATCCATTCACTTAATCTTTAGAGCCATTCAATATCCTTGCACTCTTGTAATAGGACATTAGATATTCACTGTTCTGTAGCACATTGACGAGGACGGGCATATAGTAAAGCAGAGTGTGATGTCGGTGCTTGTAATGATAGAATACTTAAGCTGATTCTACACTCACAAGTTCCTTTATACCCTTGTTTTTTTTTCTCAGGGTGGTGATATAAAAGCAAGTGAGGTTACAAGTGAAGAGGCTGATTGTGAAACCATGGCGGCTGACAGATCAAGTTTAGGCTCCATAGAGATCAGTGCTCAATTGATTGACCAGTTGCCTCAAATGGAATCAATTTGTAAGTACATTGTTTCTTTATTAATTATAGCCTGCAGATTATCAAATTAGGGATTGCTGAAAAAATAAATTGAGAGATTTGTAAAGGGAATTAATTTTTAATTACTATTACTACAGGATGGAGTGGCAAAACATTTGAATGATAATAAATAAACATATCCTGATTAATCATATTTTAGGAGACATAGGTTTATTAATTATCAAAACTTTTATGGATGATCAACATTCTCTCTCATGCAGCATCAGAAGAAATTTCAGCGGCTGCTTGTGATGGCAATCCTGATAGATTGGCATTACCTCAGCTTTATAACAAGGTAAATCTTCTGATTTTTCATTTGGAACTCTTCTTGTAAGTTTCAATGGATGGGATTTTTATCTTGTATCAGATAGGAAACACATGGGATGAAAATTGTACATACAACACACACATACAAGGTCCGGGTAGTGGATGAGCCAAAGGCATGTGAGGATTTAACTCGATGTTTTCTCTTATTATCCTGGCAGATGTGTATGGTGGTGGAGCAAAACGTCCATGAATCAGTCCAGATATCCTTGACCGACCGACCTGCAAGTCTCAAGTTGAGACAGGATCTTCAGCCATTAAAGACAATTCATGAACAGATAAATCAAATTCTCTCTCCTTCACAGCAGAAAACTCCTACTTCAGAACAGGCTACTCTTGGTTCAAGCAAACATGTCCAAGCAGAATTTCATTCACCTTCTGACCAACTGAAGGAGAATGACGACAACGCTGCTGCTACCGAAGTTGTCGAGATGAAAGATGCAACAACCGAGCCAAAATTGTTAGGATAAACTCAATCCTCAAAAGTCCAGAATTGCAACCACCGGCTTCCATCAATTAAAGCCCCTGACAGCCACTATGCAAGACCACCGCCTGCATCCACCGCCCCTCTGCAAGCCGCCTGCGTCCACCGCCCCTCTGCAAGCAACTTGCCAAAAATCTTATCTTTGAAGTCAAAAATATCTAGCTTTCATTTTCTGTATAAATAGGAAGCTTAGTTAAGGAGAAAAGAGTAGTGGGAGATATTAGAGAGAAAACACGAGAGAAAAGAGAGAGTTTTAACAGTGTTTAAAGCTTTGTGTGTAAGTTATTTTGTTGAAATAAAACAGTGTGTTTTATCCCATTTGAGTGTTTCAAAGCCACCACCAGTGGCCTCTCCCACCAACAATTGGTATCAGAGCCTCGTTCGTCAAAAACAGAGAGGTTTTTTGTGGGTACTTCCGAATTTTCAAGTTTGTCAAAAACAAATTTTGATCATTTCAGAGTATAGAGCTCTTTAATACGAACTCGTCTGTGCAAAAATCAACTCAATCGGAGATAGGGGTGAGCCACACTCTCCCTCTGAATATCTGACACTATTCACCACTCTCAGCCACGCGCCCCGAGGAAGAAGGCGAGTGAGATTCACGCGCGCCATATTTGCGCCGTTACGCCGAGCCGAGCCGATAAGCCGAGCCGCTACCGACAAGCCGAGCCGTTAATCCAAGCCGAGCCGAGCCACGAAGCCGAGCCGCTACTGTGCAAGCCGAGTCACAAGCCGAGCCGAAAAGAATATTCCCCAGAATATTCCCGGTTCACTCAGAACGAACCGACCAGCGTCCAGAAGTGATTTTTGGACCGGTTCACCCGTTTTTAGCCTCATTTGGAACCAACTCAGACCGGTTCCCTACTATTTGGACCATTCCGGATCCATCCGTGGTGTCCGTTTGGTGAAAAGAGAAGTCAAAAAGGGTGATATAGTCATTTTCAAATACAATGACTACGTAAAATGCTCGTACACTCATTCCAGTTTCGACTCGTAGATAATTTTGATAATTGGTGCATCCGAATGAAGGCATTTCTTGGCTCACAAGAATGCATAGAGATTGTGGATTATGGTTATGATGAACCAGAGTCCAGAGAAGCAGAGGAAGCTTTAGAAGAAGCTGTAGAAGCAAGTTCTCGAAAACAAACTGTAAAAGAAGGACAACAAAGCCAAGACCATCATTTATCAAGGTCTTGATGAAGCTACGTTTGAGATTATCTCTTCTCGTGAAAAGTCGAAAGGATATATGGGAAGCTCTCCAACAAAAAATTCAAAGGAGCCGACAGAATCAAGAAGATTCGCCTTCAATCTTTGCGAGGTGAATTTGAATCCTTACAAATGAGACCCTCGAATCTGCTTTCGATTATCACACCAGAATTATGGTGATAATCAATCGATGAGATCTAAATGGAGAAGCTCTTTCAGAAGCTCGGATTACAGAGAAAATTTTGAGATCCCTAGATCCAAAATTTGATTATGTTGTTGTTGCCATTGAAGAATCCAAGGAAGTGGATAAATTGATGGTAGATGAGTTGATGGGTTCCTTACAAGCTCATGAACAAAAGCTTGTGAGAAGAAATGGAGATAAGGCAATAGAGCATGCCTTGCAATCGAAACTGTCTCTGAAGGAAGGCAGATATGAGCAAAGGGGGACTTCAACACATGAATATACCCCTCGAGGAAGAAATCAACAAGGAAGAGGAGGCTTCCAACGATTTCAAGGAAGAGGATCTTGGAATACAAGCTTCAGAGGAAGAGGTGGTAGAAACACCACCAGAGGAGGACGAGGACAACAACCTTTGACTCCCAGAGGAAGAGGAGGCGGTTACAATAACCGTGATAAGAGAAATATTCAGTGTTATAACTGCAATCAATTTGGGCATTATAGCAATCGAATGCCGAAAAGAAAGCTCCAAAGAGTTGCATGAGCAAGCTAACTATGCGATCGAAGATGCCATCATCAATGGGTCACCGCATTATTTGTCCAACAAGGACTAGGGCAAAAATGAGGAGCATATATGGTATCTAGATTCGGAGCTAGCAACCATATATAAGGGCAACGGGACCTCTTTAGTGATCTCGATGAGACCGCATAAGGACAGGTCACATTTGGAGATACTTCCAAAGTCCCAGCTTGAAGGGAAAGGCAACATCTCGATAAAGTTGAAGAATGGAGATGATAGCTACATTGCCGATGTGTACTATATTCCAACTATCAAACACAACATGTCGAGTATAGGACAACTTCGGAGAAAGGGTATACTCTCTTCATGAAGGATTGTCATGTTGCAATCAAAGACAACAATGGAAGATTGATTGCCTTTGTGAAGATGTCTAAGAATAGGATGTTCCCACTAAAACATCCAAAGATGATGCAAACAAAGTGTTTGACCGCCATCACCAACAAAGTGAAGAATGGCTTTGGCACTTAAGGCTTGGACATCTGAATTTTACAAGCCCGAAAGATGCTTGCAAGCAAGCGGATGGTCAAAGGAATGCCTCACATTGATCATCCGTAAGAAGTTTCGTGAGAGTTGTGTCCTCGCAAGCACCATAGAGCTAGCTTTGCCAAGGAGGTCAACCGGAAAGCAAAGAGGCCATCGGAGTTAGTTCACACTGCATGTGTGTGGACCAATAAAGCCTATGTCAATCGGACATACCATGTACTTCCTCACTTTTACTGATGATTTTAGTAGGAAGACCTGGATTTACTTTCTCAAGATGAAGTCGAGTATTTAAATGCTTTAAAGATTTTAAAGCAATTGTGGAGAAGCAGAGTAGGGTATAATATCGATCCGTAAGATCCCGATCAAGGTGGTGAATTCACATCGAATGATTTTGAAGCCTTTTTGTACACAACAAGGCATCGGACATCGAAACAACACCAGCTTATACACCACAGCTTGAATGGGATAGCGTAAAGGAAGAATAGAACTATTCTTGATATGGCAAGAAGTCTTCTAAAAGCTAAGAAAGTTGCCCAAACAATACCGGGTCGAGGTCGTATCTTGTGCAAGATATTTTCATCGAACCGCTGCCCAACAAAAGTTTGCAAGCCATCACCCGTAAGAAGCATGGAGTGGCCACAAACCAAGTGTGACTCATCTTCGAAGTCTTTGGTTGTGTGGCTTATGCTAAGATCCCGGATGCAAGAAGAACAAAACTCGATGATAAAAGCAGAAATGCATCTTTGTGGGATATGGAGATAGAAGAATGGGATACAAGTCGTATAATCCCATCACAAAGAAGGTGATCAACAGCAGAGATGTTATCTTTGAAGAAGATAAAACCTAGGGAGTGGAAAGAGGATCAAGAAGAAATCAAATGGATCAATGCAGATTTGATCCTTGAAGATGAAGCGTATACCAACAAGATTTCTGTCGAAGATCCAAGAGTACCGTAAGAGGAGCCACGACTCCTGCATACGCTTTCCTATATTCAACAGAGAAACTCTCCAACACCGTGAACATCATCAACATCACCGTAAGCATCCCTCATCGAAGAACCAAGGATGAGAAATCTTGAAGATTTATACGATGCAACTCAGCTAATAGAAGATACAACATTATTTTGTTTCTTCGCAGATAGTGATCCAATTAGCTTTGATGAGGCTATTAAAGAAGAGAAATGGATCACAGCAATGGATGAAGAGATACATGCCATTGAGAAGAATGATACATGGAAGTTAACCAATCTGCCGAAAAGTAAGAAGGCAATTGGTGTGAAATGGGTCTACAAGACCAAGAAGAATGCAAAAGGTGAAGTACAACGACATAAAGCAAGATTGGTGGCAAAAGGCTACAAACAGAGAGAAGGCATAGACTATGGAGAAGTATTTGCTCCTCAGAGTCCGCCTAGAGACAATCGGATCGATTATCTCACTTTGCAAAGACAACATAGATGGAAGATCTATCAACTTGATGTGAAGTCAAAGCATTTCGAATGGCTTCCTAGAAGAAGAGATCTATGTTGAACAACCACTTGGCTACATTGAAGAAGACAATGAAGGCAAAGTATACAAGTTGAAGAAAGCTCTCTATGGTTTGAAGCAAGCTCGCGTGCTTGGAATACCGTAATTGACGTGTATTTTCAAGAAAATGGATTTGAAAAATGTCCATATGAACACGCCATATATGTGAAGAAAGAAGATGATGGGAGCACACTATTTGCTTGCTTATATGTTGATGACTTGTTATTCACCTAAGCAACAATCCTACCATGTTTACGTGACTTCAAGAAAAACATGGTACAAGAGTTTGAGATGACGTACATTGGTCCGATGGCACATTTTTTGGGCTTAGAAGTTACTCGTAAAGAAGAAGGGATTTTTGTGTCCCAAAGCTGCTACGCCAAAGAAATTCTTGGAAAGTTCAAGATGGAAAGTCGCATCCAAAGATCAACTCCAGCTTGAAAATGGAGTGGAATTGAGGAAAAGTAAAGTAGGAAATGTTGATCCTACTTACTTTAAGAGCTTGGTAGGGAAGCTTGAGGTACTTGACATGTACAAGACCGGATATACTCTATGGAGTAGGGACTTATCGCCAGATATATGGAGACACCAGATCAGACGCACTTGAGTGCAGACTAAGAGGATTCTCCGCTACATCAAAGGAACAATAAGTGAAGGTATGTTCTATACATCTAGTAAGAACTTTAAACTTATTGGCTACTCAGATAGTGATTGGGGTCGAGATTTGGATGAAAGGAAAAGTACAACAGTGGTTTGTATTTTTTTATGGGAGACACATCTTTCACATGGTCATCCAAGAAGCAATCGATAGTGACGTTATCAAGTTGTGAAGTCGAGTATGTTGCCGCCAACTCACCAGTATGCCATTTAATATGGTTAAGGAATATGTCAAGCATCCGGGATTTCCTCAAGAAGATCCGACTGAGATTTATATTGATAATCGATCAACGATTGCATTAGCAAAGAATCCAAAGGGTATCATGAAAGAAGCAAACACATCGATACACGTCATCACTTTATCCCGGGAGCATGTGAAGAACAAAGAAGTTGAATTGATCTCTTGCGAAAACAAATGATCAAGTTGCGGATATCTTCACAAAGCCATTGAAGGGAGATATATTTATCGATTGAAGTTCATGCTTGGCATGACATCTCCCGATTGAGTTTAAAGGGGGAATTTGTTAGGATAAACTCAATCTGCAAAAGTCAAGCATTGCAACCACCGGCTTCCATCAATTAAAGCCCCCCGACAGACCACTATGCAAGACCACCGCCGCATCCACCGCCTCTCTCGCAAGCCGCCTCCAACTTTGCCAAAAATATCTTATCTTATCTTCAAAAAATATCAAGCTTTCATTTTGTGTATAAATAGGAAGCTTAGTTAAGGAGAAAAGAGTAGTGGGAGATATTAGAGAGAAAACACGAGAGAAAAGAGAGAGTTTTAACAGTGTTTAAAGCTTTGTGTGTAAGTTATTTTGTTGAAATAAAACAGTGTGTTTTATCCCATTTGAGTGTTTCAAAGCCACCACCAGTGGCCTCTCCCACCAACAAAAATTGCAAGGAACCGTTGCAGTATTGAACGAAGAACTAGTTAAAGAAACAAGTCGATCTACTAGCGATTCTCCACCTTCTGCATACCCAGTTACTCCTCCAAAAGAACCAACTTGTTCATCAGGGACAGCTGAAAAGGATGTGGGAAAGGTCGATATGAATAATGAAAATGACACCCAACACTGATGCTGTACCAAATGAAACCACAGAGAAATCAGACTCAGGGTTGATCGTTTTAGATGATACATACAAATGGAATACCTTTTCATGTTCCTTTTAGCTGCAACAAACTAGTTTTGCAGGCTTTAGCAGAAAAAACTGACTCTAAAGTACTTTTAAACCATCATTTACCAAATTTTGGCGAGCTTGAGATTTTGTTGACTAACCATGCAGCTCATTACAAACAGCTACATTTCAACTGCCTGCTAGAAGCCAGATTTTTAATTTAATATCATTTTATTAATGCCAGCAGTTCTTTCCTACAGCCTCAACTCGCTCAAAGGTGATGTAAGGTAATGCTGTTTCATCCTTGGGGCTTTGAAGCAGCTGTTACTAACATTTTTCTTTCTTTCCAGCTTCAGGCCGGTTGAAACCTAGGAGCAAGGCTCCAATCGGACTTCAACCAGCAAGTTTAGTTCCAATCTTGAATGGAGAGCAGCTTTTCTACTAAAGCAGTCAATGCTAACCTTTTTTCCCCTCCAAATATACTAGGAATAAAGAATTGCAGAGGGTCTTCTTTCACAATAACTGTACAGGAAAAGAAGTGAGACTGAATGTTTGATATCGTTATTGGTTGATTTCTGCATTTATTCCTTGGAGTGGATCGTAGGTTTTTGAATCTTCAAAATATAATTTTGACTTTATTATCACAGATAAAATAAATTTGTAGTATAATTGTGAAAACCTGATTTTATTATCATAAGTAATAAATTTGTAGTATGATTGTATTGTAAACACCTAGAGAAATTTTATTTAACTTTTCTACAAGAAACTGAAATAAATAAAATGAACAGAGGATTCGAGTTAAAAATTTAAAAAAAATCTAAAAATAAAAATAATAAATTGATGTGTAACTTAATTTAAAAGTCTAGATATTTATTCTTATAAACTTGTTGATCATCAAAGTCAAATAAATATTTTTTTAGTTCAAAAAAATAAATTTGATGTCTCTTAAAGTTAAAAAATAAAAAAGATTATGAGTAAATTTATCATAGAAAACTTTCTAATTAATTTCTTACCATTAAATAAATTTAGTATTAAAAAGTAATTTTAATTCACTAGCAATAATAAAGTAAAATAACTATCTTGAAAGTAAAGGCTAGTGGCCATGAGCTACACATAAAACTAGTGCTTGATTAAACAAGAATCATTTTGAGAAAACAAGAGAACATATGCAATGAGATATGTGTAATGTTGATCATTTCATCTACCACCAACCTTTAAATCAGATAAATATTTAACATTTAATATATTCAAATATGATTAATGGTTGATTCACTTATGAGATGCTTAATTCTTGAACTTTTTTATACAACAATTAATTAAAAAAGTGTTGAATATGATCGTAATCCCAATTATATTTCAGATGATTTTTTATCAGATATTGTAGCGCGCGAAAATAGTCAGGGATTGCAGAGGCCTTCACATATGAATATTGTTCGTGATGGCATTGCAAATAACTTGATGAGAGAATAAAAAGAAGTGTTCATTTTACTTGAATTATTCCTTACATTATGAAATTATGATTATTAATACAATCTATATATATACATAAATATATATATATATATATATATATATATATATATATATATATATATATATATATATATATATATAAATATGTGTGTATATGTTTATGCCTTTTAAAGTAATTTTACAAGTTAAAAGCAATATGAAAAGCTTGGTAACCAAACACTTGAAACTGTTTTTTTTCAACCTCAAACTCAACCACAGTTTTAACCAAACACTTCACTGCTTATTTTGAACCGCAGTAAAAGCGTTTTTTATGAAACTGCTTTTTTTTAACCTCAACCTCAACCACAACAGCAACCGCAATACCAAACACACTTGGTTCTCATTTCTTTCCTCTCCGGGTCATGTGTTGGCGTGTGCGTAAGTTTAGGAAAGAGATTTCCTAATTAATGTAGTTGACCAATTCTTGTATAATTAGGACTCTGTTTCCTAGTTTATTTTGTTTCCTTGTAAAACCAGTAAACCCTATGTAAACATATAAAGAGCTCCGTATGGAGATGAATACAATTAACCAAGTTCTTACCCAAACATATTATCTAAACAGCTAAAACCAATCGCGATCCAATGCACTGTTCACCAAGACACAAAACACTGTGGACGGTTATTGTTGTGCTCAAATTTTTGGGTCGGTTCGGTTCGTCCAGTTCTTTCGGTCTACTGCTTTTTTTTTTTTCATTTTTGAACAGTGAAATAATGAATTTGTCCCTCAAAGAACACAAAAAAAAGCCACTGGACTGAGGGACTCGACGATAATTGCACAATTTCATCCCAGTCCGGCTTAATGGTTTATTTATTTTTTAACATTTCTTTGCATAGTGAAATAACTCTTTTGTCCCTAGAAAACGACAAAACCAAGGTCTGGCCGGGAGGGGGTGTACCGGTAATTTACCAATTTTTTATTCTTTTTTCCGCCGATTTACCGTTGGCACGTCGCCGAACACGCCATATGTTTCTGCACTCAGGCGTGTTTCGGGCGGCACATGCAGCGTATTCCGGAGTCCAAAAATACCAAACCGGTGTCTAGAATAATTTTCAACCATGTTCTCTTCCCCCTGGTGCAGCGAGTGTGAGTTCTCGGTGGTCAAAGACATGTCAATGGTCGTTCAAAATTTTTCGACCCTTTTCTCTCTCCTGCCTGCGCATGCTGACGTCAGCGCAACTATTAATTTATATTTTATTTCAGTCCCTGAACTTTTGATTTGTTTTTTTATGGTCCTTATTGCAATTATATAAGTTTTGATTTGTTTCAATTTCATCCTTCAATTGAAATTGATTATATATTGTAGTTTTATTTAGATCCTCATTCTTTGATTTTTCGGATTAGTCTGGAATCCTTAATATTTTTGGTATCAAATTTTTGATTTATTTCAATTTTATCCTTCCATGCAAATTTATTATAAATCCTTAATATTTTCGGTATCAAAGTTTGATTTTTATTTTATTTTATCCTTCCATGCAAATTAATTATAGATTTCAGTTTCATTTCGGTCCTAATTCTTTAAATTTCTGATTTTGTTTTAAATTATTTAATTTCATCGGTATCAATGTTTGGATATATTTCAATTTTTTCCTTTAAATTAAATTTATTACATATGTTTTTTTTTATTTTATCCGTTATACTTTTAATCTTGGATTTTATTTTAGTTCCTTTATTTTTTTATACATATTTCTTACAAAGTTCCTATTTCTGTCAATGTTAATATGCACATACTCTTAGTTTTTGTTTTCAATTTTTATTTATTTCCAATGTTATTAAGTTTTTCTATTTAATGTCTAAATTTTAATATGTGCTGGTGATCATTTGAAAATTAATAATTATTATAATTTCTCTTTTTTTTTTCCTTCAGGTCAAATAATTTCTTAAAATCTAATAATATTTATTTTTATTTAGTCATTTATTTTGTTTTTTAATTGTTTTTTTATATTGTTAGGCCTTAAATTTTCTAATTATTATAGATGAGACATTCAAAATAATGATAATGATTATTTGTTAGTTTTGTTTTCTTTTAAATATGTCAAACTATTTATATTTTTTGATATTTATTTAATATTAGTGCCTTCAAATATATATATATATATATATATATATAACCTAGGTTTTTTTGGGGGGAAATCACTATCATTGCTCTAAAATAATTTAAATATAATAATATGAGTGATAAATCTTATAAAATAAAAACATTATGGAATATTTTATTGTAACAATAATCATGGTCTTACAATTTTTTATTATTTCCACGGTTATTAAGTTTTTTCTTAAATATATATATATTTTAATTTGTATTGATGATCATTTTAAAATTGATATTTTTTATTTTTGTTGTTTTTTAAATTCTTTTTATTTATCTTTCAAGTCAATTTTTTTTTAAATCTACCTATATTTGTTTTTGTCATTTATTTATGTTTTTTTTCTTATAAATATGTGATAGTACTTATATATTTGAATATTTATTTAATATTAGCGCCTTAAAATATATTTAGAGACAGAAAAAATGACCTAGGATTTTTTAAGGAACAAAAAAAATAATATCAATGTTCTTAAATACTTTTAATATAATAATATAAGGAATAAATCTTATAAAATAAAAAAAAAAATTGTCTTTTTATTCTAATTTTATCCTCTTTTGTTTAAGCTTATTTCTTAGAAAAATTTGATTCTTGGATTTTAGATTGTTTTTGAAAAAAAAATGTATAATATTCCAGATATGATATTACTGGGGAAAAAATGCAACTTACAAACAAAATGAATAGATAAATTTACCAAAGTTATCTACAATTAAAAAATATATGAACCACTTCCCCTGCGTTTTGATTACATTGTTTCTTTTAGACAAAAAAAACAAAAACTCATTTATAATAAATTTGATCTATTACAATTTTATTAATTAAATATTAAAATAACTAATTATAACATATAAAAAATCAATTAATTTTCTACATAGAAAAAAACAAGTCACGCGAGCAAATCACCTCGTATATTTCTACTACATGGCCAGCCTTCCCCTGCGAGGAGGACTTCCAGTAACCCCACACGCCTTTGGATAGTAGAAGGGACCCTCATGCAGCAACTTTCTCTTCTTTTCGTGGAAGATGATGCCACATACCACCAATCAAGTAGTAAGTATATGGAGGAAGGGACCCTCTTGCAGCAACTTTCTCTTCTTTTCGTGGAAGATGCATCTCTTCATTCCAAAACACCATTCATATCACTGTCAACCTCAGCAATGATCCATCGTCTTGAAAAACAATAATACAACGCATCTCATCATTCCAAAACAACGCCTCATTCCATCTTTATTTCGAAACTTTCAGACCACACTTCTCTCTTTTCATCAAATCTTACTTCTTTGATTCCCCCCCCCCCCCAAAAAAAAAAAAAAAAGGCAATATGGCAGCAGAGCTTCTTCTTACGTTTACCATGGAGGAGACTTTGAACAGGGTGATTTCCATAGCTGCTGAAGGGATCGGACTTGCTTGGGGATTGGAGGGCCACCTGCAGAGGCTTCACAAGTCCTTGACCATGATCCAAGCTAAGCTCCAAGATGCAGCCACAAGGCCCGTAACAGACAGGTCTGTGAAGCTTTGGCTGGAGAGGCTACAAGATGTAGCTTATGATGCCGAAGATGTTCTAGACGAGTTTGAGTATGAGATTCTCCGAAAAGACCAGAAGAAGGGAAAGGTATGCGACTTCTTTTCACTCCACAACCCATTTGCTTTCCGTTTGAGTATGGGTCAAAAAATTAAGAAGATCAAAGAAGCCCTGGTTGAAATCCGGGAAGATGCTGTTGGATCTGGACTTGGATTGACATTTCTACAACATGAAGATAGAGCTCAAGAAGTTTGCTTGGATCTAGATCGAGAGACAGATTCCTTCCTTGACAGCTCAGAAGTTGTAGGAAGGGAGGATGATGTCTCTATTGTTACGGATAGGCTGGCTACCTTGACGAAACAACATGTCCTTTCAGTTGTCCCTATAGTGGGGATGGCTGGCCTTGGAAAAACTACTGTGGCCAAAAAAGTTTGTGAAGTAGTGAGGGAGAGAAAACACTTTGATGTGACTTTATGGGTGTGCGTTTCTAATGATTTCAGTAAAAGAAGGATTTTAGGCGAGATGTTGCAAAAGATTGATAAATCTACTGGTGGGTTGACCAATCTAGATGCAATTATTGAAAAACTTCAGCAAAAGCTGCAAAATAAGACATTTTTTCTTGTTCTTGATGACGTGTGGAATGAAGACCATGTGAAGTGGGATGGTTTGAAGGATCAATTGTTAAAAATTAGCAGCGAGAAAGGGAATGCTGTTGTTGTTACAACCCGCATAACAGAAATAGCAACCATGATGGAGACTTCTCGTGGGAGTCAACACAAACCAAGGGGATTATCAGATGATGAATGTTGGTCCATTATCAAGCAGAAGGTGAGTGGGGATGGAGGAGCAATATTAGCCGCAGACTTGGAGTCTATTGGAAAAGAGATTGCAAAGAAATGTGGAGGGCTTCCATTGCTTGCTCAAGTTCTGGGAGGAACACTGCGCCTAAAGGAGACACAGGAGTGGCCGTCAATTCTAAACAGTAGATTTTGGGATACAAAGGATGGAAATGAAGCTTTACGCTTATTGAGACTCAGTTTTGATTATTTGTCATCGCCAACATTGAAAAAATGTTTTGCATACTGTTCCATTTTTCCCAAGGATTTTGAAATTGAAAGGGAAGAGCTAATTCAACTCTGGATGGCTGAAGGTTATCTTGGGCCATCAGATGGGAGGATGGAGGGCAACAAGTGTTTCAATGACTTGCTTGCAAATTCCTTTTTCCAAGATGTTGAAAGGAACTGGTATGGGATCATAAAAAGTTGCAAGATGCATGATCTTGTGCATGATCTTGCATTGCAGGTCTCAAAATCAGAAATGTCAAGTGTGGAGGCGGGTTTGCAAGTAGATGGTGCATCTCATATTCGTCATCTAAATCTCATTTCTCGTGGGGAAGTTGAGTCAATATTTCGAGCGATTGATGCTAGAAAACTGCGTACTGTTTTCTCAACGGTTGATGTATTCAATCGGCCTCGTAAATTCAAAAGCTTGAGATCTCTGAAATTGCAAAAGTCTGGTACCACTGAGTTACCAGATTCAATTTGCAAGCTGAGACATTTGAGATATCTTGATGTCTCGAATATCAGAGCATTGCCAGAATCCATCACAAACCTCTACCATCTGGAAACACTAATATTAAAAAAGTGTGCACAACTCCCAACACTTGGATGTTTTCCTCGCCTTAAGATTCTAAAGATGATCAAAATGGATACTGTACAATGTATAGGTAATGAGTTCTATAGTAGGAGTGGCAGGGCAGGAGTTCTGTTTCCGGCACTAAAAGAACTCACTCTGTTACGTATGGATGGTCTTGAAGAATGGATGGTAGTAGGTGGAGAAGGTGATCGAGTATTTCCTTGTCTTAAAAAGTTGAGCATTCAGGAGTGTGGCCAGTTGAAAAGCATTCCGATATGTGGTCTTTCATCTCTTGTAGAATTTGAAATTTTTGGATGTGGTGAATTGAGATATTTATCTGGTGAATTTGATGGCTTCACGTCTCTTCAGTTGTTGAGGATTCAGAAATGTGGAAAGCTGACATCCATTCCAAGCGTACAACACTGCACATCTTTGGTGGAATTGAATACACGGTGGTGCAGTGAGTTGATTACAATTCCTGGTGATTTCCGGGAATTAAAATATTCTCTGAAGAAATTGATTATTGCCGGTTGTAAATTGGGAGCTCTTCCAAGCGGATTACAATGTTGCGCATCTCTAGAAGAATTGAGGATATGGAGTTGCGCAGAGCTTACCCATATTAATGATTTACATGAATTGTCTTCGCTTCAAAGATTATGCATTTATGGTTGTCATAAGCTCATCAGTATTGATTGGCATGGTTTACGACAACTGCGTTCTCTTGTTGAATTAGAAATCTGTGAGTGTGGGAGTTTGAGCGATTTCCCGGAGGAGGATTGCACAGGCAGCCTCACCCAACTGAAGGAATTAAGAATCGGTGGTTTCTCAGGTGAGCTGGAGGCTTTTCCTGCAGGACTTTTAAAGTCAATCAACTTAAGTGGGTCCCTGGAGATATATGGATGGGATAAACTGAAGAGTGTACCACATCAACTTCAACACCTCACTGCCCTCAAGACACTGGCTATATGCGATTTCAAAGGAGAGGAATTTGAGGAAGCTTTGCCAGAATGGTTGGGCAACCTTTCTTCCCTTCAACATCTTCGTATTGGCTGCAAGAATCTAAAATATCTTCCAAGTTCAACAGCCATTCAACGCCTCTCCAAATTAGAGAAATTGTTTATCTTGGGATCTCCAATTCTTCAAGAAAATTGTAGGGAGGATAATGGTTGTGAGTGGCCCAAGATTTCTCATATCCCAAAAATCACAACATCATTAACGTACATGTTCTGGTAAGTTGGGATTTAATTTTCTCTTACTTTGTATGCAGATTAAATTTTTCAAATTATTAAAAACATTTCAAAATCATCAACTCTATATACTTACATTCAAATTAAGGCATATATATATATATATATTATAATCTTGAAATCAATAATTTAAATTGTTATCAGACATTATTAACTACTGAAATTGTTACTACACAATATGTGTGTTTAATGATAATTCATTAAAAGTTATAATTTATAATCTAGAATTCAATAATTTAAATTAGTATAATAAGTTAATGAAAAAAAACTCTCTCTCTCTTAAAAAAACAAAAAAAAATTGTATAATAAGTTAAATCATAAATGGCAATTAAGAACATTTTTTTTGGAAGGTAGTTAAACTGTTGTAGAGTTTTTTTTAGCAATTTCTTAGATAATTTTTTTCCTGCACTATTTTTCACTCACTTTCATATTGGAACTTGCTTCTTTTTTTTTAATTGTATTCATTCAATTGAATAAGCTTCTTATACAACTAAAGTAACATTCAACATAAATCATAGTATTTTAGTATCAATTACGAAGTTTATGTCCCACTCGTATTATTCCCCATTTTTCTTTCTCTATTCAATTGATATCTTTCCAAAAGTAGCACCACGTTGCCTGTTTTTAACTTATCATAATGTGCAGGAGAAACCTCGAATACTAAAAGAAGCCATGGAATGGTTATTTGAAGCTTATGCAGATTAGTGTTTGTCAAGCTGGATAGTGGATAAAAGCTTGTGTATATTTGTCATAATGCTAGAAAATGGATGGAGCTGGCAGCTTATCTCGGAGATAAACCACCTTAATATAGATATGGATGAGTTTTTATGTGTATGCAATGTAGCTTCAATTAGTTCTCAAGAAGCATGGCATGATGGTAAAGAGCCTGCGATCTCCACAACAAGTCTCGAGTTCGAGTCAGAGTGTGGCTTGTGTGGGGTTTTACTCCCTTTTGTAAGAGTTTGTGATAGTCAGGGTTTTACTCGCTCACCTGGGTCCACAAAATGTGTTTTTCGAGAGGTGAGGTTTCTTCAAATTAAAAAAAAATGTAGCTTCTATTGTTTTCTATTAGATTTTTTTAAAAAAAAACAAACATTTAGGAATTTAAGTTGTATGAAGCAATATATGTTGATAATATTTTTGGACATGAAGAGAATTTCAAAGTTGAACTCTGTATATATCAAATGGAAGCCTCTGGCTTGTTTAGTCCAGCTGCTATCAAACGAGACAGACGTGCTCCCGCTCGCGAGTGCATTCAACACTAAGCCTTCATTCTGCATGTGAACTGGCTCAGGCCCCATCACTCTCATTTGATCTGTATCAATTTGGTGGATCAACATAATATTTTACTTTTTTTATAAAACAAAAATTTTCTAGTCATCTTAATAACTCTAAATTACCACTAACTAAATTTAAAAGTTTCCTAGTGATGTATATGATGTACTGAGATGATGTGTTTTTTTACACAATAAGTTCATTTACTCACACTCTCGTAAACCCTTTAGTTTTTTAGTGACCTCAATAACTAGTGATGATTTCTTAAAATTATAATAAAAAAATTATAATTATATCAACAAAACACCGTTTTCCACACACCTCTCCCCGCATCCGCGGGGAGGCTATCCCATCGTCGTGACAATGATCAATAAATTTAGTTGATATTATAAATCAAGTTCAAAATAAAATGAACAAAGGATTTGAGTTAAAAAAAACTTTCAAAAAATCTAAAAATAAAAATAATAAATCGATGTGTTAACTTGTTGATATCTATTTTTATAAACTTGTTGATCATCAAAGTAAAATAAATATTTTTTTAATTCAAATAAACAAATTCGATCTCTTAAAATTAAAAAAATCAACATGCATGTGATGTGGGAATCGTGTATTGCAATTATTACCGGATTCACCATTGGGGTTTTAAGGATATCTTGCTAGAATATTATGCGTGGGACACTGCTTCAGTGGTTGTATGAATTAGTATTCATTCTCAATATGAGTGTTTGTGATAGCTAACAGATTGCATCTTAGATAATGCCTTGCCCACTTTTAGCAGTGTACCCTCACCATTCTCATCAAACGTCAAGTTGATTGGTGTTTATATGCTGCCCATCCTGTCCAGATCTTGGAATTAAATATTTGATGCATAGCTGCTTATGGAAATATAAATTGGATTTTTAGAAAAGAATAATAAAATCCAATCATTTGCATAAGATACACTGCTACTCATCTTCAATAAACTTGACCTTGAGGAGAGTGATGCCGAGGATTTTAGGCGCTTGAGATACAGCCTGATTTGTATCCATACTTCTCTTATATAACGAGGAGGTTGAAAGTTAAATATTCAAAAACCCCTCCATCAGAACTATCAAATTATAAACAAAATATGAATGTTTGGTGCATATCCGGCATGGGAAAGAGCTTAGGCGGCTATACATCTGGTGTAATTTGATCCTTACATATGTATGGATTTATAGAAATATGCTTCACTATCGCAATATGCTTCACTAATGATAGGTATATTCAAAAACCCCTCCATCAGAACTATCAAATTATAAACAAAATATGAATGTTTTTTCTCTATTATTTGAACCAGATTTGCATGCTTAATATATTCTTATCTCATTTATGAAGATCGTTTTTGCTCATGATTGATTTTAAAATTCTAGGCATGGCTATGGAAGATGGCAAGCTATTGTTGATGACAAGGACTTAAGGGTTCAAGAAATCATTTGTAAAGAGTTGAATCTTCCTTTTATAAGACTACCTGTCCTTGGACAAGCTGCTTCTCAAGCACAAAATGGTTCTACTTCTAACATGGATAGCACCCAGGCTCAAGCAAATGGTACTGGAAATGATGTAGCAGCTGATGGTGCTCAAGGAACAACTGATGTTGCAAATCAAGCACCAATATATCAAGATTCATCTATCTTATTTCATTTTAGAGATATGCAGAGACGACAGGTAGAGTTCATTAAGAAAAGAGTGCTTCTTTTGGAGAGAGGACTCTACGCAGAGTACCAGAAAGAATACTTTGTAAGTGATTATCATTTTCTTTATTGCCTGTGCTATTACTATTTTTGCATTTTCAGATAGCTGTAAATTCTAAAGAGTAACATTTCTGATGCAAGCAATCATGAGGAAATCTAAGTTAAGTTAAAAGAACACCCAAGTTACAATCTAGAACATCTTAACTCTAATGAGAGTTCGATTTTGAGGACTCCTGGGCATGCCTTATCCACTGCTACCAATTATATTTAGGCGGTAGTTTTGTCTATAGAACTTGCAATGCTTAGGTACAGTATTAATGACACGTGAAATCTTATTCCTTTTTTGTCACTGCCTTTTCTTTCTGTGAATTTTGGCAGATTTGTGGAAGTTCTATGGCTCAATACATGCACTTGCATCTTTAGAGCCATTCAATATCCCTGCACTCTTGTAATAGGACATTAGATATTCACTGTTCTGTAGCGCATTGACGAGGACGAGCATATAGTAAAGCAGAGGGTGTAGCCGGTGCTTGTAATGATAGAATACTTGAGCTGATTCTAGACTCACAAGTTCCTTTACCCCTTGTTTTTTTTCTCAGGGTGGTGATATAAAAGCAAGTGAGGTTACAAGTGAAGAGGCTGATGGTGAAACAATGGCGGCTGACAGATCAAGTTTAGGCTCCATAGAGATCAGTGCTCAATTGATTGACCAGTTGCCTCAAATGGAATCAATTTGTAAGTACATTGTTTCTTTATTAATTATAGCCTGCAGATTATCAAATTAGGGATTGCTGAAAAAAGAAATTGAGAGATTTGTAAAGGGAATTCGTTATTAATTACTATTACTACAGGATGGGGTGGCAAAACATTTGAATGATAATATATAAACATATTTTAGGAGACATGGGTTTATTAATTATCAAAACTTTTATGGATTATCAACATTCTCTCTCATGCAGCATCAGAAGAAATTTCAGTGGCTGCTTGTGATAACAATCCAGATAGATTGGCATTACCTCAGCTTTATAACAAGGTAAATCTTCTGATTTTTCATTTGGAACTCTCCTTGTAAGTTTCAATGGATGGGATCTTTATCTTGTATCAGATAGGAAACACTTGGGATGAAAATTGGACATAAAACACACACATACAAGGCACGTGAGGATTTAACACGATGTTTTCTCTTATTATCCTGGCAGATGTGTATGGTGGTGGAGCAAAACGTTCATGAATCAGTTCAGATATCCTTGACCGACCGACCTGCAAGTCTCAAGTTGAGACAGGATCTTCAGCCATTGAAGACAATTCATGAACAGATAAATCAAATTCTCTCTCCTTCACAGCAGAGAACTCCTACTTCAGAACAGGCTACTCTTGGTTCAAGCAAACATGTCCAAGCTGAATCGCAGAGCAAGGAGGCAGAATTTCACTCACCTTCTGACCAACTGAAGGAGAGTGACGACAACGCTGCTGCTACCGAAGTTGTCGAGATGAAAGATGCAACAACCGAGCCAAAATTGCAAGGAACCGTTGCATTATGGAACGAAGAACTAGTTAAAGAAAATTAATCTACTAGCGATTCTCCACCTTCTGCATACCCAGTTACTCCTCCAAAAGAACCAACTTGTTCACCAGGGACAACTGAAAAGGACGTGGGAATGGTCGATATGAATAATGAAAAAGACACCCAACACTGATGCTGTACCAAATGACACCACAGAGAAATCAGACTCAGGGTTGATCGTTTTAGATGATACATACAAATGGAATACCTTTTCATGCTCCTTTTGGCTGCAACAAACTAGTTTTACAGGCTTTAGCAGAAAAAACTGTCACCCTAAAGTACTTTTAAACCATCATTTACCAAATTTTGGCGAGCTTGAGATTTTGTTGACTAACCATGCAGCTCATTACAAACAGCTACATTTCAACTGCCTGCTAGAAGCCAGATTGTTAATTTAATATCATTTTATTAATGGCAACAGTTCTTTCCTACAGCTTCAACTCGCTCAAAGGTGATGTTAGGTAATGCTGTTTCATCCTTGGGGCTTTGAAGCAGCTGTTACTGACATTTTTCTTTCTTTCCAGCTTCAGGCCGGTTGAAACCTGGGAGCAAGGCAAGGCGCATGGCCCCAATCGGACTACTCCCAGCAAGTTTAGTTCCAATCTTCAATGGAGCGCCGCTTTTCTACTAAAGCAGTCAATGCTAACCTTTTTTTTCATCCAAATATACTAGGAAGAAAGAATTGCAGAGGGTCTTCTTTCACAATAACAGTACAAGAAAAGAAGTGAGACTGAATGTTTGATGTCGTTATTGCTTGATTTCCTGCATTTATTCCTTGGAGTGGGTGGTCGGTTTTTGAATCTTCAAAATATAATTTTGACTTTATTATCATAGATAAAATAGATTTGTAGTACAATTGTGAAAACCTGATTTTATTATGACAAATAATAAAATTGTAGTATGATTGTATTGTAAAAACCAAGTTGAACAAGAAACTGAAATAAATAAAGGTTTGAGTTAAAAATTAAAAGTAAAAATAATAAATTGATGTGTTAATTTAATTTAAATATTTAAATATTTATTCTTATAAACTTGTTGATCATCAAAGTAAAATAATTATCTTTTTAATTCAAATAAATAAATTCGATGTCTCTTAAAGATAAAAGAAATCAAAAAGATTATGAGTAAATTTATCATATAAAACTTTCTAATTAATTTCTTACCATCAAATAAATTTAATATTAAAAAGTAATTTTAATTCACTAGCAATAACAAAGTAAAATAACTACTATCTTGAAAGTAAAGGCTAGTGGCCATGGGCTGCACAAAAAACTATAGGTTGATAAACGAGAATCATTTTGAGAAAACAAGAGAACATGTGCAATGTTGATCATTTCATCACTCGCCAACCTTTAAGTCAGATAAATATTTAATATCTTCAAATATGATTGACCATTACGAGATGCTTAATTCTTGAACTTTGCAATCAATCTTAAATAATAACCCTACACGCCTTTGGACAGCTCATTCTTGTGCTTTGCCAACTTCTCTTTCCATGAATGAATTTGATAAAGCAGCAACTTTCTCTGCTTTCGTGGAAGATGATGCCACCTACCACCAATCAAGTAGTAAGTATAGGGAGGAAGGGACCCTCTTGCAGCAACTTTCTCTGCTTCATTCCAAAACAACGCCTCATTTCATCTTTATTTCGAAACTTTCAGACCATACTTTTCTCTTTTCATCAAATCTTACTTCTTTGATTCCCCCAAAAAGACAATATGGCAGCAGAGCTTCTTCTTACGTTTACCATGGAGGAGACTTTGAACAGGGTGATTTCCATAGCTGCTGAAGGGATCAGATTTGCTTGGGGATTGGAGGGCCAGCTGCAGAGGCTTAACAAGTCCTTGACCATGATCCAAGCTAAGCTCCAAGATGCAGCCACAAGGCCCGTAACAGACAGCTCTGCGAAGCTTTGGCTGGAGAGGCTACAAGATGTAGCTTATGATGCCGAAGATGTTCTAGACGAGTTTGAGTATGAGATTCTCCGAAAAGACCAGAAGAAGAGAAAGGTATGCGACTTCTTTTCACTCCACAACCCAGTTGCTTTCCGTTTGAGTATGGGTCAAAAAATTGAGAAGATCAAAGAAGCCCTGGTTGAAATCCAGGAAGATGCTGATGGATGTAGGCTTGGATTGATATCTCTACCACATGAAGATAGAGCTCAAGAAGTTTCCTTGGATCTAGATCGAAAGACAGATTCCTTGCCTGACAGCTCAGAAGTTGTAGGAAGGGAGGATGATGTCTCTATTGTTATGGATAGGCTGGCTACCTTGACGAAACAACATGTCCTTTCGGTTGTCCCTATAGTGGGGATGGCTGGCCTTGAAAAACTACCGTGGCTAAAAAAGTTTGTGAAGTAGTGAGGGAGAGAAAACACTTTGATGTGACTTTATGGGTGTGCGTTTCTAATGATTTTAGTAAAAGGAGGATTTTAGACGAGATGTTGCAAAAGATTGATGAATATACTGGTGGGTTGACAAATCTAGATGCAATTCTTGAAAAACTTCAGCAAAAGATGAAAAATAAGACATTTTTTCTTGTTCTTGATGACGTGTGGAATGAAGACCATGGGAAGTGGGATGGTTTGAAGGAGCAATTGTTAAAAATTAGCAGCGAGAAAGGGAATGCTGTTGTTGTGACAACCCGCATAACAAAAATAGCAACCATGATGGAGACTTCTCGTGGGAGTCAGCACAAACCAAGGGGATTATCAGATGATGAATGTTGGTCCATTATTAAGCAGAAGGTGAGTGGGGATGGTGGAGCAACATTATCTGCAGACTTGGAGTCTATTGGAAAAGACATTGCAAAGAAATGTGGAGGGCTTCCATTGCTTGCTAAAGTTTTGGGAGGAACACTGCGCCGAAAGGAGACACAGGAGTGGCGGTCAATTCTAAACAGTAGATTTTGGGATACAACGGATGGAAATGAAGCTTTACGCATATTGAGACTCAGTTTTGATTGTTTGTCATCACCAACATTGAAAAAATGTTTTGCATACTGTTCCATTTTTCCTAAGGATTTTGAAATTGAAAGGGAAGAGCTAATTCAACTCTGGATGGCTGAAGGTTATCTTGGGTCATCAGATGGGAGGATGGAGGGCAACAAGTGTTTCAATGACTTGCTTGCAAATTCCTTTTTCCAAGATGTCGAAAGGAACGAGTATGGGATCATAAAAAGTTGCAAGATGCATGATCTTGTGCATGATCTTGCATTACAGGTCTCAAAATCAGAAACGTTAAGTGTGGAGGCGGGTTCGGAAGTAGATGGTGCACCTCATATTCGTCATCTAAATCTCATTTCTTGTGGGGAAGTTGAGTCAATATTTCCAGCGATTGATGCTAGAAAACTACGTACTTTTTTCTCAACGGTTGATGTATTCAATCGGCCTCGCAAATTCAATAGCTTGAGAACTCTGAAATTGCAAAAGTCTGGTATCAATGAGTTACCAGATTCAATTTGCAAGCTGAGACATTTGAGATATCTTGATGTCTCGAATATCAGAGCATTGCCAGAATCCATTACAAACCTCTACCATTTGGAAACACTAATATTAAGAGAGTGTGCACAACTCCCAACACTTGGATGTTTTCCTCGCCTTAAGATTCTAAAGATGATCAAAATGGATACTGTAAAATGTATAGGTAATGAGTTCTATAGTAGGAGTGGCAGGGCAGGAGTACTGTTTTCGGCACTAAAAGAACTCACTCTGTTCTGTATGGATGGTCTTGAAGAATGGATGGTAGCAGGTGGAGAAGGTGATCGAGTATTTCCTTGTCTTGAAAAGTTGAGCATTCGGTGGTGTGGCAAGTTGAAAAGCATTCCGATATGTGGTCTTTCATCTCTTGTAGAATTTCAAATTTATCGATGTGGTGAATTGAGATATTTATCCGGTGAATTTGATGGCTTCACGTCTCTTCGGTTGTTGAGGATTCATGATTGTGGAAAGCTGACATCCATTCCAAGCGTACAACACTGCACATCTCTGGTGGAATTGAATATATGGTGGTGCACTGAGTTGATTACAATTCCTGGTGATTTCCGTGAATTGAAATATTTTCTGAAGAAATTGAGTATTGGCGGTTGTAAATTGGGAGCTCTTCCAAGCGGATTACAATGTTGCACATCTCTAGAAGAATTGGAGATATGGTATTGGAGAGAGCTTATCCATATTAATGATTTACAAGAATTGACTTCGCTTAAAAGATTATGCATTATAGGTTGTGATAAGCTCATTAGTATTGATTGGCATGGTTTACGACAATTGCGTTCTCTTGTTAAATTGATTATCTATAGGTGTGGGAGTTTGAGCAATTTCCTGGAGGAGGATTGCATAGGCAGCCTCGCCCAACTGAAGGAATTGAGAATCGGTGGTTTCTCAGGTGAGCTGGAGGCTTTTCCTGCCGGACTTTTAAAGTCAATCAACTTTAGTGGGTCCCTGGGGATAATTGGATGGGATAAACTGAAGAGTGTACCACATCAACTCCAACACCTCACTGCCCTCAAGACACTGGAGATATACCGTTTCGAAGGAGATGAATTTGAGGAAGCTTTGCCAGAATGGTTGGCCAACCTTTCTTCCCTTCAACAGCTTCGTATTCTACGCTGCAAGAATCTCAAGTATCTGCCAAGTTCAACAGCCATTCAACGCCTCTTCAAATTAGAGAAATTGATTATCCGGGGATGTCCACTTCTTGAAGAAAATTGTAGGGAGGATAATGACTGTGAGTGGCCCAAGATTTCTCATATCCCAAAAATCACAACATCATTAACGTACAAGTTCCGGTAAGTTGGGATTTAATTTTCTCTTACTTTGTATGCAGATTAAATTTTTCAAATTATTAAAAACAATTATTAGACTTCCTTCTTCTAAAAAAATAAATTATTCTTTTTTTTTTCCTATTATAACCTATAAATCTGATAAAATTAATCAATAGCCATCCAACATTTCAAAATCATCAACTCTATATACTTACATTCAAATTGGGGCATTCATATATATATATATATATATATATAATCTTGAAATCAATAATTTAAATTGTTATTAGACATTATTAACTACCGAAATTGTTACTACACAATATATGTGTTTAATGATAATTCATTAAAAGTTATAATTTATAATCTAGAATTCAATAATTTAAATTAGTATTAGACATTTACTTCAACTCTCTCTCTCTCTTTCTCAACAAAAAAAAAATTGCATAATAAGTTAAATCATAAATAACAATTAAGAACATTTTTTTTTTTGGAAAGTAGCTAAACTATTGTGGAGGTATTTTAGCAATTTCTTAGATAATTTTTTCCCTGCACTATTTTTCACTCACTTTCATATTGGAACTTGCTTCTTGTTTTTTAATTGTATTCATTGAATTGAATAAGCTTCCTATACAACTAAAGTAACATTCAACATAAATCATAGTATTTTTAGTATCAGTTACAAAGTCTATGTCCCACTCGTATTATTCACCATTTTTCTTTCTCTATTCAATTGATATCTTTCCAAGACTAGCACCATGTTGCCTGTTTTTAACTTATCATAATGTGCAGGAGAAACCTCGAAGACTAAAGAAGCCATGGAATGGTTATTTGAAGCTTCTGCATATTAGTGTTTGTCAAGCTGAATAGTGGGTAAAAGCTTGTGTATATTTGTCATAATGGTAGAAAATGGATGGAGCTGGCAGCTTATCTCGGAGATAAACCACCTTAATATAGATATGGATGAGTTTTTATGTGTATGCAATGTAGCTTCAATTAGTTCTCAAGAAGCATGGCGTGATTGTAAAGAGCCTGCGATCTCCACAACAAGTCTCGGGTTCGAGTCAGGGTGTGGCTTGTGTGGGGTTTTACTCCCCTTTGTAAGACTTTGTGATAGTCAGGGTTTTACTCGCTTACCTGAAGCCATAAAGTGTGTTTTCCGAGGGGTGAGGTTTCTTCGAATAAAAAAAAATGTAGCTTGTATTGTTTTCTATTAGTTTTTTTCTAAAACAAAAAACATTTAGGAATTTAGGTTTTATGAAGCAATGTATGTTGATAATATTTTTGGACATGAAGAGAATTTCAAAGCTGGACTCTGTATATATCAAATGGAAGCCTAGATAATAAATTCTTGGAAATCTTGGAAGCTGGACTCTGTATATTTTTGGACATGAAGAGGATTTGAGTTAAAAAATTCTAAAAAATTCTAAAAATAAAAATAATAAATCGATGTGTTAACTTGATTCAAAAGTCTAGATATTCATTTTTATAAACTTGTTGATCATCAAAGTAAAATAAATATCTTTTTAATTCAAATAAACAAATTCGATCTCTTAAAATTAAAAAAAATCAACATGCATGTGATGTGACCAGGAGCAAAAATAAGTGATGTGTTTGTATTGCAATAATTTGTAGGCCCTTGTGGTTTTCTTCTATGGCCAAACAAGATAGTTTATGTTTGTCGGTGCCAACTAATTTTCATCATTTGGCCTTGTAATTTCCTTTGGGAGGTTATTCGAACTCATGCTAAGAGAGGAGGCGTAGGGTTAATTTAAAAACTTTCATGTTTCTATAAGCTTTAGAGCATCTCTAATAGCAAAAGACATTTTAAAGAACTAAATCTCTAAAATAGTTTTTTGAATAGTGTAAATATAATTTTTTATTTATGTGTACTCAATGGTAAAAGTCATTTAGACGACAATCATCAAATTGTATTTTGTCACTAGTGCCAACGTGGAAGTTATGACTTTTTTTGTTCAAGATGCTACAAATAGCATCCGAGAGAGGGAACATCCATTTTGGCTGTTTTGATAGCACAATCGTTGGAGCTGAAAAAATTGAACAAAAATGCTAAAAAGATTTTCTTTACCTTTAGTTCTCCTGATAGCACAGGCGTTAGAGTTGCTCTTACAACTTATGTTGGTCCTATATGGTGTTATCTATGCTGTTTTGTGACTATTTGCACTGACTTTTGTTAGTTGATCATATAATTTAGGCAAGGACCAAGGCTTTAAGAGTGAGGAAGGAAAGAATGTCGTGTTTGCAATTTGCTACGAGGGAAGGAACAAGATGACGCAGCTTATGCATCTCCATTTGTTAACTCCAACTCCTCAGGTTGCGTCCTTGATGTAGAAAAGATCTCATTTAATAGCTTAAGTTTTTAATTAAAATAGTTTTTTGATATAATATCAGAGTTTTATTAACTCATATTATGGGACCTCATTTAACAACCTAATTTTTTAGTTAAAATAGTTCCTTAATATAGTATCAGAGTTTTATTAACTCAGCGGTCATGAGTTTAAATCTCACCACTCTTATTTTTTCTCATTCTATTTGATACAAATTAAGTACAAGGTAATGTAAACATGTGCAAGTTTCAAGTTCAAAAAATTTTTACTTGAAAATGTGTGTTAGAAAATAATATAAATTATATTATGAGATCTCACCTAACAAGTTAAACTTTTTGGTAAAATGATTACTTGATAAGACACTGCAGTAATTGATGTGAGGATTGGCCTGCTTCCGGTCTCTCGATGCCTTCCTCATTGCTTTCTCATGAACGTGCCATGAGCCTCATGCCTTGACCTTTCTATCTTTACTTGTTAACTTCTCTTTTTGTTTGGCGTAGGGGATGAAATTTAGGAGGTATCTGAAAAGATTATTATAAGGAAATAATTACTGATTATTTTGTTTACGATATGCCACTGAAGAGTGTTTTTTTCTTTCAAAATACATACTACTAGAAATATTCTAGTGGAATTTGTCTGGTGAGAGAGACAGGAACCAAATTTCTGATCAATAGTAAGTGGAGGCACTTTTCTTGGCAGAAATGATAGCTTTTTTTCATATCTCGACGTCACCAATAATGCCAAACACTTGTTCTTCTGGGCTCATGAACAGTGCATTTTCCCAGTTCTAAACCAAGTTCTTGGGAATGCTATGAGATTGCAATGCTCTGCTTAATCAACTAGGTACAAAGAAATTACTCTGCAATTAACATACAGTTGTAAGTGGAATGCATGGATAAGTTGAGTATCAATTACACTAGGAATAACTCATCTGAGAGAAAAACACAATGCTTCTGCAGATCATTCTCTCTAGAGGCCTTGGCAGCTTAAATCTTTACATGCATGTCTTTAGAGAGTAACCACCACATCCAAAGTCTCCTTCTGGTAACTTCACCTTGTCTTGTTCCTGCATCATCACCTCCATGTTTTCAAGGCTAGGATTAAAGCTGATGAAGTTCGGAACACCAAAAATGCTGAAAAGGGAGGTGAATCGAGAATGCTTCACTGACTAGGGAAGATCGTGTTTTCGTCGAGAGTAATATCCTAAAAGATAACTCCAGGTGAAAGGACATGACATGCAATTCAAGGACTTTGGAGGGGCCTCCATGTTTTAAGGCTAGTAAAATCTTTTCTTGAAAAATAATACTCGACAAGATTATCCAAAACACACAGAGACAGACACTCACCCAGACTATCTCCTAACCAAGAATGGTTGGCTGCAAAAAACATGAAAAACATAGTAAACAAAGAGATTCAAAGTTGAGGTGATAAGAAACTCATTCAAAACAAAAGCAAGAACTATTGGGAACACCATCTTTAAACCATGTTACAGTTGAAACATATATTTTATAGTCAGGAAATAATTAAAAAGTTCATAAATCCTAACGCATTTTCTAGTGTATAGCTGGTTAAGCGAGAGCCAAACGATAATTGAGGGAAAAGAAACTTCGTTTGCCAAGGAGATTCTCTTACTCAATGGAAAAGGCTCAGAACCTCGTGCAAATTTTATAGCTAATATAAAACAGGAAAAACAAAGTCATCTCTACAGGAATGCACAGGGACATGGAGACTTGCCTGATTGACCATTACGCTCACCAAATCTTCCAAGGAGCCAAAATTATTCAAAACAGAACCGTCCTGTGGCTTCTCTTGGCCTGGCAAATACCCATCTCTTGACCTCACTAATGTTTCCATGGCTGAACACTCAACCTCATTATGCTTCATCAATGAGGTATCAACAAAATTTGACAGTCCAGTTGAATTGAAGCTTGTGGTTCTCTGAAAAAACAGGCTATTTTCATCCAAATTGCACCCACTGGGCTTCCCATTACCATTAATAGGAATTGCTGAGTTTATTGAGTTAGATAGGCCATTTGAGTGGTAAGGATCATCCTGCCTGCGGTCATCCCACCCTAGAGGGCCATTATTAATTAGCTGTCCAGTATTACTGCTCACTGTAGCCACTCCCACTTGGCATGGTAGATCTGCTTTGGAGTCCTGTAAATGTGTGGGAAGAGTAGAGAAGAAACATCACAAGGATTATTCCTACTTTGCAAGGCCATTGTTGACATGCTGTCTCTGATGGCACTAGGATGCAGAATAGATCGCTTAAAACAGTCATTCAATGTTAAAGAATTTGATTGGACCCCATTTGACTGAACAGCGTTGGACCAGTTGTCATCACATCTACCGCTGTTGGACCAGTTGTCATCACATCTACCATGATCTGGAAAATTGGAAGAATATCTTGGATTTAAAGAGCCTGCTGAAAGAGAAGATTGCTTTCCAAATTTTTGGCCATCTTGGAGCCCTTGACCATGTTCTTCCAACATTAGGTGTTTGTTTGAAACACTAACAAAAGGGCTGTTTGAGCTTCCAGCAATTATTTTCAAATCTGTGGAACCACTGGAAACAGGGAAACTGGCTGTGTCACCAAGATGAGTAGGAAGTTCTTGAATGTAGTTCACACCCTTGTTGGATTGTATTTGATCAAGTTCTAATGGCATTGGCATCCCTTGCAGTAAGTTCCCATTATTTCCTGGGTGTCCAGCTGTTTGGAAGTGACTTGGACCATTAGCATAGTGGGGTGCAGTCTGTACATGACCTAATTGAATCACTCCCGGAGAAGGAAGACCGTGAATGCCCATAACAGGAGGAGAATTCAACCTATCAAGCATTCCACTAGATGGGAGAGATCTGAAAGGTGTGCTGTGAAACTGTGCGGATCCAGCCAAGTTGTGCAATCCCAGTCTACTCATAGAATTGATTTGCAGGTATGATGCATCGGAACTGCCTAGAGCTGCTACCCTATTAGCTTGCTGGTTTGCCACGGTGCTGATCCTTTTAAGGTAAAGCCTATATTTCTACAATCACAACAGTGTAGTTAGATTCATGGATGAAAAAAATTGGTTCATTTTCAATTATGCCAGGAGAGGTAAGAATATATGCCTGGAGATGGCTTGCCACATTCTCTCTAGTAAGCTTTTCAGCATTCATCAACTCGAGAATCTTCTTCGGAACAGCCTCTGCAAAATGAATGAAATTAAAACAAAACACCATAACAAAAGCGTGGTTTCACTCGAGAATCCTCATCTCCATTCTGGTCTTTTCTTTTTTTATTAAGCTTCTGGTCAGGTACTGCTTCACTACTTCCTTGATCAGGTTTGTCTCGGTTATCCAAGCTGTTTCTGTCTTTGTTATCACTTTTCTTTCTCCTAATCAAATGTTGCCAGATGGTCTTTAGCTCCTCTATTCGAACAGGCTTGACCAAATAATAACAAGCTCCGTGAGTGATCCCCTTCATCACAAGCTTTGGATCACCGTTTGCTGACAACACTGCAGTTCAACGTTAATCAATTATCATGAATCCCAAATGGACAACCACATGTGGCAAAACTGTTACAATAATATGCAATGAGCATAAAACAGAACAGTAAGCAAACTTGTTAAACTAGACAGAAGAAGACCCTAATATTTGTCTTTGGAATCAACTTACGAAATGAGTATTAATCAGACTGATACACAACTCTAAAATTGTCCAAAGATATGGGAAATCAGGATTCGCATGAAAATGATCGTTTTCAAATGCTTTAAGTAAGTCTATGGATCTATATAGAAAATCTACAGCATGTTTTCCTTTAGAGTCTTCAAAACTAAAACACAGAGGGCAAAAGACCATGTGCAGTGTTTTTGGCTTACTGATGACAGGTAGGTCCATCTCAAGCCCCACGAGCTCAAGCAATTTAAAACCATCCATGTCTGGCATATGGACATCACTGATAACCACATCAAACTTGTTCTTGTTTTCTCTCAGCAACCTCAATGCCGTGGTTGCCTGACTCGTCGTAGTAACTGCAGAATCCACAACCCATTTATTGAGCAAGTCCAGCATGTGAAAAATTCCACAAGCATGCTAGAAAAATAGACGAGTTAAGTTATACCATAGACAATCAATCATTAATCAAGTAAAAAGATTCAGAATCAACCAAAACTCAGAAAATCAATGACAAATTTAGATTTATTTAGAAAAGATTCGGAAGTAAGTCATGCCAATAAATCATAAGATTTAACTTGAACACAGAACAAATTTATATAAATCTAGTCCAAAGAGCTAATAACCCAACACTACACGTGCAATCAATTTAGAAGATCCAACAGTTCCAGTTATTATAACACGCCAGTAGCTAAAAACATAGAATGCTATAAGAGACAGTAAAGATTCAAATGAGTAAACAATAACCTTTATAATCTTGTCAAAGTAGATACAATGATACATGTCTAGGTGGCTATCTCCCAAAAGTATCAAACTGAGACAAAGCAAGCAAAGAAAATAGATTTCTACTTTCCGCAAGAAGCCAAAAGCAGGACAAGAGACTTAATTTAACTCAACTAGAATTCATAATTACAAAAACTCACTACATAAAACAGTTAAATGAACAGAGAGAATCAAAGACAAAGATTATCAATCCAATGGCTTATAAATATTCATAATTTACACGACTAACTACATAAATCTGACAAAGAACTAAAACGTTAAACCTTAACAAAAAAAAACATGAAAACCAAAACCCATGTCCAAAAACACATGAACAAATCAATGAAACAATAAAAGAGAGAGAGAGAGAGAGAGAGAGAGAAACCATTGTACTGGCATCTACGGAGTAGAGTCTCTAGCAGTAAGAGACAAGTTGGGTCATCATCAACAGCCAAAACTCTCATACCAATAGGAAACTTCTCTATATTGCTATCTCCAATCCCCTGCTCTACAGTCATTTTTTCCTCGTCAAAACAATTTGACGAAGCAAAATATGAAAGAAAGAGACTAATTTACAAAGTGGGGCACTACAATTTGCTTCAAAGTTTGGAGCTTTAGCTGGATTTTGTTTCAAAGTTAGGAGCTTTTAAAAAAATAAAACCCAGAAACTATAATAATGCAGAGCTTGAAAATGAGTCAGTTGAGAGAGAGAGTGACAATCAAAAAATTCTTGACAGGTTAGCTTGGAATATAAGTAGTGTTTGGTTTCCCTTATAAAATGTTTTTTTTAATGGGCCCAGGCCCGACTGTGATTCTGATATGGATCTCTCTGCCAGACTTGCCTTTCAGATGTCAGCCCACACTGACTTTAGGGCATAAAATGTATTGTTTTTCTTAAAGAATAATAATGATTATCCACAAGTTGGATTTTTTTTATATTCATATTCTATTTATTATTCATCATGAGAAATTTAGATATTTATATCATATCCATTAATATTCAGGTATTCATATGAATATCTACTCTATAACTATTACTTGTTATTCAATATAAAATAGTAATAAATATATTTAAAGCATATGTGTGTGTACTATATTAAATTTTAAAAAATATAAATGGTCTACATATATTTTTAAATAATAAAAATATATATATATTATTCTTTATTCTTACAAATAAAAAAAAAGACTCGTTTACATATTTTGTTTTGAAACGAGAGTTGAATTAAAAAAATAAAGGACTAAAGTGAAGAAAACGAGTTGAATGGGTATCAGATTTGAAAGTTGTTTTCACAATATATTTTTTTCATAGCATAATGCAGGCCAATAAACTAATAAATTCTATAATATTTCAAAACAAACACCCTTTATAGTAAGATTGATGAGCAATACGTGTAAGCATACGTTGTTGAATGTTTAGATGGAGCGATAGGTATGTTTATTCTTTATTTTATTTTATTATATTCTAAGTTTAAATTTAAAAAACATGAAAAAAAATATATTATTATTATATTGATTTGGATTTAAATGGCTTTTTTCTAATGCGAATAATAAGAAGTGACTTTATTGTGGTATTTATAATACTAATATAAGAACATTTTAAAAGTTAAAACAAAATAAAAAATTATAATATTAATTATAATACCTCTCTTTAGATGATGATAATAGGATCACTCAAAATTTAAAGGGAAGGGAGGTGAAAAATAATAATGAAAAAAAGATTTAATTTGTCGAAGCAGCATTTGGTATTGAAGATTGGATATTCTTAAAGCATTTTTTGAATTGTATTTGGGTTTGAAAACAATATTATTATATATATATATATATATATATATATATATATATATAAAAAAAAACCTAAAGCAACATCAGTTTAATTTAACTCGGAATAAATTGAGTTAATTTACTCAACCCATAATAATTGTTTTAAATCAAGTCATGAATCGAATTTAGTTTAATAAACTTCACCAAAAGATCGATTCAAATGACCTTGCAAATCAACTTGATCCAATTGACTTGTGCTAAATTAGGATTAATTTTAAAAAATAAAACAATATTATTTTAAATCAACTTGATAGGATTCGGTGATCCCTAGACAAGAAGGTCAGTTTGTCTCCCATGATTGTGAATAGTTAGGATCTCAGAAATTTGTGCCTTGTGCAATAGGAATCCTCCATATACAGTAGACTCCTATAATGGACAGGAAAAAAAATGGATATATAGATACATGGTGGAGCTCCAATGGAGGGCAAGTTCTACAAGTGAGTGACAGCAGGAAAACCTACCAATCTCTTATATTTTATATCGTTCAAAATCCATGTAGGAAGCACTATATCCTTCCATCTATAGCACATAAAAACAGTGTTATTGATTTCGTTTTGTTTTGGCTGAAATGCTCGAAATATTTTGTACCAGTTAAAAAAACGAGATAAAACGGCGTCGTTTTTATCTCGTTTAAAATTTCAGCTCGTTTCGGAAATTTCGCCCCAATTTCGGTGGGAGGTTCCGGTTTTGTTCTGTCCGTTCCATTTTGGCCAAATAGTATTTTTTTAAATAATGAATAATTTTACAATATCAATCATATCTCTTAATCCGACCATTAGATTGGTATGAAATTTTACGAGGAGTCTCTTGACATATTTATATATATTATATTAAAATTTCATAGCAGTCAGATAATGTAATGACCTTGCGATATTGATGGTGATATTCTCGTAATATTATATATGTTCATAACTTTGTTCATAAAAATTATTGTATTGTCTTTTTTTAGATTAAATTGCACAATTCTAAATAATTTTATTTTTAAATTTGAACTAAAAAAATATTTAATTAATATATTTAATTATATATATATATATAAACAGTATAGCCCTGAAATGAAGCGTCGAAACATTTCAAAACCAAAATATTTTATTTCAATTGAAAAAACGAATCACGAACCGAATCGGAATAGAAATTAACTTCCTGTCAAAAAAAGATTATTTCCCGTTTTTGCAATCAGCCAAGGTTACCATATTCTACTAGAAAAAGAGAGTGGAGGCTCGAAAGGGACTCTTTCTATGGAATCACTGGTCAGGAAAGAGTCAAGCATTACAGCAGCACAGGCTCCTCCACTGCAGAACTCAGAAGAGAAGGAGCAAGAACTCCTAGAAGAAGTAAATGATCGGGAGGAAGAAGCCAGACCAACTCACCAAACAGATCTGGAGATAGCTACAAGCGATACAAACCAGTTGTTCAGTCGAGAGCTCAACCTTATTGGCAACTTCAGGAGCATGGATTCATCCGAGACTTCACCAGAAACTCATCAAGATTCTGACGGGGAGCAAAGGGTTTTCCCATGCAACTACTGTCAAAGAAAATTCTACAGCTCACAAGCACTTGGAGGACACCAGAATGCCCATAAAAGAGAAAGGAATCTAGCGAAAAGAGGGCAGAGATTAAAAGGGAGTCAGTTAGAAGCTTCAATGGCAGCTTATGGACATCGTTTTTTCCACCACCATCATCATTCAAGCATGGCTTCTCTTCCCATCCATGGTAGATCTCTTGGAATTCGAGTACACTCAGTGATCCACAAGCCATCTCACCTATCATCTTCTGCTGGTTTTGGAGAAATGTTTGGACACGGCAGTTGGTCTAGGCCAGGTATAGGTAAATTATCAATGGAGAATTCTTATATGAACGCCACAACACCACCGCGTGCCAGCGTCGGTAGGTTCAACTTAGAGAGGAGGACTGGTGCTGTAGTTTCTCCGGCAGACCCTGGAATTGGTAGGTGGATAGGCAATAATGGTCATTTGAAGACTAACCAAGATGATCATATTCACAAGCTTGATTTGTCCCTCAAGCTCTAAAATGTGTTTTCTCACCCTTTTCTACACTTTAATCTATCTTCTTGTACTCATATTTACTGAATCTTGGCTACAGAAATGCTAAATGATTGTTGTTTTTCTTCTCTTCCCTTCTTTGATTGCAATAGTTCATGTTATGCTGCATCAATCTTGTGAAAGCATAGTATATTTTTTTCTTAATAAAAAATGAGAAGCTCGAATATGAGATTCGACCTACAACAATTAAAAGTTTATACTTTAATTTCTTAGATATGGTCAATTTAAGAGTAATTTATGATTACTCGTGAATCATGTGGTGTTCTTAATCTAGGATTGTTCACTTGTAGCGATATCTGGGAAGTTAAAATTCACAATATTGAGAAGAAGAGAATTCAACAAAATTCTGCAATTATATTCAAGCATGGTTTGATGAGTAGATTAAACAAGACTATCCTTTAAATTGCTGAGGGTTTTCATAAATCTAGCTAATGGAGCAAGAACATCTCACGTACACCCAAAAGTATCATATCAAGCCCGATTCAATCTCATGTATCAAATGTTGTAGCTGCTGCTGCTGTCTGTCTCATACGTAGATGCAAGACATGACTGAATACATTAAAAACACTGTCACATGACAATAGTGATACATTTAATGATGATATTAATACTTTATGTCCCAAATGAACATAGCGTGATGGTAGAGGATTTGTGATCTGCATAGCAAATCTCGAGTTTAAATCAGGACATATATATTTTATAAGAATCTGGGATAGTCAAAGTTTTACTTCCTCACCTAGACCTATAAAATACACTTTCTAAAAAGTGAGTTTTATCGCATAAAAAAGATATTAATATTTTACATTGGCTAGGAGTGGAGAGTATAGACATTTACAAGTTTCTAGTAGGATTTTCTTTTTGAAGGATGTCTTTTCATGACAAAATTTATCTCTAAGGTGTTTGGAAATGCATTTGAAAAAAATTTAAAATAAAATTATTTTTTACTTTAAATTAAAAAAAATAGTATTTTTAGATCATTTTGATGTGCTAGTGTCAAAAATAATTTAAAAAAAGAAACATAATTTTAATATATTTTTAAATAAAAAAACACTTTCAAAAACAACCTCAACAACACTTTAATGACGGGAGAAATCGAAGACTTTCACCACAACTTGTAAGATTTAGCTGCTGTCTCTCTCTTCTTACGATCGATGAGCCTTTCTATGACAACACCCGCAAGCCTGAATATGAGAGAATAGCAGCCATGGAAAGGAGTTTTTCTCTACGCTATCAGCTATCATGGATTCACCTTGCCTCAAAGCAGAAAGAAAACACAAAATCTTCATGCAGCCACAATCAAGAATCTAGAAGATCTGGTGTTGTTTGCAGGAAATAATATCAAATTAGGCATTATAGAAAAAGCAAATTTATTCGTAGGATAAATTGTATTTATGTGCATTTATTAGTATTGGAGGAACTGTTTCTTTGTCATTTACAATTTTTTATTGAGACTTTCTCCATTATTTAAAAACCCTAAACACGCTGCATGTTTGTCTCTTACCGTGTAACGTGTAAGATGTTCTTTCACAAACTGATCATTAAATCTAGGAAAGATTTGATTCTGTGTTCATACAGTGTAGAATAGTGCATGCCCTCTTTTAAGGGCATAACAACCTGAACCAGGCTGGTCCTCTGCATTGAAGTTTATATAAAAAAAAAAATTGGTTTTCGCCTAAAAATAAGTCAACTGTTTAGCAGACATGCCCTTCTCAGTTTCAATTCATTAAATTAAATTTAGATCGGCATAAGAAGTCAGCATTCGAGAAACTAGACTAGAATGGGTTCTTGCAGAAACAGAAAATTAGGTTTTGCCTGTCTGGTTGACAAGATTAGGTCTTGTTGAGAATAACACGATGGCCTTCACTGCTTTGTAATGCTCCTTATTTGATACTTTGCATATCGAGTATCAGATAACGAGTGTTAAAAGACATTAAAGGTCATCATGTCTCCTGCCAAAATTAGGTGCGTGCAAGAAGGGATCATGAAATGGATACCAAGAAGTTGGGCAGCTGCCAAGAGCTTCCCATCTAAACCCAAAAAGAACTGGTCATACCTCTTCAACCAGTGTTGTTGATCTCTTTTCATAACCGAAACGTTTTGTACTAGTTAAAAAACAAAATAAAACGATGTAATTTTTACCTCGTTTAAAATTTCAGCTTATTCCGGAAATTTCATCCAAATTTCAGCCGGAACATTCCGGTTTCGCTCTGGCCGTTTTAAATTACCTTGCTTTGGACCAGAATGTCACCTGGTCATACCTCTTCGGACCAAAATGTCTCACCATGAAGACGGTACATGGACCATTCACCCAGTATAGTTGGTGTTCATCTGGGCAGGTTTCATTCCACAGAAACTAATATGCCTTGCATTTGATGAATAAAGATTATAAAAAACTAAAACCAGACCCTGCCCTTCATTTGAGCTCAGTGATAGCACATTATTCCATTAAGAGCAGGAAAAGGGTTACTGCTCATATAAATCCACACCACCATCATCATCTCAACATTGCTTATTGTTTTCAGCTTTTATATCACAATCAAATTCATTTGACCTAATTCTGCCACAAAACCTTAACATGACAACTACCAAACATCAATATTTTCTGGACAAATTAGCAGCAATCTCATGTTGCTTGTTTCAACACGAAAGCATAATGGTGTGTCCTGTTAGAAAGATAGCAAGAGAAGAAATGATGGCCAGCGTGATGTTATGGAAGCCTGCCAGTGAATCACTAGATATCACCAAATAAACTTGACAAAAGGCAATATCATTATTTTACACCATTCGACACCTAAACACTGAGTTGATAATAAAATCAAATATTGTCACATATTGATCCAATCTTATTACACGAATATGCAATTCTCTAATTGTTTTAAGGTTTGAGCATGTAAATGTACAATAATTTACCACAATATGCCAAGTACAGAACAAACTTGAATATACCTTTTGTCCCATCACAACCTCCTGCTATGTTAGGCTTAACAAGGGCAGCATCAATTGTGTAGCTAACCCAATCAAGCAGTTCTACTGAAAGCAAACCTCGATTGTGCTTTTCTTATGGCTACTTCAAAGGTTGGAAGGGGACGATTCCTTGAAAATATATTAGGACTGGAAGCCAAAAGTAATGAGGCTAGTGTAATAGGAAGAGACATGGATTAGAGCACAAAATACAAAAGGAGCAGAGATACGAAATGTGCCGTTTGGGAATTGAATCAAACACATTGTTCAGCCAAACAATAGAAATATTGATATAGCTGTGACCCATGTCAAATAAGGTTATACAGAAAACAAGAGTGTCTCGTTGATTCTAACCACAAGATGTCAAGAACAATGGTTAGCAATCTATTTATGTGATTTTAGCTGATATGGGGTGAAACATGCCTCACTACAAACTGTAAATCTTTTGCATAATATGCATCTAAGATGAAGAAAAAAAATGTGAAGAAATCATAGTTTAGATCCTAAAAAGAACCAAGACTGCAACTTAATCTCTAGTTCCCACACTTATCCCTCCTCTCTAAAAGTCCCATCTTTCGATGTGCACACCCCAAGTCATCATGAAGGCACAAATGTAGAAATAATCCTCCCTAAGGAATCCTTTGATTCACTGACTTTTATTTCCTTCATCCACAAACCTTAGAGTACCTTGGTTAGAATCCCAAGTAATTTTCAAGCTGGTTGAGCTAACTCAAAAATCCATTAATGAGGGGAGATTTTGCACCTAGAGAGTCTCTAAGATGATGGTTCCCCAGTTATGAATCTCTAGAATCAAGCAGTTGATTCCGAGCTCACCAGCTCATAATGAAAATTCAACACCCTCATTTACAGGGTTTGAGTTACTCTCAGCTATGCTCGAGACCAATAATATTTCCATATTTCCATGCTCAACCATAAAGAAAGTCCCACTGAAGTAAGTTCCCATATGGGTGATTTTTTTACCATTCTTACGTTCAGAATTTTGGGGATAGAGTGGCTGCTTTCAAGATCCAAGCCTGCAACTCAGGGTTTCAAGAGGATTGCACCAAGAAAAGGCCCTATCCATATTCAACAATGCCTTTTTCTCGTTTCTAGACAAAAAAAAAAATGTTATCTAATTTTGAACACCTAAAGGAGAGTACTTATTTGAATATGCAGTTTCATGCACAAAGGTTTCACTTCAAGAGTTTCTTTGAATAGTTTAGTTAATTCCTTAAACATGAGTTTCCACATTAGAATAGCAAGAACAAATGAAATTACAGCCTGGGCCAATGGAAGGCCTTTGCAGCTATTTTAACAATTCATTGCAAGGGCAGTGGCCATGGATATAGCAATCTGATACAGCTATGTTTCAAGAGCAAAACTAAAATAAAATCACACTGCCCATACTATCCTCTGTTATGTAGATATTTTCTACAAGTAGAGTTCAGAAGTTCATGATTCCATACTTGTACTGGCAAGACCAAGAGAGAGAGATGCAATGTAGCTCAGGAAAAATGAAAGAAAGTATCTCCTGAAACTTTCTAGCTGTATGAATCAATCACGAGTAGCTTACCATCAGAATACGCTTAGAGAGTCATTAGTCAGGAATCCAAGAATTTCATTTTCGTGAGCTACATACTGAATAACAGTAATCTCGTCAAATAATCAAAAAATAAAAATAAACAAAGCTGTCTCATAAAGGGCGCCGCGAAAAAAACATCCTTCTATTTTTCTACAAAAGATTTGACCTTTCCAAACCATTGTATAAGTTCAATCCTATCCTTATTCAGCATATATTCATGCAAGAAGAAAGAAAGTTCATCATTTACCCCCCTTGCATCCAAGTACTCGCGAAGCCTCTTCTGAAGCTCTCTATTCAACTTCCTAAAAAAAAAATAGTCCAAACCTAAGTCAACCAACCAAGCAAACCTGAATTGCAAAACAAACACGAGCACCACAATCATCAAAAGAAAAGAAAAGAAAGGTCCACACCTGAAATCAGGCCCCATATAAGGCCTTCCCAGCATCTTCTCACCCCTGAGCAAGTAAACTTTCTGAATCTCCAAACGATCAGGCCACGCTGAGCATAAGAACTCCAAATTTTCACCACCATCCCCTTTTGAAACATCAACAATAAAACTAATGTGAAGCCGCACATCTTCGCCCGTGGCATCATCTCCAAGTTTTGGAACAGTTACGTATCCGTCAAACATTGTAACTTCAAGTTTAATATCTTCAATATCATCATATTTACCCCTCATTATCATCCACTGCTCTCCTGGTTGATCTTCCACTGTAAATGAATGAAATCTCGTCTCTGGCTACATAATCAAAATAAAAAAAAACAGTTACTATTAACAAACAAGTCATTCACATAAATTACACAAGTAGAAAGCTAAAGCTTCAGTGTGAGAAAATTAAACTCTTTATGTAATGATCGCACATGTAAGGAAAAAGCTATCAAGAGCCCTTTTTTATTTTTTTACTGAATATAAATAATTAACTCACTATTGATATAATAATTTCACTTCATAAATTAATCTTCTAAATAAATTACATTGCTAAAGCTTTTTACTTTCAAGCTTAAATTCACCCAAAAAGAAAACTTCTAAAACAAAATAAAACGAGTAAATAAAAAACAATTATGTACCCATTTTTTTATTTTTTACTGGGGATAAAAAAGTCACTCTAAATATAGCAATTTCACTCCATAAATCAATCTTCTAAATGTATTACACTGCTAAAGCTCATTACTTTCATGCTAGAACGCCAAAAAAAAATTATAAATAAATTACACGAGTAAATAAAAAAAATTAAGAACCCATTTTTTGTTTAAACTTAAAAAGCCAAAAAAAAAAAAAAACAATTTAACGATTCAATTCTTGCCATGTTAACTTCTTGCTCGTTTTCTCGGCAACCAAGCAGGAACCCAGAAGATATTCATTAGCAAAAGGTAAAAATTTATAAAAACATAGATATTTAAATATTTAAAGGACCTGATGTGGAGGGGCATATTCAGACTGGTAATCGATCTCCTTATCGATGATTCTGAGAATGTTAGCTTCTAGTGGCGATTTGGTAATTTTGTTGTCTGTGGAGTAAGGTCTGGAGGATTGGAAGAGAAATGAAGATGTGATGGAATTTCTTGATTGGAGAAGTGGTGGAGTTGAAGAAGAAAACGAAGAGAAAAGGGTTCTTGCTGCTGTTCGAATCAAGCGAGCCATTGGAGTGTTAGCGATGGACTTTTTTTCTTCCGGGGGGGTTTAAGGTGTGGGTTTTCTTTTGCAAAAGGCCCAAAAAAAAAATATAAACGGGAATTTTGATTAGGTCCCCCTATTATTTATTATTTTGATTAAATACCAGTTTGGATTCTTGATTCTCAATATGATTCGTCAATATAAATCAATAATATTTCTTAATATAATATGTTATGTCACATGATGAAGACATTTTAGTGAAGTTATAAAGTTTTTAATAAGAAAGAGAAATTAAATGTTTAAGGTAATTAGATAATAATTATGTTGTAAAAAAATAATTAAGGTGGGTTCTAAATGATTTGATTGGGAATTTATTGATATCTTAGAGATAAAATGGAGATAAAAATATATAATTTTAAAACTTAGCTTGACAGATCGACTTCGTATCTGATTGTTCCGGGATCTAAATTGATGGTTCTAAATGATTATGGAGATAAAAATATTTAATTTTAAAACTTAACTTGACAAATAGTTAAAATTCGTAACTTTACTTTGAATAACTAAATATAGTTTAAAAGCTCTAACAAAAAAAATAGAATAAGAGCTTGATTTAGATTTCTCCTATGGTAGGAGAACTTTTTCAGGTTTGCATAATGTCTTCTTTATTTTTTTATTTTGTTCTTTATTTTATTTTGTTTTGTTTTTCTTTTTAGATGGAGTGATAGTTTTTTACAGCACATTTCCTTCCGAGTTATGAGAGTTAAAGATGTATTTTGTATTGTGGTAATTTTTATATTCATTTTATGCTGTCATTTTAAAAGAACTGGAATTTTTAAAAATATATATATTTAATTAAAATTATTATAACACAAATTTTCACTTGTAAAATAAATAAATAAATCATGTTATTTTATTTCTTACAAAACTAAAATTTAAAAATCAATTATGCAAAGGCCAATGAGCTCTACCTTTTTTTTCTGTAGACGCTATCAAAGTTTAAAATACAATTATATATAAAATGGGGTATGAGCTGGACTTGGAAGGCTTTTACTTTCAGTATGGGCTGGACTCTGTTGTTGATGGGTTGTATTTACTTCACAAGCCCATCACCATGTTTTTTAACAAGCCCGTATTAGGCCCATAATTAGGTCTAAACATCTGCGGGGCCAACTCAGTCTGGGGCTTGCAATTTATTATCTATCTAAAATAATAAAATTATATACCTATGGCCATGAAATCGAATCTATAAATAAATCTTATGCAAAACTTTGTATAGATAAAGCTCATGCAACACTTTAAAGAAAAAAAAATCAAAAATAATTTTAAAATACAAAACAAATATGCTTCAAAGCTTAATCAATCTGTCCTAAAACTCAACAAGTTCATTTGAAAAAGAAAAAAAAACTAAACAAATTAAATTATAAAATATAATTAAATTTTATAGCAAGGGGGTGTTTGGGAAACCAAAAAAATGCTTTAAATTATTTCACTAATATTAAAAATAATTTTTAAAAAATATATACATATTATTCTAATATATTTATAAATAAAAATTATTTTAAAAAACATCACCCACACACCCCACTAATTCTCACCCCACTAATTCTATTCAAGATAAGCATTGTTTTTTTTTAGGTTGAGTGGATTTTTCATGGGTATAACAGCACCACGTGGTACCATCGCAATGTTCACGCCGACGTCGTATGAACAGAGCACACCGCTAATCTACAATTGATGAATGACAAGTCTCCTGTAGTGTGGACCCCAACTCATTTGACAGGATGCCCTGCTTCTGCTGGCAAGGCGGAAATTATGGTTGTCTCCAGATTGGTTACAAAATCATGAGATCCTCTTGGTTTCCATCATTTTCTGTTAAATTTTTAGGGTTTTAAAATTATATCTTAAAATGATCACACACACACACACACATATATATATATATATATATATATATATATATATATTAGTTATATTGCCCGCGTGGTGTCGCGGGTATTCTTGTGTATATAATTTAACATAAATAAACCAACAACGATAAATTAATATGATATAACTACATAAAAGTTAAAGATTATGAGATAAAATGTATAAATTTTTAAGTATAGTTTGTTGCGCAAACATATAAAATATTTTTTAGAATATAGGTATTGTGCCATAAAAGATCAAAAAAGAGCACGAACCAATATTAAAAAAAAAAAAGAGCAAAATATTTTTATAAGAAAAAAATAAAAAAAGTAATAACTAAAATCATCGTCATTATTGTGTAGATAGTAAAATTATAAAAATCATTTAATACAAAGAGCAAATAAAAATAATAATAATGAAAAAAATAATGGGGAAAAGGAAGCAATATTAATTTAAAATATTATAACAATAGCAACATCAGAGTCTTAACATCTAAAATTATTATTGTTGTTACTATCAAAACAATAAAAATTATCAAATTATACCGAGGAAAAAAAAAGCATGAACAAAATAGCAAGCAAGAAAAACAATTGAATTATTATTATTATTATTGTTATTGTTGTTATTATTATTATTATTATTATTATTATTATTATTATTATTATTATTATTATTATTATTATTATTATTATTATTATCATGAAAGAATAAATGAATGAATTAAAGATAAAAAAAATTGTAAAAAGTGCAAAAAAATATCAAACAAAAAAACTACAATGAAAACTAAAAATTATCATTATTATCATTGTGAACACAATAAAAATTATGAAATTGTTCTGAGGGAAAAAAACCCTCAAAAACATTAACAAAAGAGTAAGCAAGAAAAACAATTAAATTATTATAATTATTATTATTAGTCTTATTATTATTATTATTATTATTATTATTATTATTATTATTATTATTATTATTATTATTATTATTATTATTATTTTCATTTATTTTTTTGTGTTAATAATGAAAGGGAAAAAATGAAAGAGAAAAAAATTCCAAAAAACTCGAACAAAAGATCAAACAAAAGAATAAAACAAAAACAAAAACAAAAACTATCGTTGTTATCACTGCTAAAACAATAAAAATTATAAAATTATCCCGAGCAAGAAGAAACTAAAAAACATTAACAAAAGAGTGAGCAAGAAAAACAATTAAATTATTATTATTATTATTATTATTATTATTATTATTATTATTATTATTATTATTATTATTATTATTGTGTTAATAATGAAAAAAATAAAATAAATGAAAGACTAAAAAAACCATGAAAACTAAAAATTATCATTGTTATCATTGTCAACACAATAAAAATTATCAAATTATTCTGAGGAAAAAAAACCCTCAAAAATATTAACAAAAGATTAAGCAAGAAAAATAATTAAATTATTATTATTATCATTATTATTATTATTATTAAAGAAAAAATAAATAAATGAAGGACCACAAAAATCCTAAAAACTTTAATAGAAGAAAAAAAAACAAATAAAAATTAAAATTATCATTGTTATTACTGTCAAGGGCCTCAAGGCAATAAAAATTAACAAATTATCCAGAGGAAAAAAATCAAAAAAACATTAACAAAAGAGTAAGCAAGAAAAACAATTTTATTATTATTATTATTATTATTATTATTATTATTATTATTATTATTATTATTATTATATTTGTGCTAATAATGAAAGAAAAAAAATGAAAGATTTAAAAAACCCTAAAAACTCTAACAAAAGATCAAATCAAAAAATAAAATATAGGGATTAAAATCTAAAATTATAAGTAAAAGGACCAAAATGAAAATCAATTATATAATCAATTTTAATCAAAGGACAAAATTGCAAAAATCACAACTTTCGTACCGAATATATTAAGGTTTTTCAACTCAATCCGGAAATTAAAAGAAGGAGGACCGAAGTGAAACATTAACATTTCATTAATTTCAATCGAAGGACTCAATTAAAAATTCAGGGACCGAAGTGAAAGTCCAAACCAGGGGACTCTTCTCTACCAAACAGAAAATTAAAAGTCCAGGGACCGAAGTAAAACGTCAACAAACCTGGGGGCCTCAACTGTGCATTTGTATGCAGGAGAGAGATAAACGTGACGAACGGCTTTAACCGGCCACCGACTCCTCCACGGCCATCGGAGGACAGAACGCGCCGCACCGGGAGGAAGACCACGCGGAGGCGCATCGACTGAGATGCCGGTAGCCCATTTCCGGTGACTCTATCAGCCTGCACGCGCCACTTTAGCAGTAGGGGAAGCGGAATCTGTCGGTCAGCGTGGACCACACGCACGCAGCAGATGTCCGGAAAAAAAATAATAAAAAAATGGGTCAATTACCGTTCCACCCTTGCGTCCAAGTCAGGGTTTTTGTCATATTGGGAGCTATTTCCGTATTTAGCCGTTTTTTTTTTAAAAAAAAAGCGAGTTCTGGCGGGCCGAGCCGAGCCGAACCAGTCGTCAGTGACGCAATTACACCCTTAACCCTCAGCCGAAACCGTTGTTTTGTCTTATTATGGGGGGCGAAAACGTTATTACACTGTTCATATCTAATTAAAATAAAAAAAAAAGATAAAAACAGGAAAAGCCGAAAATAACCCCATTTAACCCGCACAATTTGCTGAGAATTCAAAGGCTAAAAACGGGTGCACACTGCCACAATCCACAATGATTTAAGAGAGAGCAGTGATTTGAACAAGAAAACATCCATGGCAATTAGATGTTAGGTAATATATATATATATATATATATATGCGCGCCTGTTTGAGAGTGTAGTTGCGGTTGGTTTTGAAAGTGTTTTTCGTTCAAAAATACATTAAAATTATGTTTTTTTATTTTTAAAAAAATTATTTTTAACATCAGCACATCAAAATGATCTAAAAACACCAAATTTTATTAATTTAAAATTATGTTTAATTTTTATCAAATAGAATTGAGAGTGGTAAAATTCAAACTCGTGTCTGCTAGGTTAACAAAGCTCTGATATCATGTCAATGAATCATTTTATCTGAAAATTTAAATTATTATACAAGAATATGGTACAATTTATATTATTTTTTAATATTAAAAAAAAAGGTAGAAATTGAAGATGGAAATGAGATCTAGGCTGGACCCTCCTGTTATTTCAATGGAGAGGCGAAAGACAAAAGGCTCGTGAAGATGCTGATGGTGCAGCGACTGTTGACTGCCGGTGGACCAATGTCCAACTCTTTAGATTCTTCCATTTGTCTTTTAATTTATAAATTACTCCTTGAAAAAATCCACAAGGATTTTTAGAATCCCGATTTCCAAATTAACCCTGATTTTCCTGTGGTTTCTCAGATAACTTCATGGGCCCGTTTAGGAGAGCGGTTGCGGTAGTTTTTTAAAATACTTTTCGTGCTAAAATATATTAAAATAATGTTTTTTTATTTTTTAAAAATCATTTTTGATATCAGCACATCAAAATGATCTAAAAACACTAAAATATATTTATTGAAAATAAAAAATAAAATAAAATTGAATTTCAGTAAAATGGTGGTTTGGTCGGAGTGCCAAACGGGCTCCACGTCGTTTCATCAAAAGTATTTTCCATCTATGGAGCATGACTGAATAGTTACAACCTCCATGACTAAGACAGTGTTTTATAGTGTGTTATTTTTTATTTTTAAAGTGTTTTTTTATTTAAAAATATAATAATATAATTTTTTTTTTATTTTTTAAAAAACAAATTCATTTTTTTCAAAAAGTAATTTTGGAGTGCTTTCCAAACACCCCCAAAATAATCTATCCAAGACTTGCTTCCTGTTTGTCATAGTATCCGGAACTCGTTTTTGGTGTTCTTAAATTATTTAAATTATTTTGATATGTTGATGTATATAATGATTTTAAAAAAATAAAAATAAAAAAATATTATTTTGATATATTTATGAAAAAATATATTTTTTTAAAGATATTTTTTATAAAAAGTCCATTGATCACCCGGGAGTTTGGATAGGTTCAGATTAAAAAAAATAGATTAAAAGAATTTTTAAAAATATGAGAACTGTTGATTTTCAGGATGCTCTTAGATATAATTAACACTTGTTCATTGCACAAAGTAAATCCTATATGGGATTTTATAACCATGAGTTAAAATGTCAAATGTGATTGTAAAGAAGAAATTCCTTGTAAATATATTAATTGGGATTTCGATCAATATTTATCGACCTGTAATTTGATTGGGCAAAGGGACATTGAATTCCATAAAATTGCTTTTTCTTCTTCTCATGAGTGTATCAATCTGATCATAAATAATACATACGAGTCATTTGTCATGCGATTCGCCCTAGAAATAACCAAAAATTTTAAAATATAAAAAAAATCAAGAGTGTGATTTTTTTATAATATTATTATATATTTGGCCAAAACAATTAGTCTGGAGAGAATTTTTATTTAAGCATTGTTAGAATAATTATTTAGAAGACAATTGTTTATGTTAAATAATAATGTGAAGCAATATAATTTTACAGAATTAAGATAAAAAAAAATTTAAAGAGAGTTGCATCAGCAGATTTTTGAGCAGACAATTGATAAAATTCATTAAAAATGAGTTATTTGTTTTATGCAGCAAATTAATTGGTTGTTGGGTTTGCTTTAACTGTTTGGCTAAATACATAAATACGAACAAAAAACAGTGATTATCCCAGAAGGACTGGAAAAATTGAAGAAATAAAAAAAAATTAAAAGAATAAGGGTCAAAATGAAAAACAAAACATATAACAAATTTCAATCGCATGACAAAATTGAAACCTTAATACTGAAAAAATTAAAGGAATGCAAAATAATAATAATAATAATAATAATAATAATAATAATAATAATAATAATAATAATACAAAAAGGAAACGAATAAGGACTGAAAAACATAACATTTCTGATCAATTCCAATTGAAGGATGAAATTGAAATAACGATAACTTTTATAAATAAAATGAGGACGAAACAAAAGAAGTAAAAAGTACGAGGAATGATTTGAAAACACCATAAAAAGAGGGATTGGCGTATATTTTCATCTGCAAGAGAGATAAAGAGGAGAAAAAAACTAGTAATTGACCACTGATACGCCTCCAGACACCGTGAGCCGACACACACACCACCATGTGGAAGGGACATGGCGGCACCTCCAGACACAGTGAGCCGACACAAGCATCACCATGTGGAAGGGGACATGGTGTTGCCTCCGGGGCGACATCGGATGAATATTTTTAACCACCGAACGACGTCGCTTTGTCTAAAGGGTGTGGAAAAAAAATTGTTGGTGCATTAGGCAAACGCGTCAGCAATTTTCTAAAAAAAGAATAGAAAACCTAAAATTATCTAAACACCCCTAACCAACGCTTAAATTTTGTCTTTTATGATGACACATCAATATTTTTACTCTTTATGAAAACTTGAAATACCATAAACACCACTCGCAACTCTAAGTTTTTGTCTAGTCTAAGGCTAATGTGGTAATTACATTGTTCATAAACATTGAAAAAATCCAAAAATATCTCCGGGCAGTGAACAATTTGCTGTTGAATGACAGGGGTAACACCATAAATTTGACTGTACAATTTTTTTTGGAAAAGATGTTAATACCCCCAAACAATCGGATAATATCAATTGATCTCATGGAAAAAGATAAAATACCCTGAGTACAAGAATTAAATTTTATAAACTTAAAAATAAAACGATAAATACATTATTACACTCAACCATA